>OX402598.1:1200000-1799543 GCA_948098905.1 Tiliacea aurago | reverse complement strand
AAGATTTATATATATAATTAGGTGTATATATTATATTTATAGTTTTAATAGGTATATGTATATCTTTATAATTAAATAATATTATTTTATTCCTCAATTCTCACTATTGCACCTACCACGTTTGTCTCTGCATCGCCCAAAGGTTGACTGGTAGAAAAATTAAGTCCGCCTCTGTACATTTCTGTGCTTAAAGTATTAAATAAATAAATACTAAGTTGAAATCAAATTGTAAATGAGGTTTACTATTGTACTTTTAGAGTATCTTAAACAAAAGACATTGTATGATGCCTCTACCAAATGTGATCTTGCTTTCAGGTTTCCTATTAATAAAAATTAATGATAATTTGCAACACGATAATGTTGAACCTAACGCTAAATATAACGACGCCACAAAATAACCACAACAATTAAAACCCCCTAATTGCTCAAATACAAACAACACAAAAACATCTTAAATTGACCTATGAAACACCTAAAGCAATATTTCATACAAACCCGTGGGTGTTTGTATTAGCTCCGTGTACGGACAGATAAGCAAATGCAACGCCCACTGCCTTTCACAATACATCCTCGGTAATAAGCCTTAGTGCATGGCGAGTAATGGAACGCACTTATGATTTCGTTGCCGATTAATTATGATGCGAGCGGTTCTCAATGTGTTTGGCAGATTTTATCGGCTAAGCCTGAAGGTGTTGGTTTTGATTTGTATCTCTTTGCATCATAATGAAGATAATGAGTACTTGAGATATTGTATGGTTGCTAAAAAAAGAGCCCAAGCATTTCTTATAACTTCATATTTCTGATAAATCTAATTCTTAATTATTGTCGCCATGGCTACTTTATTACAGCAGTGCAGACAAGTTTCCATGTTATTCTTGTCTTCCCACGAAATTAACAATATGGAATCTCAGATTGGTAAATCGACTCTTTTCATCTCTTTACCTTAAGTTTCTTGCTCAATATAAATTAACCATAAGTAAATATTCTACTATATGTTGGGAACCAGCGCCCTCATCCTTTACAATATGTCATACAGCCTTTACTTCATCATACATGCAGGATTATAATATATGAAGCCATTACCGTCTGTTGTATATGAATACGACCTTTGGATTTTGTTGTCTTTGCATGTAAATTATACATATTATGGTATGTTTACGATTAGCGAATAAATACATAACATATAAAATATAAATATTTAAGTGTTAAACCGTAAATCACAGGTTTAGAATGGTGGTTTAGAGCTTGCCTCATTTAGAAATATTTTGTGAAATCACTCGTAATTCATTATGATTACCTCTAATGATATTCCAAAGTATTTTAATGTAATGGTTCAGTATAATACATCCGATGCGTCTTACAATGTTGCTAGCAATCGCTTGGAAGTTGTGTAGCGATCTCGAATCTATTACGAATATGGCTACATTTCTACATAATTGTACTATCTAAGATCTACCTGATAGTATGCAAATTGAAGACTAGAAAGGATATGCACAAGCACATGTTGCGTGACTTGCAGCAAAAAATACCATGGAGGCAAGTTTTTGCAGAATTCATACTAAATCTAGGCTAATTAGAGGCCTTAGTCTAAACGTCATTTCCGATATTCGAATAGCAAAAACTAGTAATAAAGTTTCTTTGCTCTATAAAGTAGAATTCTATATTCAAAACACAAAGACTACTGCAATTGGAGTCAAGATTAAAGGCTTGGCCGTGGAATGTACAGATCGTGGCATGAACATTTCTATTATAGCTGATACACGGACAAAAGAACCAATAAAGCATACCTACTGCCTTTACATCTCTATTGGTAAGCTCAAATTAATATTCATGGAAATAACATAGTAATGGCATGAAAGAGAAGTGGACCGTAGCGCAATGACGTCTTAAATTTGATTTATAGTTGCCAGTACAGACGGTGACCTAGTGAAATCATTTGATATGGTAATTGGTAATGCTTCTAATCTCGTATAACTTGGTATAGACCAGGGATGGGGAAACTACGGCCCGCGGGTCAACTTCGGCCCGCGAAGCGTTGAAATCCGGCCCGCCACCATCAAAGAAAAATCAAGTTTCGTATTTTTAGAAATTTCTCACATAAAACTGTTCCACATGTCACACGTCCCCACAAAGACCAGCGCTCCTCAACCTTCTACTTTGCAGCAAATTTAAAAGTTTAATTTAATTGAAATTTGCAATTTCTTTATTATTTGAATAGTTATTTTGTAATATTGCACAATAAATTAGTGTTTCAGAAAATACACATCAATATTTTTATTTCAGTAAGTAATAACAATATAGCCAAAATTGCAACAACTTGGTCCGCCATATATTTCGTTAGTAAATATTGGCACGCAAAGGAAAAAGTTTCTCCATCCCTGGTATAGACGGAGGTATTATTGTTGAGATAGTAGGCGGTGAGCGAACCTTCGATATTTATCATAATCTACATCCTAGCTTAGCATCGAGATTGTATTGACAAGATGACTCTTAATATATCATCGGATCTCAACCCTTAAAATAAGTCTCGCTAGGATCGTGGGTTGATATCTGAGTTAGAGATTGACTCCCCAACATCGTCTTCAGAATCTATTAACTGTTTAGATCGTGTGCCTAATCTCGTGATCGTGTTCCTAATCGATGCTAAATATAGCGTGCGGTCATGTTAACGCAATTATTGTTGGCACAGCTTCTCGCGTCGTAAAGGACAACGAACGAAGTTTTACGGACTTAGAAAATAACGTTGATGTTGAAAATGATTTGTAATGTATCATGTGAATTATCTTTGTAAAGTTTCCTACGCACTGCAACATCTTTTCTACTGGAAACGGATACGTTATCAATGATGTGGAGGGACTCATTGTTTCCATAAAAAAATGTTTTGTGTAACTAGGTGTTATTGTTAACACCAGGTTTGAAATGAACTGGAATGAGTTTCCTTTTTGACTTTGAAAAATTAATAACTTTTTTCGTTCTTTAAAAATCGAAGAGCAATAACTAAACACGGTTCTAAAAATATCATACAATTTGCACACAAATACGTAATTATAAGCTTTAAGATATAGAAAACATTAATACGTTATCCAAAAAAATCTAAAACGATATGACGTCGCTTATTTAACTTCAAACAATATTACAAACTGGTCCATCAAAACTGCATAAAAAAACCATTTAATATGATATAATTCGCCTCCGGCGTTGTCCAAGGTTCCATCTTGGGACCGGTTCTTATCACACGCTACAGTTACAATTCCAGAGAAATTGCTTTGACATTATCTTCCCAGGTTATCTGGAGGTCAAATGTCAGAATTCTAGTTTATAATCACCTTGGTCGTTTATTAACTACGTTGTTAATTAATGTTGACTTAGGGTTTTTTAAAGAATATTGATAAATACATTCTAAAAGACGATTAAGAAATTAAAATAATAAATATAAAGCTATCGATTAAATGAAGAGATAATTTTTATATTTCATCAAGATACTTTTTTTTACTGACTCTGCGATTAGATTGATTGAGTTTAACACCTCAATACAATTATGTATATCTGTTTAACTAATTCTCCTAGCTACACCATTTCTCAATTCTAATATTGACTATTGTGTATCTGGTTGTCGATCAACCAGATTGAAATCTAATGATTGCAGTTCCCTGATACGATCTTATTTCAAAACATGTTATTTCTTATGAAGTTCTTGTAAATAATGTAAAATAAAAAAAAGATATATTGCGGTTACAACTCTCGTTTGTTGCTTTACTACAAATATATTTCACAATAAATATTGCAATGCTATGGTGTGTGGTTTGAAATAAGTTGTAAGTAACAATCACTTCGGCTTTATCATAATAATTTGCAGACTTCATAATTATGAGAACGGTATTATTATATTTAACCTTGCTCTATTGTTTGTGTTTTCAGTAAACTGTGTCGAATCAGTAGAAGTTTTGTTTGATAAAACCTCGAAGTTCTCAACACAGTATAATAAAAATAATGCAGTGTTAATTAATGGGCAAATATCTTACCCGTTAGATGCCGCTACTTTCCAGCCAAAAAAACGTCCGGTACATTACATAAGGTAAAAGTAAGAAGACTAGAACGAACACGTCAAACTAATTTCAAATACCAAAAACAAAATCAGTGAATGCAAAATAAAAACTCGGTGATGCGTCACAAAACTGACTAACAAGCAAATAGGAGGCTTTTGTAATTTATGGTCATGCTCTGTTAACCGACTACACTACTCCATAGTCTATGGTCAAATATGGCGGATGAAGGGCAACGAACTCGTACAACCGTACACGGCGAAAATTAACATTCACTATAGTTATTTTAACATCATTAGCGTAGATCAAATATGAGTTTCAAATTACTGAGCGTTTTCTTTATTGAAATATACTTTTGAACTTTTTAAACTCACGTTGAATAGTGTTGAGTCAATGATCGCCTATTATGTTCTTTATCTCGTCTACGTTACTGTTGTCTGCGCTATTCATTTGTCTGACACCATCACTGATAGATTCGTATTGTCAAATATTCCGTCCATTGAATTAATTTCATTTGATGTATTGTCCATCGATTGCATTTACGTAAGCCAGTTGCATTCTAATACATTATATCATTTGATACGAATGACTTATGGCGGTTGTAACTTTTCATAAGCTTCTGTGCAACACAGAGTAATATTTCGTGGAACCAGTTCTTGGTTATCTGGCATAATATAGTGGCTGAGTTGCCATACATAATCACGATGCATTGTACGGACAATTCTAATCTGACAAAAAACTGGCGGACCGTTACAAAATGCTACCGTAATGGCTGAACTGTGCCAGTTGCTATTCCATGGCTGTGTAGACTTTATGATTATTTCACACCATCACACCCTTTCGCTGTCCAGCCTTCATCTGTTATTTCATACTTAATTGACTATTGCAATCTTGAATGATTCTCTTTCTATGATTGCGTTCATTATTCTTGGATATGAATTTGGTTATAAATAATCTTATTTACGTCAGCTTGTGATGTCTTTAACAGTAACACAATAAAAATTTGTAAGTACACGGCTGATGAAGTGATGTCTGATAAAATACTCACGTAAATGTTTTATTCGGTCTGATACACCTAATTTGAATTTTATTGCTCCGATAACCTTATGGCTATCACGGATTCAGTTTAAAAAAATAGTTAATTATTCAATCTATTTTTGATTTCCATTTAGCACAGCTTGAGGCAATATTTGTTTTTACGAATCAGCTATAATTGCCACTAGAATTGAGCATTGGGAAACTTGAATAATTCGACTATAGTTGTAGTTATATCGATTTGTTGGATCCAATTATTTTAGCTCAGCTGAATGATCTCAATAATGTTGCATAAGAAGCTCTCGCATCACTTACAAAAGCTCTGTATGAAATATTCAACAATGGCGGAGGCTCCACTTAGTATTCAGGCTACGTTTCTGTATCAACTGACGCAACACGAGATACCAGGGGGACAAGCAGTTACAAAATTGTTTTAAACCCTTTGTATCACGATGATTTTATCTGAGTCATGAAATAGAAACTAGATTTTTTGAAATCGTCATGTTTTGTCTATTTAAAATGTAACGAGACATGCTCTAAAGGAGGTTGTGTGTCAGCTGCAGGCAATTATTTAGCATTCTAAACATGTTTCTGGATTGAAGGAAATGTATTATTCTGATGGCTGTCCACGATACCCTATGTTATCGTCTTTAAGCTTTTGCAATCTTTAGACTCCTTACATTGATGTTTAATGTGTTGTTGTTGTTGTAAGTTTCCCATTTTGGAGCAGATTAAACTTCGACGTCTATCCGTGCAATTGGAGAAATGAGTTTATCAGCCAACTGTGTATTGATTTTCTCTTCAAAATAAATTTTGATATCGAACCCCATCTTTGCCATTAGTAGTTTAAACTAAAGAATATTTTAGAGCGAATCGCTTTCAATTTCCTGGTAAAACGAAATTTGCTTAATTGCGTCACTGCCTTATGTGGCTTTACATACTCTAAAAGATATTAAGCGTGAATAATTGACACCTACGTTTAATCATCTCTATTTGTTTTAGCAGGCATATGAATATAAAGTGTTCTTTGGATTTCGGTCGTTTACGAGAAAGTTGATTTCTATGTTAGTCTGAAATTGAATCTGTAGTCAACAATTTTATAATTTCGTTGCTTCAATTGCTAGATGTTTAGTTTTTAATAGAAAGCACTTTTTAGCAACTGCCGTGTCTGCACTGTAATAAAATATCCCATCCAATATTATTCCAGAGCCAATTGAAAATTCAACCGTATCAAATAACCCATTGTTAGCTAAAGGGAAAATAATCGTAAATTCTTAGAACGAATAAATCTTTTTCGTGCCTAAAGTAACATTTTCGCAGTCTGGGCCACTTTTAAACGATTTATACAAACCATAAGGTTTCGCTCAAAGCATCAATGCGGCTAATGTGGCATGTTTAAGACATTTCGCTTCATTAAAGTGCATTGTTTATTGGTATTTACTGCCTTTATTGTGTGAGATACTGTTACCAGCTGGGGCTAAATTGGAACCTGGGTCGCATAAAACAAAAGAACAGAAATCCCAGTTCCTATATCGTGTGGACAAGTAAACCAATTTGTTATGCTCATCTATTGTTACTGTCTATTTCCTTGTTGATTTCGATTAGATTGATAGTCTATGCCATTGACAGACAATCTACCAAAAAGCATGCTTTTTAAACATTCCTTTATTTATATCACAATGTTTGTCATCTCCAAAACTTCTGAATATATTCTTATGGTGTCCTTTTATAGTGTTAAAGGTCTTGCTTATCATGTCCATCGGTTCTACGTTTGCAGTAAAAATGATTGTGTGCTGTATAGTAGTAGGTTTCTAGGATTTCTATTGATATTTTAAAAGGGCAACTATCAAGTGTTAGTTGTTTCCAGTTGGGATCGACTTTCTGATCGAGAAGATTGACAACTTTAAAGCTAGTTAAATTGTTTATCGAAACTAATATTGGTTTAGATAGGAATGTTTAACTATATGACATACTAAATTTAAGTTGACATTACAATATGAAATACTGACAAGGGACACCTTATCTTAGTTATTCGCTTTTACGTTAATGTAAATGTTCAACATGGTTGTAAAAACTAAACATATGGTAACACTTGTTATTACTTCATCACTTGAACTACTTCATTATGTCAGTAACAGTCCGCCCTGTTCATGTTACTACTACGGTGTTTACAGCTTTTTTACGGTGATTTCGCCTGCAGGTAATTTCCGTTTTTAAAATTGTAATGTTAATGATTGGGGAGATGTTATAGTGATGAAAATGGCATAGTATCCAACATGAACAGTCTAGCTAGCTACTAAACCACTGGTACTTAATAGTAAGATGTGGCCGTAAGTTTAAGTAAGTCTTCTGTAAGTCTACAATATGCAACACGGAGTCATTAACCTCGGACAACTTATCAGACGTAGCTATAATATTACATTTTCCTTTTACAAAGGTAATGATTATCAGAATTGCAATTCAGTTACATGCAAACACCGGTAACGTTTACGCTCTAATTGTGTAATTATACAATTTGGTGAACGTGGCGATTCACGGTTATGAATATGATACTGACCCGACGAGATATAGCTGTAGTTTTGTTGATGGTGATTTAGACAAGAATAAAGACGGAATATTGAAAAGTTATGAAATTAATGATCAGATGGTAGAAATAGTGATGAACTGATGACTGTCATTACATTGTTTAATGTAACACCAGAAGTGAATACAGAACAACAACATAAACTAAAGCAGCAGACGATAATGTTACTTTAAAGTTTTAAATTTCAGGATATCCCAATATGATTCAAACTATTATTCTATAATGCAGCGTGAAATGTCATCATCTGCATTTGTTAGACCTTCATAAAATAAAAGTAAAATGCTCGATGCATCTTATTCGTTGTAAACTTAACTCCTAATGCATCTGTTACTTTATTTAATTCCCTGTTTAATGTGGCCTTTACTATCGCGGTTTTGCCAAGGTTAACAGCTTTAATATAGTAGAAGTGAATTTGATGTAGTTCATCTTTCTCTCTTTTGTTATTATTTACCGTCTGTGTTTCGCTAACAGATGACTCTTTCCAGATGGCCTCTATCTCCTCAAAGTCGTTCTTTATATTGATGAAGAGGGCCATATCGACCAAAACATAATAAAAACAAACATTTACATTAGATACTAATCAAAAGTCACAGCAACAAATTTCACCGCCTACCTTCCCGGAACTTTCTATCCGCATTTGCATCGAACTTAAGAAAAAATCACCAAAGAAAGTAAAAGTTTATAATTGCATAGATGCGCCGGAGTGGACAAACGAGGCGTGGTACAGGGCAGAGAAGTAAGTGTGCCGACACGAAAACTGATGAAAAATGAAAGTTTTTAAGTAAAGATGTACAATCGAATTAATTTATTCGATGATGGTTATGAGAAAATATAAATTACTAATGTCGGAATAGAACTTGAAGAATGAAAAGAAGACACCGTCCCATCCTACAGCACAAAGGGATGACTCATCATCATCATTTCAGCCGAAAGTCGTCCACTGCTGGACATAGGCCTCCCCTAAGGAGGGGGGGGTTGCCATAATCGCCACGCTTGGCATGCGGTTGGCGATCGCAGTATGGTGTTAAAATGCATAGAGAACGCTGCTGCCCATTCTCTAGTTAGTCCCTTAGTCGCCTTTTACGACACCCACGGGAAGAAATGGGATGGTGCTATTCTTTACGTCCGGCGCCAAACGGACACGGCAACGGACAAAGGGATGACTTTAAAACATAAACATGTAAATGAGGCACAGCCTAAAAACACTGACTCTATGGAGGACAAGCTTGAAGGTTAGATATACGCAAGTCTTAATAGCCTTTTAATTAACAAGTAATGTTCAACCATAGACATTAAATATCATATCGGCTATAAGACATAATTTTAAAGAAAGTAGATGCATGTAGTTTAATACTTCATCTCTAAGGGGGTAAGTAGACCTCCAAACGGTACAACCATGAGTTGTACTAACGTAAATTGTACAACGGTTTGATATATACACCGTAAGTTAAATCGAGCTTCGAAGCAATATGAATATGGTGTTACTTGCAATTATTAGTGTACCGAATTACCAGTGAATTGACTGTTTCGTTGGTCTAGCGGTCACAAGCGCTACAGCTGAGCATAAGGTCCTGTGTTCCTTTCCCGGTTCGGGCAAAATATTATTGGATTTTTCCATGTGGAATTCTCAGTATCAGCCTGAAGTCTGGATTTGTGCCCGGTTGATGGCAATAGGCTCGCCCCCTTGTTAAATGGGACTTAAACATAACTGGTGAAATGTGGGTGAATCCGACTTCGAGCAATACAGGTGTACGTGATGTTATGATGTGATGAATTACCAGTGAACTGATCTTCTAGATTTTCAAACTGATCGTTGAATTGAATATGGATAACATACATAAAATTAATATAAACAACACAGATCCTTAAAAGCTTTTCAACCTATATATCTATATTAACTATAGCTAATAAAGATAAGTCCAAAATTCTAACTAAACTTGCAAAAGAAATACCACATTCGCTGTAGACGATCCCTATCCCAAACACAAACTGAATACCACTTCAAACCGAATACCCCAAAAAGTCATCGATCAAACTCGACCCAAAAGTGGTTCTACAAAAACGCAACCGGCTCTGAACCCGTCGGAGCAACAGCCGATACGCGGCCTACAGTAACCCAAGGTCGTTAGGGTACCGCTTCACAATCCTCTTCCTCTTTTTGTAATACCTTTCTTCCTTACCTTTAACCATAACATCGTAAAACTCATCATCGTCTACTGTAAATTCAACTTTAGGTTAATTTTATTAAGGTTTAGTTCCATTTGGTGGGTTGTCTTTAATGGAATTTCAAAGGTCGTCCAGGCCATGTGTTGTGTTCGTTTTTGCAAAAGTTTTTTCGTTTGGACCTCTAAATGATAGGTTGTGATGTCTGTACCCAACAACTCGACTGTATTTGAGTTTGTTTCGATGGCTATCTCTCTGATCGTATCTGTATTCGTTTTTAATAAACCGTGCTGTTATTTTTCTTTTAATTCTTGTCTGCCTGTAATGCTTTCATAATTATCAGAATTCTCTTTGTGAAGTCTTTGCAAACTTTGGCTAATGACCGTTAGTTTCATCATTGAGACGAATCGTGAATTTCTTCCGTCGAATCTTTCTTAATTTGTAGACTAGAACGAATTATACTAATACCTACATGCAAAACTTTAGATATTTCAAGGAAATTGGCTTCTATATACTTTGTAGATGACGGCCTAGTATCGGCTACTCTGTTTTTATGGTTTGAGGTTACCCAAGTGATTTTACAGCGTTCTTAGCGGTCAACCGAACTCGTAAAATCACCGTCATGCCCATGATCTTGGACTTGAACGACGAGGGTCGTTCCTTCCTGTTACTTTGTTTATGTACCTACATGGCCGAAAATCTACATCAAACTGTGCTCAAAGACTTTTCTGTCTAAGAAATCCCTCTGCCCAAATCTGAGGGGCAATTCTACTAATTTTAAGAACGTTCACAGTCTGATCTCAGTCACAATCTGTCAAAAATACCTCTTATTTCCCTACATTTTGAAATTTTTTTGACGTTTGTTTGTCGCCAAGATGAGATTGCGACTAGATTTTGAACGTTTTAAATTACGAGAATTGACCTTCAGGACGCCTTCATCACTCTATGTGGCCATATATGTATATACGATAATAGCTCACGCCAAAGAACGTTCCTACACATACCGACACCCTTCATTTAGCATTGTTTGGGAATCCCGCCCTGGAAGTAAACAAGCAACTATCACAAAAGAAACTCTACACCAAAGATTCCACAATCTTTCCTCATTCCTCCACGCTCGGCTTGTTCGCATAAAGTTACAGTTTTACAATCTCACCGGCTTGTTGTACAACCGGCCATCTGTCGAGGCTCTAGTTTCGACAGACATGTGTCTTGTAGAGCCTGCAGATTCGCTCCATTTTGTAAATCAAGTATTACTAAAGTTAGTCAAGTTAATGAGCTGAAATCTCACGAGAAATGCTTTAAATCGAATTGGACAGATTTGGCCACACAAGAAAGGTAATCTCTAGACTTCTCTAAAGAAACAGCAGCCACTGGTTACAATTGCTTTTTAGGGTTCCGTACCCAAAGGGTAAAACGGGAACCCTATTACTAAGGCTCCGCCGTCTGTCTGTCCGCCTGTCATCTCATGAACCGTGATAGTTAGACAGTTGAAATTTTCACAGATGATGTATTTCTGTTGCCGCTATAACAACAAATACTAAAAAACAGAATAACATAAATATTTAAGGGGGCTCCCATACAACAAACGTGATTTTTTTGCCGTTTTTATAGATAATGGTACGGAACCCTTCGTGCGCGAGTCCGACTCGCACTTGGCCGGTTTTTAAACTTGGATAACTGTGGCAGTTTGCGCCTTAGATCCCTGACAAGAGATGCCTCCGCCTTATTACTCCTTACAAATACCCAAGTAAACCATGCTACAAACTCATAATCAAACACTAACTAAGCGACAATAACCAAAATACTTGAACTAAATCGAGCAATTCTGCAAGTACCACTACACCGGACGAGAGGACATGTGCTAATGCCATTTAAGGTACATAAATGCAACTTGTTTGTTTTGCAAGCCCCCCGGAATGTGGGCACGGCTAGTGTTTTTAGATACAACGGTAATGAGATGGATGCTTGCAGTATGTTGCCAGCTTTCTGTGTAATTAAAGCTGTTCAATTTTATTGAGGCAGTTTTGAAGGCAATCATTGTAACAATATTCTATTGGCTGGCCGTTTAGCCTAAATGCCGGAGGACAGCGGCATCATCGTTAAAAGAGTTAGGAATGCAGCTGTCATCAACACTGATTTCAGGCATGTTGCCAATTTAATACCTGTCAAACGACAAATGAAGATCACAGTCTTTCTTTGTCGTTCTCAGCCCCTTTTTTAACTACCATATTAAGTTGAATCTGAAAAAGTTACGCAACAAAAGAATCCAGGCAATCTAACTTTTTAACATCTACACTATGCAATAACATCTAACCATTTAAGAAACGTTCTCAAAAGATTACCCAAAGCAACTTCGCTTTAGTTTCCAGTCAGTCACTGTCTTCATACCACTATGAAGTAACTAATTGTAGGACGAAACTTGTCTTGTCAACTATTCAAGTCGTCACTTCTCTGGGCGTTTGAGTAAAAACTAAAACCGTAACGAATAGCTACTGAAAAAGTAATATTAGACAGATTTTTCAGTAAACTAATTTCCGTAACTTCGTCTACATTGTGTGTTGACATGCTGTTTCTTCAAGCTGTTAGTGAAGATAGTTACATGTTTTAGGCTGCGTATAGTTTTGCGTTGCTTAAATGTCTTGGTTTATTCTGTTACTATGCTGGTACCAAAATGTTTGGAGAATCTTCCTGATATTGAGTACTCGTGACCCTGTCAACATAATATGGTCACTGTTCTAACCTTTTTTTTCTTTTTTCTGGGGGCATTTTCCATATCCTCTTGGATGTCCTCCGCCCTGGGGGGAGGGGTCTGTCAGACTTTTACTGACTAAAAACCACCACGGTGTTCCCTTCCCACACTTACACCGGGGATCCTGGGATCTAGTGCGAATTTTTTTTTTTTTTTTTTTTTTTTTTTTCTTGACTTGTTCTAACATAATACATAATCAGCCTATAATGTTCTTACTGCGTCTCTGTGAGACGGAGCGGGCCGTAATCCACCACGCGGACCCAGTGCGGGCTAATGGATGTCACATTTTTTTTTTCGCTAGCCTATGCTGTCCCACTGCTGGGCAAAGGCCTCCCTCCGCTCCTTCCATTCTTCACGAGCCCGCGCGTCCTCCTTCCAGTTTTGCCGGAACCTATCCAATTTGTCCTGCCATCTCCTACGTGGTCTGCCGCGACCCCGTCGCACTGTTTCAGGGCACCAATTCTGTGCCATTTGGGCCCACAGTTTGTCCGGCATGCGGCAGACATGTCTTGCCCAGTCCCATTTAAGTTGGGCAGCCTTTTGAGCTACGTCAGCTATCTTTGTTTTGGAGCGCAGTATTGTGTCACATGTCTTTGAATTTTCGGTTCTGTTCTAGGTCATGCCGGTTTCCACACAATGTTTTTCTCCGCCGTTTTGAGAGCAGTGGTGATGAAATAATTTACACAAAGTGCCTGGGTTCATTTCCACTGGGCCACCACTGCTCAAACCTGTCACCATGGCTAGATATCAATGAGTAATGCTATTCATAGTTTGACTAAACACATGAAAATATCCCACAAATTCTGCTGTAAACGATTAATACAATAATTATTGTACTACAGTCCGACCGACGAGAAAATGCGTTCTTGACTCCTACCAGTAACGAATATGTGTTTTGCTAATTTGGTCCTTATTTCAACTAGAAATTGTCCAACTGACGTGGTGGGAACGCATTGTCTCGACGGCCGGCCTGTACGCTATAAACTACTCGTATCTGACGCTTCATAACTGATAGTGATCGACAAAGAGACAGCGCTATCCGTACACTAACTCGCATCTCTTTCACACGACTAACAATGTAATCTCCAAACTATAGTAAAAAGCAAGTAGTAGGTAATATAATCTTTAGTAACCACATAAAAACTAACCTAGGTAATTATGTTAACTCCAAGTTATCGGCGTTATGGGCGTATTAATTAACGTACAGGTACTACGTTGTTTTAGTTAGTAGTATTTCAATATGAAATGAGTGCGTAAGTAAGTTAAGTTAACGAGAGATCTGTAATTAAATGGGATATTCAAATTTTTTGTCAGATAGTTAAATTACATTGTTGATGTAAAATGTAGCTAGTGTTAAGTTCTTGTATTTTATATTAAAAAAAATCATATTCATTTATTGGTGTGATTTTTTGTACATTTTCTATGAGACCTTAATAATAAATAATTAGTCCCGCAAAAATCTACCTTAAAAGTGTATACTCTTTCACATAATTATTATTTATTATTATATTGTTCCGTTTGGTGCCGGACGTAAAGAATAGCACCATCCCATTTCTTCCCATGGGTGTTGTAAAAGGCGACTAAGGGACTTACTAGAGAATGGGCAGCAGCGTTCTCTATACATTTTTAAAACCATACTGCGATCGCCAACCCGCCTGCCAAGCGTGGCGATTACGGCAAATCCCCCCTTTTTGGGGGAGGCCTAAGTTCAGCAGTGGACGTCTTTCGGCTGAAATTATAGAGTAAAACTAAATAATTAAAATAAAAATAAATAAATAAAATATAAATATATAAACAAAATATAAATACATAAATAAAATATGAATAATTAAATAAATATTGGAAAGCATTTACACTGAGAAGGCCTTAAAGTCTGACTACTTTTCATCGATATTGCCCAGTAATTGGGTGGAACAGGTCACATGACAGTCGCTCCGTTTAAAAATATTCAGCTGTATTTGGTCAGAGTGGGAGCTGCCCCAAACCTAGTTGGGAAAAAGCTAGATGGACGGATGATTGACACTACAGACCATTACATCTAGAGTACGATGCAAAAAAGGCACAAAAAGACCGATATCCGTGGGCAGATATTTAAGTTGTAGAACGCCTGTTTTCTCCGCAGGCGTAGGCAGACCCATCCAAGTTTCGCCAGTTATGATTAAGTTAATGCTCTATTGCCAAAGTCTGGGCTCACAAAAATTAGACTACGGACTGCTAGGTACTAAGTATCGTCAAATGGAAGAACTTTATAAAGGCTCCCGCATACAGGCGCGTCGCGACACTAGTAGCACAATTTCTATGAAAACTTCATGGAAAGTGTCGCACTGTCTCTCGCGCCCGCTATATCGCGCCAGTCTGCACTAGCCTTAATACTGTCTGATCTAAGGGATCTTACCCAGAACCCTCTGTAAAGGCTAACGAGGTATGGTATATACCGAAATAATCTGATAAAACTGTAAACCGACCCTGTTCAGGTTATATTTTACACAATCACTTACTAAAGGGAACTAGCGACACATTCATCTGTATTTAATCTTTTTTTTTTAACTTATCCCCACTCTAGGAAAGTAAGGCAATAGGGGGGAGGGTGGGTAATTGAAAAGTCATCGACTAAAATTGCGGTCATAATATTAACCTCAATTGTTAAGGTGAATCTACAGCTGCAGACCGCGAAATTCAACGATACCTATGTATTTACAGAATTAGAATCATTAATACATCTCTCTATAATAGATTGGTTCCATAAAGGCTCCTACAAACTGGTGCGATATCGCGGGCGCGACAGGCAGCGCGATCCTTGCCGCGTCGCGATATCGCACGAGTCTGTAGAAGAATTAAATCTTCATACATATAAGCATGATACAACGGTCTAAAAAGTTAGTAAAGAACATTTTCGAAATGTCTTATTTAAAAACAGATAACTGGAAATCTCTGTTTCTATGGAGAATTTAAAATCGGTCAAATTTGGCTGTAACACTATTTTTCGAAAATGTTCTTTACTAACTTTATAGACCTTTGTATCCTGCTTATGCGTATGAAGTTTCATTAAAATCGGTTCAGTAATTTCGAAAAAGAAGGGCTTGAAAGTTTGTATGAAATGCTGTAAGGTGTAAACGCTCATAAGGAGTTCATTTAATTTCAAAATTACTGACAATTAATGTCAAGCAACACCGGAAACAAGGCAATGACATTTAGGTTAAGTGTGTCATAATATTAAATTGGTAAACCACTGCATAGCAACATTGTAAGATCGTATCTCATTTCCTAAAGAATTTGTGTTATAGCTTGCGTTAGACGATTACCTGATGGTGCATTGATTTGTAATATTGTACAACACTGATCATAAGCACATACACTAATAACATAGTACCTACTGCGTTTTTGTTTGTATTATTTTATTTCCCTACTCATGCATTGTATTTTAGTTAGTTATTAATCTGTACCTAAGCTTTCTTTAAAATAAAATTGCCCATGGGATGGGACAACTACAAACTAAAAATAAACGATCAACCTACAATACATGCAAAAAAGAGAATAACTTACACAATCAGGCAGCGAATTTACCATGCGTATCACTCTCACCGTATTATTTAACAATTAATTAATAAAATTACCCACTTACTCACATGTTACGTGCACGAAATCGCACATACGCGAATACCTAGAATAACAGAGTCGTAACTAAAACACTGACTTAACTTAAAAGTGGAATGTTTATATTTTCTCTAACTCTACTACTCTCTTTCTCTGTTTTGAAGTTTTCTCTATGCGTGTTTCACTAGATGACGTTCATCTGAACTTTATACTGGTGTGTCATGGATGTTCAATTGGTCTCTTCCATTTATTCCTACTTCTATTACCGGTCGTTGTGGCAATCCTTGTGGAAAGCTTATTCAACTCTTTTTCGGCAGAAATAATGATGACTCTTATTCTTAAATTATGCCTGTCCACTTCTAAAATAAGAGTTGGCAAACAGCGACCCAAAACAAGGTCTCTTCAACTGGTTCCATCAGATTGTTTTTCTTTCGCTAAGAATAAAGATGTCGTATTTTGAGTTACGTCTCTCTTGACCTCTGTATGCAAAACAGACGTAAGTATTTTATCCTTGCACAATATGGCGCTTAACGCATGATAAACTTTAGAGTGTACGCAGCCACGCATTTTAATACTGGCCCGAAAACCTTTTGGATATTAACATAATATGCCTTACGATCGCATAAATTGGGGAAACATTTCCTTATGTTACTGCAGTTTGGTAAACATACTCATATATTTATTTGACCAAAAAATATATGCGTCATAAAAATAAACCGTCATATTCAAAAACGGAACAAGCGTGTCGCCATCTTTATACTACTTCGGATAACCGAACATTGCCGAATCCACTGGATCGTGGCGGTTGAAACTTTTTATATTCTCTCATGATCTTAGGAAGCAGCTGGACTTCCTTATACAAGGCATATTATAATAGGCGCAATGCAATGATACGTAAGCAAGTCCTAAACGACGTAGCCCTAGGGGGTATATGCAGTTGTAGAGCAAAGGTTACAACTTGACATCAGTTTGGTCATCAGCCAGTTCCGTCATGTATAAAATAAGTGTAAAAGTAACTGGTAATAGCCATAACACTAATCCTTTTAATTAAAAACTACATTTTAATATCATTTTCATTAGATGTTATTAAATTAATTACATTTTCTCCCGATTTCCCTTTCTGTAAAGGCTAAGTATTTATTTTCTGTGATTATCGTTAGTTGCTAATTAGCTAAACAACTTTGCAGTCACGGTTTAAGGCATGTTTCACTTTTAGTGGAACTTCTTGTACTAATGCAGATTTAGTAAGTTTTCCTTTCGAAAAGCCAGTTTTAGGATCTGAGAGACACTATTAATTCCAGGCTATGCCAACATTCAAACTTTAATTTGACTCAGGCCATAGATAAATTTCTTGTTTTTTTTTCATAGCCTTGTCGGCGACTTCTATTGACGATAGTGCACTCTTGCCGAGTTGTCAGCTTTCAACTTGAAGAATTGCCTGCCTTTTGACTTGAAGACGAAGCTATTTTGAACTTCAGCAGATACATAGATAAATTGCTTTGTCATTCTCAATACTGACCATCAATCGCCGAACATTATGTTGAGTTAGAGCGAGACGGCGACGTAGCTGTACGTGTGATCGCAAAAACGGTAGTAACGGTGCGTTTGCGCATCCAACCGACTGATTGTGAATGTTCACTGTGGTCAGTGTCACTATGTAGGCCTTTAAGTTTTTTACGTCCAGTTATAGGAATTTGAAGTTTCTTGAAGGTTATAAAAGGCCAATCACCACATTTTTTCTTAGTCTGTCAATAATAAGATCACGTAACTTTACGATACGACTACCTGAATCTCACAATACACTAGTCATTTCAGAATGACTAGTAATCTTGACTGTGACATTTCAGAATGATTATAACTAAGATTGTACCCAAGATATTTTCACGCCATGAGAAATTGCAGACATGTCATGAGCCACTCTTATTTAAGATCTTGCATGTATTCTTATTTTATTGTGTCGACATAGCCTACAGAATAAGCAAGCTGAAGTGGCAATGGGCCGGCCATATTAGCCGCAGATCCGATGAGCTGGATGAGAGTTGCCGAGAATCGAGCTGAATAGCGTACAATTGGAGAGGCCTATGTCCAGCAGTGGACTGCTGTGGGCTGATGATGATGATGCATGTATTATTTTAATTCTGTATGTATTATTTTAATTCTGTATGTATACACCACGTTCGAGCAATTTTTTTTTTTTTTTTGCTTAATAATCTTATAAAGTTCTGCAGTCCCTATGAAATCTGCCAAATTGACAACGACGTTTACATTTTGACAGCTCTTTCAGGAATCCTCCTCGGAACAGTCGCAACTGCTATAATGCAGGTTTATTAAATCCAGGCCTTAATCTTTTTGAAATTAACATACCCAACAGCTTTTTAGACTATCCATACTTTAGCACCTCTTACTTAATTTGCGTATCTACACCATGCATTGCTCCATTCGTAACCATTTAACTGATGCCTCTCGAATCCACTATCAATCTCACAAACCTTCACTTCGGGATCTGCCTACCCATTTAGGGAGCGAGCGTATGTTTCAAGTTCCGTATATCCTTGTGTAAGGGATAGCTTATTAATGTTACTGGTCGACCTCGGGCCTTCCTGCAACGTCGAGATTCTTTTGAATGCCAACCATTATTAATTGATATGCTACGCGTTGTAATGACTGCGTGTAGGGCTGGCAAAGGTGAGGTAGAAATTAGCTATTATTTTGTTGTCTCAATCAATCTGCCTAGCCTCTTCCCAATCGCAAGATCAGCTTCCAGTCTTACCGGGTTCAGCTGTTTTCCAGTATTTTACATGGAGTGACTGCCTATGTGACCTCCACAACCCAGTCACTGAGTAACACGATACCCTTTGGTAAGATTTGCACCACTGCCACTGGATTGATTGCCATGCCAATTACTAAAGGCTC
The DNA here is from genome assembly GCA_948098905.1 of Tiliacea aurago. Lineage (NCBI taxonomy): Eukaryota > Metazoa > Arthropoda > Insecta > Lepidoptera > Noctuidae > Tiliacea > Tiliacea aurago. Next base: position 1,780,459 of record OX402598.1, on the reverse strand, counting down.
TTACACACTCACGAGATATCGCGGGCGCGACAGGCACCGACAAAGACAAGGAGAATGATATCGCGAGAGTGTGTAAGAGCCTTAATACCAATTATACATGTTTGGATAGTTAGGTTTTAGTTTAGAAGTGGATGGACACAATACGTAACTAATACTAAGAACAATTTGGACTAATTTTGAAATATCATGATCGTTAAAAAACTTTTTTTTTTTAATTTAGGATGGGTTTGCTCTTGACCTTAGTCTAGGGCAGAGGTGACAGAGACCAAGTCGACGATGGAGTGAGCTTACCCAGAAGATGCCTGTTTACTCTAACTTTGAAGAGATTAGGGTTGTATGCGTTCGGAAACACAGACAGACGCAGGCAGAGAGTTCCACTCTTTTGCTGTGCGCATTATAAAAGTCATTTTGAAACGCTTAGTGCGAATTGGTGGAATGAGGTCGTGGAGTTCTTGGGCACACTCACCGAAGTACAATCTGTAGAAGACCGACAAGCAGGCAACCTTGCGGCGATGGGCCAAGCTGTGAAGATTGGCATCCACCAGTTTTACGTCGCCAATAAGCCTCTTAGCTCTGCGTTCCACAGAGTCAAGTTTTTGCATGCCTATAGGCCAGTTTTCCATAGACAGCAGCCCTATCTAAATCTGTGACGTACAATAAACAAATGAACTGCACTGTGTTAAATGTCGTATTGTGACATTACATCAATTACTGTATTTATTGTTAATTCCCACTAGACTTAAGACGTTGTTGAAATGTTTATACGCACTTCAGAGGACACTGCCGACAAACGTAATGTGGAACGATTAAACGTGAAACGGTAGCGAGATCAACAAACTGACATGTTGTTTCAAATCTCAATTTTAATTGCATCTCATAATTATGTAGGTATCTCTGGTCTGCTGGCTTAATATTAATTAGGTAGGCATTACACGGCTCGCATTGTTAGGAGTTTCCTCTCTCTGGAGCCCTGACCCTGTTCCTAGCTTGGGCCCTGTTCCCGATACCTATTACTACACTTTACGGCTACTATTTTTTATATATTTTTTTTTATACATTTTTTATATTCTAATATTTAAAAATATAATTGATTTATGTTGTTTATGAAATAAAGGAAATAATAATAATACTATTTATTTCAGGCGATACAGGCCCATAGAAAAATACCTTGACCTAACCATACATAGTGTATATAAACAAAAACTTGTGTTAGTAAAAAAGCTTAAGACTAAGTATATTGAACATTGCTCTAAATACCAAGCAGTAGAATTATTTAATAAGTTGCCTACTGACTTAAGATCATTGATTTACAAAGGTACACTATTCAAAGCCAAACTTAACAATCAACCAACATTCCTGTTGAATAAATGTTTATATTCTATATCTGAATTGGTGACAAATGAAGCTGAATAGTTTTTATATTTAGTAACTTAACTTTTTGACATTAAATATACATTCAAGACATTGTTCGATTTTTTGCATTTTAGAGAATAGATTTATACGAATTTGACATGATAATATTTACAAAAATGTATATAATTACTATTTACAATCTATTGACATATTAATTTATCATATAAGTTATTGATTTTATTTTTAGTGAAATTTACTGTTTGATATTCATAATTTATTGTTTTTAGCTGTAAAATATTAATTAATGTACTACAAAATTCAAACACAATGCGAATTGTTATATGAATAAATAAATAAAAAATAAATATTAGGAACTAGAATGAATATTAGTAGTTAGTTTTATGGTGTACATAATAAAGAGTATTCTATTCTATTCTATTCTAACACCTCACATAGCACGAGAACCGTAGAGAAGCGTTATGTCGACGGAAGGGTAGACAAAAATGACGTTTCCGTGTAGATGAACGACAGTTTTCTACCGAAAAGAGTAGACAAGCGAATTATATTCTATAGTAGAGTAGAAATAGAATGCGTCGTGCTAACCCAGCTGATGTATGAACTTAAGAACAAAGATTAAGCTTCTATCAATTAACCCATTAACGTCCAAATAATAACAATTTTTAATATCGTTAATAAAACACTTAAATTGAGACACTATAAAGAAACAACAAACAAAAAATAATCGGAAGTTGTATTTTTAGGGGTGTAGTAAGTTTAGTACAATGGGCGCTTAGGAGTGGTATTGGGCAAAGCATCCTCTATCCAAGCATAGCGTTTTTAGGCACTTGTCATATGCTGTTTTGACCCGGTTAGAACACACAACACATCTCAGTCAGATTGGTATTTTTTTTGGATTATGCCCATAATTTTTTCTGTCTTCTCGATCCAATCCAGAGGATGTTTGTCTAGTTTTATTGTTTTGTTTTTGGCTCAAATACGTTCGTGCTATGTCTGCGAAATGCTAGCTGATCCACACGATCATCTGGATTTGCAATGCAGTGTAATGTCCACGCATTTGAAATGGTCATGTCCACCATATATATGTGAATAAAACCCATAACCATTTCTTACCTTTTACCCCAATTCGGTACAGTCCTATAGACTGGTCCATTTGGTCCACCCCTCCCATGCCCTTATTATAAATATTAGAATACGGGTATATCTACGTCCACTTTTAGTTTCCTCGTAGTACACCATCTTTTAACTTTCCCTAACGGCTCTACTGTATCAAAATTGGTACCAATCGTACAGACATTATTGTCCCTCCATCTCACCATAAGAATTTATTTTGTCTTGTCAAACCTGTAGTCATATTCAGCCCTAGGGTTTTTGCGCATTTCTCTTGATGACATCAAAGGACAACGTTTGGTTCTGTTCTCACGCAAGGTTCCAGTAGCTCTGTATCCAAGGACCTTTAGGTCGACAAGCAGATCGTAATTCGTAAAGAAGTTGTCAAAGTAAACTACATGTTCTTCTGGTTTTGTTGGGGCTTTGTTTAGCAAAGTCTTCACAACGCGAGAACCGAGTCGATCGGTGGTAGCCTCAGAGGATTTTCCACAATATGCATCAAATGTATAACAATAACCATCGTAACTGGTCAACGCCCATTTACGATATCCATATCGCACGGGCTTACCCATTATAAATGTTTTGGCTGAATGGTGGCCATAGTACTTGACCATTGATTCGTCAATGGATAAGTCGCCATGTAACATTCCAAACTGACATTTTTTTTTTTGTAAAACGTCCATAGGTGGACGCAATTTGAACATTTTATCATTAGACGGGGCCAATGTTTTTTTTCTTGAGTAAAAGTATGTCGGTTTGCCATTATGGTTTTATCTTGTCACCTGAAAACAAAGGGTCACTAATAGAAGAAAGAACCACTAACAATACATACAAAACACGTCTAATAAGCATAGCACACAAATACAAAAATGTCTTAACTATACTAGCTTATCATACCTCAAGCGCCCAGTGTACTAAAGTTAGTACAGCAGCACTTTATGTGTTATAGCAGAAAAAACTTTACACGAATTTAACTTTTCAATGTATTTTATATTAGAATATGGTGTTATAGAGTAAACAAGTACTCACCTGCAGACACGAAGCAAAACACTGACACAAAATGAGGATTAACCCCAAATTATTTAACAATCTCGATTTGTTTTAGCTATTTGCTTATTGCATGGATTTGACAAGACCGTTTAAAAATGTTATAGGGTGAAAAAACGTATAAGATTAGTATTATCTTAACATAAACTGGTGTACTATTTATAGTACGGCGGGCGTTAATGGGTATCTACTGAACGAGGAATGTATTTGGCTTGTCTAAATAAATATAGCTGATGCAGATGCACTGCTACAGTTTTGCTAAAGAGTTTTGACAGCAGTCAGTTCTCTCACAACTACGGCGGCTATCGCAGAGTTTGATCATCCAAAGATAATAGTAGGTACCTAATGGTAAAACTGATGAGTTTAGAACAGGGACCGCACAGCCTCGGTTAAGGGTTAATCCTTTAGAAGGGGTAACCCATTCAATGGGTTACCTTTATCATATAATCCATTGAAAGGGTTTTATACTAGAAACCCATTGAAAGGGTTACTTGATTAACCCATTGAATGGGTTTTATACTTGAAACCCAGTGAAAGGGTTACATGATAACCCATTCAATGGGTTCTGTACCTACTTGAAACCCAGTAACATGAAAAGATCATAATATTAGGTTATGACCAATTCTATCTCTATTCTACCCAGGGACCATTTTGGTTACAATTTTGGAAAAACCCTATCGAAAACCCTTTCCATTGAATGGGTTTTCGATAGGGTTTTTATAAGCAGTTAATCAAAAACCCATACGTGTGGGTAATTTTGAATGGCCTAAATTAAGCCGTTCAAAAGGGTTACCCACACCGTATAGGTTTTTATCGAAAACCCTTTCAATGGGTTACCAAAATTTAATTTAAGCCGTTCATAAGGGTTACCCATATCGTATGGGTTTTTGTTTAACCGCTTAGAAACTATTATATTCTCTACTCTCTTGTTTATCTGTACGGTAACTTGACAAAATGCGGTTCTAAAAACTCAGTTACAGAACAACTTCGCTTTAGTAGATAACTACGTCGAATGAATAGCTATTGATTTTATCTAAGGACCTAAGAAGCCGGTCACTTACTCTCCAAAATACAATGTAACACAATGGATTCTTCTAGACTTCATTTCTCGCGTATCATTGATTTCTTCATAGGATAAAACAACAGACAATATCAGCTGTTTATCGCACCTTTCATTCTTATCACCAAAGATTAGATCCGACGCTATGATCCCGCGAGAATCGATAAGAGACGAAATGATAACACTTCTCTGTATAGATGGATAACAAATTATGTTGAAAATAATGGAGCCTACCCAGTGCCAAGTGATGAGAATAGTGTGAAAACCAATCCATTAGACAGGCGTGGGGATTAAGTAAATAATCACCACTGTTCGCAGCTGCTCCAATCGTCACAGTAAGATTAGCTTTTGCTAAAAGACAGTATGTGCGGCAATCATCCCACCTATACAACCTGATTGACAAAGAATTAAGCATATACTCTCTGAAACTGCATGACTGTAAAAAGAGTGTATTAAATTGCAGATAAAATTGTTGAAATTTTACTTAGGATGACATAATGGAAGAATTGATCGATAAAATCGATCATTTACAGACTAACCACTTCTGGGCTCCTGTCTGTAATCATTCCGCGGTGTTTACGGTTAATGGAAGGGTCTGTGACTTCTTCCGATCCCAAGACGCTGTCATAGGGTTAACCACAATACCTAAATTAATCAAATTACACTCATCTCTGTACACCCTCACTCATCCCCATACACTCACAACACACAAACCCCCACATACCTTACACCACACTTCACTCAAGCGCGCCTCTTTTTCCCTTTTGTTTATTCTTTAAATCTACTTGCATGTTCTTTTCTAAATACATGTTTCTCAATTCGGTATGTAAAGTAAAAATTAACCTATGCCGATTCCAAAACCATTTCGAGATTTTAAGCTTCTAAGACTTATTTTTCTATTAATAGGTCTTAAAATTACAAGATCGTATTTATTTTCACAAAAATACTTAAAATCACTTGACTTTTATTTGACCTCTAAATGACGTCACAAAGCAGCCTGAATTGGAAACTTTCAGTGCCTCTTGTAATTAAGTTATTCTTTATGTGTCAAGTGTCATGCCAACGTCAAATTTACATGAAGCACTTATTATTATTCTATTCAGATATGTAAATAGTGTAGTTTTTCACCAGCGGCGGACAGTACAAGTCAAATCACATCGATGTATCGCCTCAGGAAAACTTAACTTACGTCAAAATGATCTTCACAATAAAACAGTCGCCGCCCAGACTTGTACTAAACATTTAATTCCTCGCACCATTTCCTTTTTAAGGTTTCTTTTACTAACAATCAATTTGTGTCGGCTGTTTATTGTGGTGTTTATACTTGACGGTATGAAGAACTTAGCAGAAGTAGTCTTTGAATCCATTCATTTTATTAATATGCCATAACTTTACACTAAAGTACGGAAATCGCTAAAATATGAAATGTAAACAAATTAATTGTCAAATTTGACAGTTTGACTTTACTGAATTTTGGTTTTAAATAAGTGTTAAACGTGGCAAAGATCCTAAGCTATTCAGTTACTAGTGACGTCAGTACGAACAATACTTTAAAACAATATATAAAAATAACTACAGCTTTTAAAAACAAAAAGATGAAATTATGTGTTTCAAATACTCTTATCATTAAAATAAAAATATAAAAAACATACCTGAAAAATACTTTACATACCTAATTGTATATATTTTGGATAAAGATAAGTGGAAGAGCGGAGTCTCCTAACACAAGCATTTACTTGCTTAAAAGGAGTCTCCAAATCATATAATGCAACCCAAGTAAGTATGTTAATTGAAATATTTTTTTTTTTTTTTTTATATATCTGCGTCTTAAAAACGCAAAGCATTCATCAAATCATAATCAGCCTATAATAATGTTTTCACCGCAGGGAGACGACCTCCTCTCTTCGAGAGGGAGTGGGCCGTAATCCACCACGCGGGCCCAGTGCGGGTTGGTATCACATGTCTTCGAGTTTATGGTTCTAGGACATACCGGTTTCCTCACGATGTTTTCGTTCACCGTTTTGAGAGCAGTGGTGTTGAAATTATTTACACAAAGTAAAGCAGGCGCCTGGGTTCGAGTTCGAACCCACGACCTACAATTCATAAGTCAGAACCGTTACCACTGGGCCACCACTCAAAGCATTAATATCAATTAAACCAATTACAGGCACTTTTGAATTGTCAAGGAGTCGGTCAGTCAGACAGACGAAGCTTGTTGCCCATTCCAAAGCGTAGCAGGTTCTTATGGAGAAGAATGGACAAGAAACTCCATGGACACAATTTTAAATCAAAATGTTGTTACAAAATATTGATTTCGTACTTACATGACATTTATGGGTAGACATGACCAATGAAAGACGTAGAATAAGATAGTAAGCGGAACAAATCAACAACATAAATGTGCAAATAATTTAACACGATATATTGATTAAGTATTAATTACAACCAAAATATTACCTTTGCCAAGGGACCTTTAAACAGGCTACATTCAGAGCTGACCAAGAAACGCCAGTAGAATATTTCATAAGACAACCCGGTCCCATAACTCCCTGCTAATACACTCTATTACATAAATCTACGAATAAGGCCAAACCGGCCGATTTCTCTTGTTAGCCCTTTGTCTATACTTACAATGACCCAAAGTGCCCTTTGGTAGCGAACTTGAACCTTATGTGGGTAGGAATAAAGGTGTGTCTGTGTATTGTGTTCAGCGAGACAATTTCGCCGTTATCTCCGCACGGTGTGTAAGCGTAGAAAGTGTCCCATTGGTAGGGTGGCCATGTGTTCTGCATGGTTTAGGTATTGGTTGTATTTTACATAATATACAGGGTTATTTTTAAAACGTCAATAACCTCTTAAGGGGTCATTTTAGTCTTCATAATGAACAACTTTTACTATGGGACCAAAACTGAAATCGCGAAAAAAAAATCAGCTGTTCCCTACATTTTAACGAATTATTCGAACATAAATGTAGGGAACAGCTGGGTTTTTTTCGAAAAAAAAATCAGCTGGTCCCTACATTTTAACGAATTATTCGAACATAAATGTAGGGAACAGCTGGGTTTTTTTTCGCGATATCAGTTTTGGTCCCATAGTAAAAGTTGTTCATAATGATGAGTACAATGACCCCTTAAGAGGTTATTGACGTTTTAAAAATAACCCTATATAAAACGGTTTCTTCTGTTACTCCAACATACAGCGTTTGTCCTTTTTGAAATCTGTTGAAAGAAAAATACAATGAAAAGTAAATGCAAAGATTATATTTCTTTTTTCTCTATGGTAATGGTGCCGATGTGGACAATTTTTTTTTTAAGATTGGTCGAATGTGAAAATATGGCTAACACATGACAATGCTTCTTAACTTTTAATACTAATTTCTCTATGAAATGTACAATTTCTTCATAAAATGTTTGTTTATTGTCGCGAAAAAAAAATGAGCTGTTCCCTACATTTTAACGAATTATTCGAACATAAATGTAGGGAACAGCTGGGTTTTTTTTCGCGATATCTGTTTTGGTCCCATAGTAAAAGTTGTTCATAATGATGAGTACAATGACCCCTTAAGAGGTTATTGACGTTTTAAAAATAACCCTGTATAAAACGGTTTCTTCTGTTACTCCAACATACAGCGTTTGTCCTTTTTGAAATCTGTTGAAAGAAAAATACAATGAAAAGTAAATGCAAAGATTATATTTCTTTTTTCTCTATGGTAATGGTGCCGATGTCGACAATTTTTTTTTTAAGATTGGTCGAATGTGAAAATATGGCTAACACATGACAATGCTTCTTAACTTTTAATACTAATTTCTCTATGAAATGTAAAATTTCTTCATAAAATGTTTGTTTATTGTAATTCTTAAAGTCATGCATTAAGCATTAAATCTCCTCAAATGTCTGTTCATTCCGTATAAGCAAAAAAAATACGTAGAAACCACAGTTTCACTAAAGTAAAATATAAACAACACATATAATTAATCTAACTTCTCAATTACAATCTTCTCGATTGTACAAAATCCATAGAACCTGACCAATCAAGACCTGCCAATATTACTAGTTCCGTCAGATCACATCACTTTAGTACCTATCATCATGATCTCAAAAGGTCAAGGTCACCAATTAAACAATCCATGATTATAAAACTATACCTATAGTGAATCACCACTCCGCCAGAGAAGCCACCAGAGATGCCACTAAGATGACGCAACGGTGCAAATATGTCCTTTTTTATAAAAAACCGGTTCATCAGTTCGCCATTTTAAGAGACTGATGATAATTGTTATAGCAAAGTTTAGGAGTTGACAAAAAACGATGTTGTGGTGAAAATATTTACTTTATTTATTAAAATGATTGGAGCACATTATTAGCTGTTCTTGCGATTTATTCCGTGCTAATACCAACAACTAATACCACTGGTATTTGTTTCAACTCATATTTATTTTCTATTCCGAACGGATACCACTCTTTAAATAATTAAATGTAATGTGCGAACGAATACTAACAACTTGAATTTGTTACAGTCAGCTCAATCAAATCTAGGCAAATTAAATTAGTTTTTTGATATTTTTATGGTTTTTGAAGATTTAACTGATTTATTTTTCAATTAAAGGTCTTATAATTACATACAAAGAATTTTTATTGACTGTACCATATAACTTTGAACCTGTTTCGGTATTAGTTTAAATAGTGGTATCTGTTCGGAATAGAAAATAGCTTTATAAGTTGAAACAAATACCAGTGGTATTAGTTATTGGTATTAGAACGGAATAAATCGTTCTTGCTTTTGCTTGTGTGTTTTGAAACATATTGGAATATTCTTACGAAACTTGTACATTCATTAAGTTACTTTATTAGTATGAAACATAAAACATAATTAGTATTTCTTTACTGAGTATGAATCATTCTAGACACGAATGAAAACCGAAGCTATGACAATAATACACAGAATAATTAAATGAATCCATTAAGTGTATTTATAATTATTTGCCAGAGATAGACCATTAATCAGGAGACCTCAAACATTATTGCTAATGATATGAAATGCACACAATGCTGAATCACGTACCCACTGACTATTGTTCAATAGGTACTGTTATTAACTTCTTACTGCTTCTTAATAAGTAAAAACTAGTTTTTATAGACTACAGGAAGCATATTTACGACTAATTCACTAATCTCTGTGTAATTAGCGCAAAAAAAAATACAATAGTCTGTCTCGCAGGATAACCTCGTAAATTCCTGAACGGATTTTAATGCGGTTTTCCTAATTTGATAATAAGTGGAGATAGAAGCTTTTGATTCTGCCTGCGGGTGTATTATTAATTTATTTTATTCGTCGAAGATTTTTGCTTTTTAAGGATTCCGTACCCAAAAAAGGCCAGCGGGAGCCTATTACTAAGGCTCCGCTGTCCGTCCGTTTGTCACGAGGCTGTATCATTTGAACCGTAATAGGTAGACAACACTTGAAATTTTCACAGAGTGTGTACTACTCTGGCTGCTATAACAACATATAATTAAAATAAAATAAAGTTAAAGGGAAAAGGCGTTTTTTTCTTGCCTTAAAAAAATAATGTACTGTTAAATATTGTACGGTAGCACGGAACACTTCGTGTGCAAGTCCGACGAGCACTTGGCTGCTTATTTTCTTCGCATATTAATCGATAATCTTGTATTTCATATTATGATCATCGAAGTTTTTGCACTAAATGCCAAGGCATTTAGACAATTAAATATATCCTTAACATTTAAAATGTCGAGTGATAAAATATGTAACTTTGCAACACTAAATGCTTGTCTGAATTATTATTCAATTATTCGGTTTCGTATCATCTTTATTAATTATTCAAATGGCGTAATTAACTAGACAAAACTAAGACTAGAAGTCTGTAGCTGACATCAGCATACGTGGAAAGACTAGATGATTTCTTAACCGTTGTTCAGCAAATTAAATACACATTTATCAATTTATAAAATCAAAACTAAAACTGGCACTATAAGAGATTGACAGCTGTCAAAAATGACGTACGTGTTCTAAATTAATCCGAACGCCTTGTTACCGAAAGTAAACAAAGGACTGTCTCAGACACGTCCTGAAACCATGGCGTCCCACAAAGTACAATGCCTCCCATTTCGCTGCGCCCGCGCTGGCCTGCGATGGCTGCGATAGATCGCGTCATGTGTGCACCGTGTCATTTGAATGGGTAATTGATCGCGTGTCAACAAATAGGTACCGATCAGATATATGAGGTATTCAGGCCATATTGTACGGGCATATTTAAATGTAGTTCAAGTTTCTTCGGCATTGCGTGTCAAATTATTTAATTTACCGAGAAAGAATGGTCTGACAGGCGTTTATAAAAAGTTTAAACGGTATTGTAAAAGTCATTGATAGATGTAACATTAAAAAGTGAAAAAAATGCATCTCAGTACATACGTAAAAAAATTGCTATAAAATTCTGAGCGTAACATCTAAACCCGAATTCAGAAACAAGCAAAATATTGGTCAATGACAATAGCGATTTAGTAATATACCCGCATTGTTATTTATAGAATACAACAGTACATTGTAACAAAATCCGTATCCGCGACTCCTCTCTCTGTGAGTGCGGGTTGGAGGAGGGCACTCTGGATCACATATTTTTTGAATGTTCAAACAACATCCCTCCTCTAGATTTGTATAACCGTCTCCTTAAATTTAAGATCCCTCTTCCGATTAATTTCCCTTCCCTTTTAACTTATCCCTCTTCAGATGTGCTTGTGGCGCTGATGATTTTCATTCGTCACAATAATATAAACTTATGATTTGTTTCCCTAAATATTATGTCTGTGTGGATGTGGTTTATGTATATTTAATGTGCTAAAAAATATAATATTTACGTAATTTTATCTTTTTGTTTGTTTCAGTCCAGTACTAACCCCACAAGATCTACATTATTAAGTTCAACAGTTGTATCAAGGATTTTTATTATTTTTCTACTACAACAATACACACTTGCTTTTCCAATTCACTTTAGACATTGGCAGAATAGTCGACATCGGCTTTGCTTGCCATATTCAAAAATAGAATAGAATAGAACAGTACAATGTACACTATTATTTTAATTGCACTAATGCATTCACACATTAAAACTAATAATCCAACAAAAACTTAAAATAACGTTGTGCAAAGTAAAATAGTTTTATAATAATGACTGGTTATAGGTTAAGAAATAATATAATTTATCTGTGTTGCTGCTGTCGTGGTCGTGGGGCTCGCCTCGCCAGTACTTCGCCGCGCGCGCAACCGAACGGACGTCTGTTTCCAATAACGGTTATTTCCGAAATAACCGACCGATTGTAAACTTACTGCTGTTAACGTTATACGAATTTTGTGCTATACTTCCAGTTATTGTGTGAGTTTTTCTCATGTAAATTTAAGGTCTTGTGATTATCTTTATGTCTGATGTCTACAGAAAGATCTAACACATGTTTTTTGTTATCGCGTCTCTGATTTTATGTTCTATACAGCATATTCTACAACAGATAGTGAATTACAAAACATTGTTGTATCATAAAAAATATCAACGTTATTTTTTTTTTCTTCCGCAGGTAAACGGGACAAGTAAAATGGACCGCGGACACCGATAGTGATGTGCTAGTGTTGTGAATAACGGTTAATAACGAGTTAATAGTGGTTGATAGCTATGATGTGAGACAGTTGTGTTGTCAAGATGCCGTCAGACAGTGGTTCGGCGTGGTCGCCGCCTGCGTCCAACAGTGAAAGAAGGTTGAGCAATTCGTCAGATGGAAGCGCCGGGAGCGGATATTCTAAAGCTGTAAGTTTTTTTGGTAGAAATGTTTGGATAGCCTCACGTGCTCTTTTGTAATGGCTTTCAAAAGTCTCGTTTGTGCAATACTTTTGTATTACATGCAAGATTTTAATAGTCTACACTCGTACTCGTAATCTCGAATGTGTTATAAAACGCGAGGTCGCTTTGCGTCTGGTCAAAATGTTAATACATAATCCGTGAAACCGTGTTTAATTTTTAGATCAGATAGATTACCCGTCAGTCTGTTTGTTTAATAAAGTTGGCAGCTCTTAATGACAAAAATGCTTTATTTAGGCAAAATGTAATTTTTAACATCATTTGCAAGAGAATAAATTGTTTCTAAAGTTGGCAGGTATTCTACTAGAAAAACGGAAATGTCTATTCAGGAGATACGTGTTATGTAAACAGATACTTATTGATTTTCTGTTCATGACCTATGTCTGATAAAAGTTTATAAAAAAAATCTAATCTAAAGGCTCTTTTTAAACTCAAAAGTAACGCAATTCCAACACGTAAGGCAAAAACAATAATTTAAAAAGTATGATAGTTACCTACTATGTATCATAATTGTATGTATTTAGCTCACCGCCTATGTTACCCAGAAGTTGTTTTGTCTGATAAGAGCGCATGTAATTACTGATAAAACTCGTAAACACCGTGTAATCAAACATTCGATGACATTATAAATAGAAAAACTAAATATACCTGCGGGTTTTCTTGGATACGTGTCGTATGTATCTCGTACGTGTAAGCCACACTAATATATGCATATTAAGTAATAATTATGTTGATTCATAGATTTTTACCTTGAATTAGTTAACCAGATATTATTACCTAAACGTGCATCATCATCATCATATCAAGCTGTATCCACTGAGTTCTTAACTCAAACGACCGTACAAAACTATTATTGGAAGGAAAATCTTGAGTCTGTGCAAGCATGTTGCAATTATTGCTGTAAGGAATAAACTGTTCAAGTCCAAATGTCAATCTTCTGAAAAATTCAATGCTGCAATGATACCAAGCCGACAGTATTTGAAATAAATTTACGTGAGAAAAATAGTAAATCGCGATCCATAACTAAAAAACGATTGCCTAAGAAACCGGTTTCACTCAATTAATTCATGTCAAAAGTAAACACTTTGCACACACTTTTATATTCAAACCATGAAAAAATCGCGGCAAAAAAGTTATTTTCCACAAATTCATATTATCACACTCTCTTAGTTAAACAGCCAACTAGTTTTTTGTCAATCGTCAATTGATTGGCAACGGTAGACCAAGTAAGCCAATATTTAATTTTAAAATAACGTTTATCTGAAGGTAAATAGCAGGCAGCGATGCGTTACGAATAACTTTCACTGTCGTTATTCGCCGTGGATAACTAGTTATTTTTTCTATTTTATTTTATTTAAAATAATCCGTTATCCGCTCTCTTCTTACGCACTATTCGGTGGAATAATACAATAATATTTTGTTGTGCAGATTTTTGTTATTTTGTATCCTACTTTTTATTTGAGGTCAATAACCGTTTAATTTTAACCGTTTTTACTCGGTTTCTGGAGCTTTTAAAATCGAATTATGGATTTTGTTTGCGAAAAAATTAGAGCAGTGTTAGTTTAATGCGACAATAACAGTAGTTCTAGATCGGAGTACAATCAATAATGGTTATTGTATTCTGTTACAAAAATACCTAAAATATCGAAGACAAACAAAAGTTGCTAAGTAAATAGCCATGAAAACGAATAAGCAAGTGAAATTCCGATTACGACACCGTGTCGAATGGTCGTCAGGTGTCAATAAAATATTTTGCAATACACACAAATGAACACCGATTTATAAGAAGTCCTGCTTTGTGACAAATCATGGCCACCCTTTTTGATGTTTTGGTTCTTGAAGATTTTATTAAGGGAAAGAGATGTGTGTAAAATAGAAAGCGAATGTCTTGCATTTTAATTACGTAACACACACATCATTGCAATCCAGTTTTTGACAGTTTAACAAAGTTCATTGCACCGAACGTTTTAAAATCTGCCTTCTTTAGAACGCTGACGCTCGTCTTTAGTTGTTAAATTGACCGCGAATAGAGATGGAACAGTCTTTCTAGTCGCCACGACAAGTCACTACGAAGCCGCACTGCACAGAGTACATTATTGCCGCACTGGGCCCGCGTGGTGGATGGAGTATGATGGCCCAGTATCTTAAAAAAGCCAGTCTCGGAAGTGGGAACATAAAAAAATATAAAATTGTATTTTTATTGTTAAAAGTCAACCTCAACCTGATAAGTCTTGAAAAACAACTTAAGTCTCCTTTTTCCTTTATTTCATTAAGTAGAAACATAATTATAAATTATATTTTTAAATATTAGAATATAAAAAGTAATAAAAACATTTAAAACTTTAAACATATATATAAATTAGTCTCATTATTATTTCATTTATTACGTACACACTTATTGATTACATTTTTAATTTTTTTTTAGTCTCATTATTAGCTATTATAAAAAAAGGTGCCTACTTATGGTCCATTATGAATTAATTACAAACAAATAACTTTCAAGTCCACATTGCGGCCAGGGAAAAACGGGAAACTTTATCAGAATGTGTGACTGGTGTTTAATTGTAAATACTTTCGATATTTATTTTGAATTGTATTAATATTTCATCACACGCCTATAGTCCCCGACCTGGGGAACTAACCTAGGACCCTCAGCAGTCGCGCTTGCTAGTTTTCTGCCACTAGACTGCCTCTCAATCAATCTGACACTTCATAACATCTTGCTGATCCATAACAATTTTCACATTAGATATTACCAAGTACTATTAGTGCAACAGCTACCTAAGACCCTCCACACAGCCTGGAATTCAGCTCACCCGGTAAGGCAAGACGACATAGCGGCGTCGCTCATTAGGAGTGTTTAACAACCAGATTTTACGCAAATGTAATGGTAGCCTAATGAATCTAATAATGACTGATAATGACGGCACGGTTGGCGCAGTGGTTAAGCGATTGACTGCTGCGCTGCGTGTCGCGGGTTCGATTCCCGGACGGAACAAATATTTGTATGACCTACAAGTAGTTGTTCCGGGTCTGGTTGTTTGTGTATGTGAGTTTAAATGATTGTAAACGCACCCACGAATCAGGAGAAATTCCTAGTGTGGGGCAACGTTAAAAAAAAAATAATGATACTTGAATAACTGCCATAAAGGAAGTGTAACGCTGGTTTCATGATGGCCATTTGTTATGCACATACTTTACCTAATAGGTGACGATCCCCCAGTTTCTAAAAGAGTAGATATTTCAGCTGACATGTGCATAAATGTTAACTTTTTTTATAGATTTTTCTGTAATCATAAAATTAAAAAAAAAACAAATAATTACACTAGGTAACGAAAGATTTCAGCAGATTTACCAACCCTCATCATCATCTCAATCAGTCTCAAAAACTGGGAGATCATGGCATGGCAACTAAATAGTTATGACTTTCTGTCAGGGACCGTACAACTCAGGTTAAGAGTTAACCCTTTCAAAGGGGTAACCCATTCAATGGTGTATATCCGCCCAGCACGCGTAGCATGACCAATTCTATCTCTATTCTACTCAGGGACCATTTTGGTTACCATTTTAGAAAAACTGTATCGAAAACCCTTTCAATGGGTAACCAAAATGGTCCCTGCTTTCTGTTGTGATTTTGAAATAAATTATGGGGTAGTTTACTTCTTTATTATATTGCCGTTCTTAATTAAAACGCTGAACTTAAAGATAGCCAAGCTGATACAGTCCTATAAAAATATACACACGATAAACCCGGCAAAATCGCGACACTGTGTCGCTGAGCATGTAACCAGCCTTAATTTGCTTGCAAAAATACCACTCCGGTTCTCGATACAGGAATCGAACGACATCGATAATCGTTCATAATCGTAGTATCATCGCATCGAATTATATCGAGTATCGAGGATGTTCTCGATCAATCACAATTAGTCTTTCCACTCTCCCCTGTATTTCCCACGGTGTGTACATGTAAATTATAATTTATCTTATGTCTTTGTGTATGAGGTTTATATTTGAATGACAAGTGTTTTATAGAAGTTGTTATTGGATTTATGTATGAATGTTATAATTTATATGGCTGATATATGATAAGGAATTATTCGATATAGTGAAGTAATCAATGCATTGTTGACTGCTCGTTATAAGCATAGATTTACTGTCGTATATTATCGTAATTGTATGCAAATTAGCTACGTATAAATTTAGTATTACGTTGAAAAGGAAATGAGCTAGTACTAACTAATTATGCAAAATATAATACCCGGTAAAAATATTAATTTATTGAGTGTTGAATGCAATGTGTTACGTGCATTCAGATAGCATTAACATCCATAAATATCTTTAGCATAAAAAACCGCTTGAAAGACATTTTCTTAAATTCGTTGGCCAAATATATTTTTATTTGCCATTATTACCCATTCAGGGCAAAGGCCTCCGTACTCTTTCCACCTCTCTCTGTCAAGAGCCATCAAGAGAGATCTTTATTGTCCAACATTTATGTCGTTTGCCATTAAGCAAACATCGTTTGTCACTCAGAAACCTGCTACGCTTAAATGGAATTGGGCTGGACACATCTGCCGCATGTCAGACGATCAATGGGCCAAATGTATTCCAACATTAAAACAGAAAAAAAAAGTGCCCCCCCGTTGAGGTTGAAAACTAAAAAAATCGACACTACAAAATGAATTCGTAAAGTTTTGTGGCGCGCTCTGCCCTGTCTACTATTTAGCTACTTGTGCAAATCTTATCGCCAGCCTATTCTGTAAAAATGACACACAAAACTTAGGTGAAATGAACTGTCAATAGTGTCAATCCCTGTGGAATGACAGCTGACTTCAACTTCACTTCACCTAAGATCAAAATGGTGTTACAAGTCCATTGGTAATCCCAGAAGCAGTACCCACTGCAAAAACAGATAAACAACTCCTAAATAGGACAAGATCTTTGGAAGAGGTCACCGCGGCTCAAAGCTCTCCTTTCTCTATGCGCAAGGGCATGTACCGGTCCTATTATCACAGATTACACTGATACTGTATCAAGGCGAATGATATCATATAAACAAGGGCGATGGTAGTTTACATGTTAAGATTAAGTTATGTTTCTACATAATCGATTTAAAAGAGTGTCCATCGAGTCTTGCCCGTTCTTCTCCATAGGAACCTACTACGCTTTGGAATGGGCAACTAGCTTCATCTCTGACTGACCGACCCCTTGACAATTCAAAAGCGCTTGTAATTGGTTTTTGTTTAATTCAAATAAATGCTTTGAGTTTCATCCCCCAGAACTATTGGATTGCAGTACCTCTAACCTTGATGAAGATTTTTCCGTACTTATTTGAGGACTTAAAATTACTTGGAGGCTTAAGTTGATGAGTTTGACTATGTAAAAATAATTTCGCTTATAAAATTAAATTGTTTAAATCGGTGTATCTTTGGTGACATATAGATTCAATAGTTAATCACTATAACGCCCAGTCGTAAAGTCGTGACAGATTTCTATTCGATCGATCGCTGAACAACATTTAAGAGCCACACCTGTTTAATACCGACTCCGTGGGAAAATAATAGATCAATTAATTAGTATGGAAAGCTTGGTTTCAATTCAATTATAATTGGGAATTCGTTCTGGAAACAGCAAGTGTTGAGATCCGCATTGAAAACATAAAGCCATTTGATGTTTCAAAAAGTTGTCCACTTTTGTCCAGATGTCCTTAAACAGGTCGTGGGACTTTCACATGTGGCTAAGTCGTCGTACAACAGGACTGAATTTCAAATTAATCCAAAAATATTCTCACTGCAAAACTTTAGCGCAACCTGTTGCATTTTTCCTTATAGCAGCATCCCAATCCCGTTCATGGAAAGAAGCAGGTAGATCCCTTGTATAGTTACTGTGCCGGGCCCTCACGGCCAATCTCGGCCCGTAGCACAATGTGCAGGAGCATCTGTTATTTTTGTGCACCTGTCGCCCGGACTGGAATAGGGCTGTCAATGTCAAAAAAATCATTCAAAAAGAGGATTTTTGTGTTTTGTTTACCATTTTGGCATTATGAAAAATAACTAAAGTATACTTACTATGAACTTTGATTAATAATAATAATAATAAGTGATAGCGAAGAGCCTCGACCAACACCTCAGGAGGCTCTCATTACGCGGCTGGGTCAAGGGCTTGATTCAGAAAGCAGTACTCCTCGACACGGCCCGCATAGTGAGGAGGTTCCTCTTTCTGGAGGTCAGGGCTCCTTGGACCTTGTTCCTGATGCCGATGGACTACTGTTTTTTTGTATTTTTAATTTTTTTTTAATGTTTTTTATAAAAATATTTAAAAATATATTCAATATGTATGTATAAGTAATAAATGATAATAATATAATATAATGGCGATACTAAATATGATATGGCTAGACAGGGGGTGATCACCGAGATGACGACAGAAGTATGGAAGAAGATGACGTGTTGCGCCGACCCCAAATAAATAGGGATAAGGTTAAGAGAATGATGATGATCATCATCTGCCTTTTCCCAACTATGCTGGGGTCAGCTTCCAGTCCAACCGGATGCAGCCGAATACCAGTATTTTACATGGAGCGACTGCCTATCTGATTTCCAGAATCCATTTACTGGGTAACACTATACCCCTTGGTAAGACTGCTTGTCAGACTTTCGGGCTTCTGACGACCTGTAAGTCTGTAACAACTGTCAAATATCTACAAATAACAGCCGGGACCAACGGTTTAACGTGTTTTCCGAGACACTGAGGGGTATTGGTAGATAACGATGGTCACCTATCCATGGACCAACCCCGGGTAGCGTAGCTTAACCTGATCGATCGACCCTTGCCGCTGTTATTACCTAGCTACAAGCTCCACAGAGAATAATGGAGGTATTCCACTCAGAGCACGGATTTCAACAGCACTTGTCTGAACCGCACCTGAGCACTGCCACTAACGGCACTGAAACAAAATTTTGATAAGTGCGGTTCGGTGGAACAGTTGATGATGTTGACTTAAATGGAGTGTAGGTCTTGGGGTCGTTTTGCAGTCAGCCTTCCCTATCACCTTGCTAACTGGCAAATATTTTTTCGATGAGTGCCGCGGCATAAGGTATACTTACATATAGTTTGTGCATGGAAAAACATTAGCAGAAAACTTAGCGTGATAATTTAGTCTTAGTAATAAATAAGTCCTACCAGAGAACGGGCAGCAGCATTCTCTGTGCATTTTAACACCATACTGCGATCGCAAACTGACTCGCACATACCAGGGAAGCATGCCACAAAACGGTGGAGGCCTGTGCTCAGCAATGGGTAGAACCAAGCTGCCAATGATGATGATGGAGTCTTCGGTCAGCAGGACCCGCGGGTCCACTAAACCACATAATTTATTTTCTGTATTTTATTGGTTCTGGACCCACATTCAAAATAAAAAAAAACGTCTATTGTTTAAAGCTACCACCAGTGGAAATTGGTTAGTCAAAATATAATAAAACGCAATTAAATTAGGTTTAATTTAAACGTTTATTCTCAATAATTATCTAAAATCCTTTTATTTTTTTTTAATTAGGTACGTGTAAGTAAAATCAAGACAAACCTTTTTATAACGAGAATAATACAGAAAAAATAAGCAGGTAGATACTATTTAAAAATCACAGACAGATTTTAAGTCATAAGAAATGAAACTAAAATATTTGGCTTTACTCCGTGACTGTACTATGAATGAAATTGGGCAGTTGGTCCAGTCGTCCTATTCAAAATGTGATTGGGTTAAGTTATCCCGCGGGTCCATTTCGAGTGGGTCCAGTTGACCAAAGGTTCGAAGGTGAATAAATAAGGTTTAAGTAATATGCTTAGGAATGTTCCGTCGTGACTGTATTCATTTCAGACGTAGTTAATTTCTACACAGTACTTTAATTAATTCATAATATTGACATTTCCATAGAATGACGTATTAGATTTATGTTTATTAATTATTTTCTGTAATCTATGACCTGAGAGAGAACGTTTGAGATAAGGATATTATTGTGAAGGTGTTTTCAATTAGTCATAAAATCCCACTAACACGCTAATTCATTAATTATTATAATACTGTGGGTTATAGTGGAAAGCTTCAACGTTATTAAATGAATTATTTATTACCTACCTATCAATCTTTCATGTAAAAAAAATTACATTAATTATTTTGACTGCCATTAAAATCCATTTCGGCCAAAATATAACTTCAAACCTAAATAATAAAATTCATGATGAATTAACGTACAATAATCTTCATAATCTCACGTTCCACGATGGGTCAGCCCTATCTACTCTGACATTTACCGGCGCCCGCGCACCGGTCGGCCTTCGAAACGTATCGTTCGTTTGAATCGTTCGAAAATGCTAAGGGTCATGACTTGGGAACCATCTGGTATACCTTCGGGGCATATTGGTACCAAAAGTATGAAATGCCTTTAATGCTGCAATCACGAATTTGATCTTATGGGATAGGCAGACACGTAGCGACCTTCCTTCCTACATTCTTGTCCCGAAAAAGTGACAGGTATAGTTGGAGGTGGAAAAACGGTAATTATCTACCTTTAGCAACATGATGGTAGCTTGAAACATGTATAATTAACTCCTACAAGTTCCCTACAAGGGTAAGTCATTACCACATTGTTAATATATCACTGCATGGTATCACACTAGGGAAATAGTTTGGTCCTAGAATAGTGTTTCTTATAACGAACACTGTTAAAGAAGGCCTTTTAACTAACTGTAGTCGAGTTCCTTTTGATAAACTAAGCCGGAAACTCACATTTCTGCTTTTTATTTATCATGCTTGACAGCGAGATGAGAAGACAAAAGTCAATCCCTAAAAACCCTTCACCAGCTCCATCCTGCTATTATTTTTACAAACAAAAATTTTTGGTCTTTCAGACCTTAAAGTTTTATTTATTTGCAAAAACATGCAGCACTAGTCCAAACTCCACAGTGCATGATGTAAAAAATTACACACTAGTCAAAATTCCACAGTGCATGATGTAAAAAATTACACACTAGTCAAAATTCCACAGTGCATCATGTAAAAAATTACACACTAGCCAAAATTCCACAGTGCATGATGTAAAAAATTACACACTAGTCAAAATTCCACAGTGCATTAATGTAAAAAATTACACACTATAATAGTCAAAATTCCACATTGCATGATGTAAAAAATTACACACGAAGTAACAAAGCGCGTGTCATGCAATTAAAAAAAACTAAATCATCTATTAAAAACAAAAGAACATAATGCCACCTTCCGTGACAGTAAAATTAATACAAGCAATCATCCTCATTGGTTCTAATTATATGTCGTACGAAGTAATCGCGTATCACCCACACGAAAACTTAGTTGAAAAGTATTGTGTGTAAAGCTGGTTGCAGACATGACTTAACTTGGTGACTAATTTACTCTCATCAGCACACTGGTGCAATCAAATGTGACTATAATGTCAGATGAGTCAAGTCATTTTGCATTCCAGTAACAGCTTCTGAACTTGGAAGTCGTCAACCTTCGATCTTAAAGCAAAGATTAAATTTCCTTCATCATCATTTCATTTGAAAGACGTCCACTGCTGGACATAGGCATCACCCGAACAGGAGGAGGGGTTGCTATAATCGCCACGCATGGCAGATGGTTGTTAAAATGCATAGAGAACGCTGCTGCCCTTTTCTAGCAAGTCCCTTAGTCGCCTTTTACGACAGCCCACGGGAAGAAGTAAGATGGTGCTATTCTTTACGTCCGGCACCACACGGAAACCTTTGGTGACCTTCAGGCTTAAGGGCCCTCAATGACCTTATCAAATCAAGCTTCTTGTCTTTGTTCGGAGCATTGCCAAAGAAGGGCTTCTCAACTCTCCATGATGGCTAAACTTAACGGACGTAAAGAAATTGCCATGACCACCTTTGTTATTCAGACTGTTTGTTACATAGGCCTGGCCTACTGCCAATATTAAACTCAAGCTCCAAGCATTTATTTTAAATATGTAAACCATTTGTTAAGTTAACCGTTGTTAAGGACAGTGGGACAGTTGACGCTAGTTGCCCATTGCAATGCGTAGTAGGTTCCTATGGAGAAGAACGTACAAGAAACTCCACGGACACTCTTTTAAATTAAAATATAATATTACTGTCATATCCTCGTGATGTAATCTTATAGATAGTCAGGTCAGTCATGTTTATACATGGGTGCGCCTTACTCTTGCCGGGGCATCACATAATGCCCTTGAAGAGACTTTCAAAGTCATATAACTACGATAATATATTATGTATCTAATATAACCGTGGCCTAACAAGTTTTACCAACTTGACAGAAAGAAAGTTGTCTTGTGTCTCATCACGTCAGAGGCGTGTGTGACTGTGAATACAATTTTTGTTTATATATTTTGTTTCAGACATTTGCAATGCTAATTTTAGTTTGAGAGTGAAAAGAATCGGCTGTTTATTGAGTGTTATGCCTATTTAGTGAGATTTATCATAAACGTGAGAATATGTAATCCAACGGACATTTGATGTGGTAATAAAATATCTAAAGAATAGCTGATTTATTGACAACATTAACCTTAGCAAAAATCTCAGTTCTTTTCCACGTATAACATGAAGGGTTTATATTAGTACAGAATAGAATATCTCTCGTTATAATGTACACCATAAAAATTACAAGTATGTAGACGTATTCCACATTGGGCACCCGCTAAATGGCACCTGAGGTATTCCGAATACTCCTATCAATATTTTTCGCAGGTGCTATTAGTGGTATAATTTGTTATTTAAAATTGTATTCCACAAATGGCACCTACACGGATCAGTACGTACTAGTGTTGGGACGTTTTTTCTTTTTTAGGACCTCTAAATCAAAATTTAGATTAAAATCAGCGGAGAGTTTAATAACATGATAAAAACATAACTTCTTTGTTTACCCTTCTTCGTGTGTAATACCTCAGGCGCCATTTAAGCGGGTGCCCAATGTGGAATACGTCATATAAATTACACAACGGTCTTATCGCTAAAAGCGATCTTTTACAGACAACCTTTGGATGGATTAAAGGGGAAAGGAGAGACAATACTGCAGGTAGTGGTGTACCATTTACATATACAATAAATACATACACAAAGCATACACTACAGAAGTACAGACACAGAACGAATTCTTGGTTGGGCGCAAAAGGACCAACTAAAAAGTGGTTCTTCTTGCTTAGGCCCAGTTCACATTAGGTCCGACCTAATTAGTACCCGGCCTTACAGACAGTAAGGCCGGGTACTAATTAGGTCGGACCTGACAACTATTCACTTAAGGACCTAGGCTATTATCAATTAATTTTAAACGTGACCTAAAAATTCTCAGACCAAAACACAGCTAACCTATTACTTTTTCTAATATCAGATCGAATCTAATAAGATATTCGACCTCGTCCGGTGCAACCTTTTGAATTTATTACCTGTCAGTGTGGGGCGAAACAAATCATTGCATATTAGACTTCAATAAATTGTTGCTAATACTACACCATTTATTTATTGAGAAATATTGTGGTATGAACATTAAGATGGTACAGTGATACATGGATGCTTATTTCAGAATTAAATGGTATTGCAGATTTAATGGTGCAAATCCATGCGTCATGTTCGTGAACGGGTGCCGTCAGTAAGGACTGGTCATCTCTTAGCTGCCATGGCTTATTTTAATGTAATTTAAATTTTGTATTGTTTTTTTTATTTTTCTTGACGTTTTGCATCGTTCTCGCATGTATGATTTCAACATGAATAATGTAATCTATATCTTGTAACCATATACTCGTAATATGTTAATTTTAAAGAGTGTCCGTGGAGTTTATTGTCCGTTCTTCTCCATAGGACCTACTACGCTTTGGAATGGGCAACTAGCTTCATCTCTCTGACTGACCGACCCCTTGACAATTCAAAAGTCTCTGTATTTATAAGTTTATTTGAAATAAATGCTTCTAGTTTGAGTTTCAGTTATATACAACATGTCCCAGAATTAACGCACAACCTCTTAAGGGGTAATTGTACCTACTCATCATTATGTACAACTTTCACTATGGGACCAAACCTGAAATCACGAAAATAAAATCAGCTCTTCCCTACATTTATGTCAGAATGTAGGAACAGCTGATTTTTTTTTCGCGATTATGAACGAAATGAGTACAATGAGATTAAGAGGTTGTGTGTTAATTCTGGGACATGTTGTATATGGTGATTTAATGTTCAATTGGCTATAAGTATTTCAAAATAAACCCTCACGAGAGAAGGCCTGTGTCCTATGAGTGGCTGATTAAGCTTATGCTTGTATCAAAATAAAAATAACGGTGATTTTCTGAAATTAATTGGCATCAATCTGCCCAGCCTTTTGCCAAGTATGTTGTGGTCGGCTTCCAGACTAACCGGATGGAGCTGAATACCAGTATCTTACATGGAGCGACTGCCTAACTGACCTCCACAACCCGGTAACTGGATAATACGATACCCCTGAAATTAATTGGCATACACAGTCTAAATTAAAACCCTTTCATGATAGGTAACTTTGTTATTTCTGTAGCAACATTAAATAACAGAAATCGGGCTTTCGTCAAAGCAAAATATTTGCCATGGATATCTCGACCTAAACGAGACCTAAATTAGAACAATTATAAATATATCTTACAACTAGAACCCGGCATTTTAATTACACATTGTGAAAGCTTTACAAGCTAAATAGATAACAAACAACAATCATTTCCGTGCCACTCTCCGAGATACCGAAACCAGGTGACCGGTACCGATACCGAATCGATCAGGAAGTCACAATGAAATGTCGCACTTGACCTTAAAATGGACCGGTATTGGTACCACTTTTGCGGTACGAAAATGGTCCTTAGTGCAGCTCTATTATTATCCAATGTAGATTTGCATTCATTAAACGCTTATTGTGTGTTGAGTTATGCAAATTGGAACCTTATAGTTAAAGTAACACGTTTGAAAATGTATTGAACTGAGTGTTATAATTGTATTTGTGTTATTTGTAATTGAAATACAATATTCGTATAATGCATTCTATTAGAGGTATCAAAAGTAGCCATTACTCAAGGAATCCACATTGAGAACCCTACCTATGATTACGACCATGTTACAGACATAAATGAACCATTGGCTAAATTAAGTAATTATTTTTATGAATGGGTTACGAATGAATGAAGTGAACGAAGAAATGAGTCCATCATGAATAATGATCACGAAAACAATGTTGGACAGTATCACAGTAACAACAAAAAATATTTGCGAACAATTTGTGTTTTCAATTTGACCGTTTTCTTTCACGTCATATTATTTGCGCCTTCAACTTTCCTTTTTTTTTCTTTTGTCGGAGAAAGATTCAATATCGCCCTTCCGTTAGAAATACTTTCTTTAATCAGTTCCAAATAAAATTGTTAAGTGGTGAGAAAAGATATTAAACTACTGATAAAAGATATTAAACTGATGATAAAGCTGCTTAAATTGTACAGATTTTTTAACTACAATTTCATATTTCAGGAAAATGCATTTTTAAAATTATGAAACTACTGCTGATTCCCAGGTCGCGCATACTATTATTGGGTTTTTCTATCTGGAATTTCTCAATAGCAGCCCGCTATCTGGATTTGTGCCCGGTTGATGGCTATTACATATAATATGACTTAAATATAACTGGCAAAATGTGGGTGTACTATATAGTCCACCTCTGCCCAACCCTTGGGGAAACTAGGCGTTACGTTATGAAACAATCACTCAATTAGGCATGTAAAGTATTTTTCAGGTATCTTTTTTATATATTTATTTTAATTATAAGAGTATTTGAAACACATAATTTCATCTTTTTGTTTTTACAAGCTGTAGTTATTTTTATATATTTTTTTGAAGTATTGTTCATACTGACGTCATTAGTAGCTGAATAGCTTAGGATCTTTGCCACGGTTAACACTTATTTAAAACCAAAATTCAGTAAAGTCAAACTGTCAAATTTGACAATTGATTTGTTTACATTTCATACTTTAGCGATTTCCGTACTTTAGAGATAAGGCTTATTAATAAAATGAATGGATTCAAAGACTACTTCTGCAAAGTTCTTCATACCGTCAAGTATAAACACCACAACAAATAGCCGACACAAATTGATTGTTAGTAAAAGAAACCTTAAAAAGGAAATTGTGCGAGGAAGTAAATGTTTAGTACAAGTCTGGGCGGCGACTGTTTTATTGTGAAGATCATTTTAACGTAAGTTAGGAAAACTTTTCCTGAGGCGATACATCGATGTGATTCGACTTGTACTGTCCGCCGCTGGTGAAAAACTACACTATTTACATATTTACCTAACTGAATACAATAATAATAAGTGCTTCATGTAAATTTGACGTTGGCATGACACTTGGCACATAAAGAACAACTTAATTACAAGAGACACTGAAAGTTTCCAATTCAGGCTGCTTTGTGACGTCATTTAGAGGTCAAATAAAAGCCAAGTGATTTTAAGTATTTTTGTGAAAATAAATACGATCTTATAATTTTAAGACCTATTAATAGAAAAATAAGTCTTAGAAGCTTAAAATCTCGAAATGGTTTTGGAATCGGCATAGGTTAATTTTTACTTTACATACCGAATTACCCACTACAAGTAATTTCATTCTTAGTACCTCTCACGTCTATTTTGATCAATACGTAATAGCCATGATTCAACATTTGCGACCAAATTGACTGACATGGAGCAGAAACAGATCGATATGTAAACGGTATCGATCGATGTGTAGACAGCGTCGGTCAGCTCTATCGTGCGATACCAGGAACTGTCGATTCATTGTCGATTAATGTTAAAATAAGCGGATGTGGTCCTTCGAGCCGGATTCGTGAATTGGTCGGAATTAGGTACTTCATATTTGAAACGATTCATAATTTCTGATACCGAGTAGGAACATCCTTTGATTCCATTCTGCATTCCATAATTATAGGGCATTTTTCACACAAGATAAATGTGACTTAAACTTTTGAGCTATGTTTTAAAAGGCCGCATGGGAGGAGCCATGCCGTGCCCTCATCTCAAGAGTAGGCAGTAACGTGTCGCTGCCGGCCGTGGTCGGGAACGAGGAGTCCTGGGATGCCGTGATATCCTTCTACGATACAGTCGTGTCGCAGAAGGAGGCTGCGGAAATGGAGCGGGAGATCTCTTCCGCTCACCCGGCCCGTAGCATGCGCACCGGGCGTCGGCAGAGGGCAGATAATTACGGCGCGAGCGGCGGCGGTGAGGTGGCGGCGCGTAGTGTTCCACGTCCCTTTCAGACTTCGCGAGTCTCCCCCCCAGACATGAGGTGGCCTGGCACTAGCCGGGGATCGCTGAAGTCCCACAAGATCCCCGGTGTAAGTGTGGAAAGGGAACACTGGGGTGGTTTTTAGTCAGTAAGAGTCTGACAGACCCCTCCGCCCGCCCCAGCGGAGGAGCGGCGGAGGACATCCATGAGGATTTTCCACCCCGGAAAAAAAAAAAAAGCATTAATATAGAAGACAATACACATTTAAAATCTCTAATACTACTTACGCTACGACATCTCGGAATTCATATCTGCTAAAGGTGGAGGTACTCTTGGTTCTCTTAAATTATTGTTTACTTATCTATGTAGTGCTTATCGAAACCATGTTTCTATGTTATAGCGGTCTCTCAATATGTTATTTTTCTCAAGATATTCCGTCACAAGAATGTGAAGACATACCGTTCAGAATGTTTATTGTGCACGAAAAGTAATAAAATAAACATGTACTCGTTTGAATAAAAAGGCGTTAAAGTAGAAAGAGTACATAACTTTTATAGTGGTCTGACACGCGCCCCATATTAACATGGACTAGCCAGGGATCGTCAACATTTTGCAAGGATTTTTATTTCTGATCTCGACCAAAAAATTTAATTAGATTTCACGCATTTTAATCGTTATTTCATGTATGCTCTATATGATCCTAAAATATATATTTTTCAGACCTAAATGTAGGTATGTTGTGTATATTTTTTTGTCGTGTTTAACCTAGATAACTCGTATGGTTTTTAAGACCTGTGAACCCATGTTAAAGGTTCACTAACCTTGTGTTTAATAAAAAATTCTAAAAAGTACACGAGCTACGCCATGTGTGTTGTGATTAGAGGTGGTTTGCTCTCAGATAGCAAGAGAAACGTAACTTGGAAGTAAGTCCATCGTCGCCGCGTCGCCACAATTTACACAAAATATGCATTGTTTTTTTTTATCATAATCATTTTTCTAATGTTGATGATGAGTCCAAATTCGCTTGAGTTTATTGATATCACACACATACACTACCCTTATTTTGTATATTTCGTATTTCTCAAAAGGAAGCATTTCCCGCCTGCAAGCAAGCCTGCCTTAGAGGAAACTATAGGAAGAAAGGACCAAAAGTTATCTACCCCTGCTAGTCTTTCAAAGTTTCAAACTAGCCTTATTTTTAGTCATAGCTGGCCGTCACAGCCATCCGATGTTAGATGTAACATCGGATGGCTGTGACTTGGGGCATGCCCTACTTGCGCCTTTGTACGGCCGCGCTAAATACCGGCCACTGTACCCTATGTAAGCTTCTGTAGAATGTGAGTAATGCGGCGTTTTATGACTAGCGAAGTAGTGAGGTTACTTTAACATTTAATCACTACGTGGTACTTGCAAGAATGTTAGCAGAAAGGTGTTTAAGTGTGAATGTGGATGGCAGAAAAAGAGGCTGAGCAAAGAAATGAGAGATGGGTGTGAAAGACCATAAAACGCAGATGGCTGCTGATGGAAACAAGAACGTTTCTAGAGGATACATATTGGAACTCAAAATAAATAAGGATAGGATGATGACGGTCATCATCCTATCCTTATTTATCACCTTATCACAGACACACGACCACTAAACTCAGTCAAACTTTGCAAGTAACGATCCAAAATTGCCTTCAAATAATCAGATCCTCTTTACATCCCACTCAAAGACTATTGAACCCAACCCAACCAATCTCAAGACCAAAGCGCCCCAGATATCATTCATAACCGCAAAATGAAATTGAAATCTGTACCTCGACTACCTCTACCAACCAGAGTCACGCACTTTACTTTTTTTCTTTAATAACGTGACCTTGCCGAAGATTATCTTTGTATTCTAACCATTGTGGTCCAATTTCGACAATTTTATATTTTATTTTAGCCTTGTGGTTTGAAATGGATAGACTTCCAACTCTTTCGATGCTGTTTTAAGTCGATAGGTTGTAGCTACCTGAGTCACTTTCTTTTTCTTTTTGTCTGGTATGTTTGATAATCCTAAGGCTATCTATATCTTTTGCTCCTACTCTGTTATAGTTTTATTTTTAATCTAAAACATGTGTGCCTTTGTTCTCTTCAGTCATCCATCCTTCATCTACATCTACATTAATATATGAACCTACTACATTTTGGAATGGGCAACTAGCTTCATCTTTCTGACTGACCGACTCCTTCATAATTCAAAAGTGTCCGTAAATGGTTTAATTGAAATAAATGCTTTAAGTTTGAGATTATAAAGGTCAATTGATAGATTTCTTGGCGATGACGTAGTTTGTGTTGTCTTAGGTCCTGCTTCCCACACTAAGCCAAATATTAGTTTGATCTTTACATCTGCAATTTAACCGTGGATGTCTGTGCCTGTTGATTTTGTATACAATAACATCCTTGACGCAGTCTGGCATGCGCGTATTGATTTATTTGCTTATGCTGTTACGATCTGCAATTAATTTTCCATGTCTGTTTCTTTAAAGTGCCCCCTATGACCGGTCGTAGTAGAGGTCGTATTTTCCATGTGTCCTTGATTGTTATGTGTGCAGTATGTGCTTCTTCTAGACTTTAATATATTTTCTCTCTTTCTCTCATTGCAGTGTAAGTTTACAGGTGATATAATTATCATTTCTAACAAGTTTAATTCTAACACTTAATAATCTGTATCCCGCAAGTTCACTGTTATATTTACAGCCGTAACGAGTTCTCTTTAATCATGGTAATTTCCTTGCAAGCATTCGAAGTAAATATGCCGTTTCCTTTGCAACTAGTGTGAAATAATAATGTACTGCTAACTCTAACACGCTATGATTTTCTTTCACTTCTACTGCTTAGGAAATTGTCCTATAACATGTTGTTAAATGCGGAAGACAAGAGACTATACATGGTATATTACACTTTGTCGGTAGCCCGCTTTTAGAAGGGCAATCCCCGCAGTTTTAAGAATGTTCACATTCTAATTTCAAACTCAATCTGTCAAATATTGCTCTAATTTTCATACATTATTAACATACGTTTACGTTATGTACGAAAATTGGCCTACAGGTGTTCGAATTACATTATAATTTATAACTCAACTTGGCAGTTTGGACTAATTCGGATGCCTTAGAAATTGGAAGACGAAGCTAGCCGAACTTTCCCGAAGACATACACTTATAAGGTACTCGACATCGTGAAAGAGTGTATTGCGCCATAATTATGGATATCTACAATATAACTATCACTTCCGGATGTGTTATAAGTACTTTGTACTTGAATAAATTTTCAAGTAGACGCTCTTCTCTATTAATCACGTTTTATGACATGCGCAGAATTCTCTATATTTGTCATTTTCCTAACTGCCTTTTCAATAGTAAAATCATTTATAGATGTAAATATCCCGTGAACCATGTTGCTGTATCTCTTATGGCGACGATAACCAACTTTTAATGATTTTATACTGAAGATCACGTCTAAACGAGTAGTGTTAATGATTTGAAAAAAATATATGTTGAATTGGAGCATTTTCTCAATGACTTATTATACGAATATTTTAGATTATGATTATTATTTAGTGAAATTAATTTGTAAAGTTCTGTCTAACGCGGATAAAAAACCGAGAATGGCGCAAAATCTACCAAGCGTATTTTTCTGAAACCTTCACCAATTTAAAGATAATTTAATTATTGATCTTTTAGTATACGCGTTTTATTAAAATACCTTTTGTTTTGTGTATAATAAATTAATAATGCGTCATATTGGGGACAGCGCTCCTTGATGGGCGAGTCCTATTACTGGCTGAACGTACGACGCGTTGCGTGAGCTCAGTACAGAACGCCCAAGCTAACCACTCAAGGTCACTGGCATATATCTGCGGCTTAAGTATTTGTATTGATGTCTCCACCACTTCACTAGCATTTCTAGAAAACTTCCATTGCACCTATTGACAAATCATTTGCAATTTAATGAACTAACAACCACTGATATAACTCCATAATTAATTAATTATCGATTCATCTGAACTATTTATGTTATTTATATCGTAGAGTACTGTTGTCAACAGGTTCATAAAATTTAATTATGTCTCGATAAATGTGAGTTATTGTGCTTAACGAATTGTAATGCATCTTGGTAAGATAAATTACGTAGTAAATGTATAACCTAAGGGCTCACCTACAGTGAGAGGCTCTAGCGATTCGGGCGGGTGCGTCTACATCAAATATTTCTAAATTCGTTATCTATACAAATAAATAAAATTGAAGTGTCTATATGTAATGTCTAAATAACTGCTTTTGACTAAATGCTTATGAAAGTAAAGACGGTACTTACAACATTTTTTTTTTTAAGTTTGTCTGTTCCGGCTAATCTCGGCTGGACCAATTTTGCCTTGAATTTCGCAGCTGATGTTATAAGGAGTAACTTAGGCTACTTTTATTTTAGAAAAAGCCAGCGGGTGAAGCCGCGGGCAGCAGCTAGTTATTATTATATAATGTCAATTGGCCAGTTCCTCCTTCAGACTTCCGTCTGATTTGAATAAAAGCCGTACCTCATTAATTATTCCATACCGTGTGCTACGATCTCATGGTTGTTCTACGACGACCGATTGGATATACGATGGCTAGACATGTGGCAATTGCTTTCGACTTTCAACAGGGTTAACATATTATTGTAGCTTATACCAATCCAATATATTTTTGACTATTCCATCATCGTTATAGCTGATATAATGTCCCAGGTCTCCTTCTAGACCCGCTGGACTATTACTATTAGAAGGATTCGAGTCATCTGTTCAGATTTATCTCATCATGTAGGTATACAAACGGCAGGTTCATATTAGCTAATAGCTACTTGCGGCCAAACTAACCAGCCCTAGCAAGCGAACGGAAAAACAAAAGCGAAACGCATCTACCCCGCTCCTGCCCGCTTTCGCAATGAACTATGGCCACATAATCGCGCCCGCTACCGCGTTCAGTCTGCACGAGGTCTTAGAGGTGTGTTCGTTTCTAAGATGATTCATTGTTTGTATAGGAACTGCATCGTAGTAGTTCGTCAGTGACCTTGCACAAACACCTGACTATAAGAATGTGCCGTCAAGTCTATGACTAAACATTGAGTACTCTAGGTATTCAATGTCTTGGGAAAATATGTTATAATTACAAGTAAGTTTTAAAGTTTGATGATTATGTGAAAGATAAAAGATAATTTTATTTTGCAAATATGGGCATAGAGGATTACACAAATTAATACACGATCAAGCCATTTTTTTTCAGTTTTGTTTTTTTTATTTATTTTCAGGACTTTATATCGCTGAGCGATAACGTCACACCCTGTAACATCAGCACAATCAACTTAACCTAAAAACACCTTATCATTCTAACATTAATATTTTAAAACGAATAATGCCAGTTTTCACAGCATCTTTTTTCAGTTTTGATGATAATGCTGATAAAATCGATTCTGGTATTTTTTCCATTGTTTCCGAAAAAAATGCATCGGCGCCTATTTTTTTTTTTTTTTGTAAATTTCTAGTCAGTATCAGGTTGTATGGTAATAAAATAGTTAGACGCTGAGCTGATACTGAGCTGCAAATTGCAAGAAACGTAACAAAATTTGTTAAGTGACTAATTCGGAACAGCTTTGCCCAAAAAGTAAAGCATGAGCAATAAGAAACTGCATATTGCCCATACCTATACTCTTTCTTATCTTTGCCCTAATAAGGACACATACTTGGACGCGCTGCACCTTAACTTCAAATCTTTAATTTCTCTCGTTTTTTCATTTTATTAAGTAAAGTATAAACATTTCTAAACAATAAAAGCGACATTTTCACTTGCATATAGATAACAAAGACGTCACTTGGTGAGATAATTCTCGAGGAGACAAAGAACTGGCGTTATATTGTGCAATCGTGAAATCATTGTGGATTACTCATGTACGAGTATTACTAATTATGCATTGATTTGTTTAAACTGCATTGTGTTAAATAAGAAATATATGCCAAGTGCCCAATAAGCCCATTATTTTATACATATACAACATGTCCCAGAATGAACGCACAACCTCTTAAGGGGTAATTGTACTCATCAAATATATAATAAGTTACCCATTGATGTCAAGAACCAGCATTCAATTGGTATTTTTAAAAGGAAGCTAAAAGACTTCCTGATGAAAAAGGCATACTACTCTGTAAAAGAATTCATTGAAGATAAATAATTATTGAATATTGAAATGATTGTGATACTTATAATGATGTGATATTAATTTTATGAATAATATGTTATCATATAACATATATAAATGATGATAATTAAAATATATGAATAATGATAAATATGAATAATGATAATTAATATAATTTAATGTTAAGTCTGAATAACTGTAATATTGAGTATGTAATTTTTTTTTCTTCTTATATTTTATAACCATTTAAATTGCAATGCCTTAACAGGCAACTAAGTTTAAGAACCTACCTATTGTTAACATGTACAAAATCCTGTACACTTAGTTCGCAATAAAGAATTTGAATCATCATTAAGAACTAACTCGAAAAAAAAATCTGCTGTTCCATACATTTTGACGAGTTATGAGAACATAAATGTGGGGACCATGTTTTTCGCGATTTCAGGTTTGGTCCCAAAGTAAAAGTTGTTCATAATGATGAGTACAATGACCCTTTAAGAGGTTGTGCGTTAATTCCGGGACACGTTGTATTACTTAACATCACGCTTGTTATTCCCCGAAGGGTTTAGGCAGTGTACACCCACAGTTTACAAGTTATGTTTAAGTCCCATATAATAGGGGGCGAGCCTATTCCCACCAACCGGGCACTAATCCAGACTCCGGGCTGCTACTGAGAAATTCCTGATAGAAAAACCCAATAACACTTTTCCCGACCTGGGAATCGAACCTCGGACCTCATGCTCAGTAGTAGCGCTTGCGGCCACTAGACCAACGATGCTGTAAATTGTGTGTGTGGAATTATATTATTCAGTTAAAACATTGATGTATTAAATAGGAAGATATGGTACGCGCTCCTCGACAGGGCCCGCATAAATTAGGGGAAAGAACACAATTGACCTACATTACTCTCGGTTTGCGGGTAATACCCGAATCGTAGTTTGTTTCCGAGTTGATAAGGGTACGTAACAGTGATAATTATTGCTATCTCGTTCCTGCTATAGCCCGCGTAATATGTCTCTCTATTTCGGTTGTCGAGCACATGACGCACGACATTAGGTCAATTTAATATTTATGTGCTGTTAGAGAGTGTCCTATCTTCCTATTTAATACATCAATGAGTTAAAACCTTGTTTTGTACTTGTACGCATTTGTGCTTTCGGTCCGTTGGCAGAATATTCACTGGAACAGTTTCTGAATGGCGGGGTTTGTTCGCAATTTCTGATCTTTTCTGGTGTTTGAGATGAATGTTTGACGATGAAAAGTTGAATCACTTTTACCAAAGTTACAGATAAAAGGCACATGGTCGTGTTATTAAAACACTTGTATTCATCTTATGTTCATTCATAAAGAAAAAGAGAACATATGCGTCTTAAGAATTCAAAACATATGACGGCATAAAAAAACGATCTAGGCTTACAGTAGTCGCGTATGATGACATAATTATCACAGCTGACATCTCACCTTGGTAAAAGCTTTTACAGACCGGCGCGACACGCGACGCGTCACAAAGGCCCCGCGTGTCGCGCGACGAGCGGTGCTCTGCGTCGCGTCGCGAGTCGCGCCCGTCGTTAGAAGCCTTAAGAGCGTTTACACCTCTCAGCATTTCATACAAACTTTTAAGCCCTTGTTTTTCGAAATGACTGAACTCATTTTAATGAAACTTCATACGCATAAGCAGGATACAAAGGTCTAAAAAGTTAGTTAGGAACATTTTCGAAAGATTGTGTGACAGCCAAATTAGACAGATTTTAAAGTTTCCATAGAAACAGAGATTTCCAGTTATCTGTTTTTAAATAAGACATTTCGAAAATCGATCCCGGGTAGGGCAGCGTTATTGGGTTTTCCGTCAGGGACTTCTCAGTAGCAGCCCCTTTTATTTTTTTTGGGTGGGAAATTATTAAATAACTTCTCCCGCTCTGGGCGGAGCTGGAGGGCGTGTCAGACTTTTACTGACTAAAACTCACCCGTGTTCCTTCCGTTGCCTGTGTGCCAGGGCCACGATTGTCGGACAAACTCGCAACCCTGGCAGGGTCTGGATTTGTGCTCCATTGATTGCAATAGGCTCGCCCCCTATTACATGAGACTGGAACATACCTGGCGAAATGTGGGGAAAACAGACGTTATGTTATTTAACTAAACTCCAGCTTCCAGAACCACAAACATAAGCTTAGCATTAAATAAGAACGAAAGTGAATCATAAAATGAAACTAATTTCTACCCAGACTTGTGTAAGTGAGACAAATGAAGTTAATTATGAGACAAAGCGAGATCGGCCAGAAACGGATTAGCTCACTTTATACCGGTCACGAGAATTGTTTATGCAACTGTCTAGGCATCAATAGTGGTATTGATAGCTGAAGAGTTACGTAACGATAGTTAATTAATAGAGGTCTTAGCAGAGTTGGAAGGGTCCGCGCCCACTCGTCCCGCTTAGACTCGACCCGAAGAATAACACCAGATGTTTTACTATCAATTCAATTCATCAATCATTTGTTATGATACATAATTTATCCTGGTAGTCAGTCAAAAATGTAAGATAAGTAGGTACCTAATGTTTATTTTTTTAAGATAATTCAGTCAATCATGCTTTTCTATATTTTAGAAGTTAGAACCTACTTGTTAACCTAATAATTATAATCACGTAGAAAGACTAATTCAATTAATACCACCGTGCCATTGCTGTATGAATGTGATGATAATTAACAATAATCTGTGATTTTTACTACAAAGTACAAAGTTTAAACTATATTAAAAAAAGATAAGTACTTGTTTAATTATTGATTTATTTATACAAACATTATTTAAATTTTACACTCTATGTGATGTAACCGTTAAATCGACACTTTTCTGTCTGACTATACATCGACGTTTTTACGCCTATTGAAACAGAAATATCCAGGTATTATTCTTCGGGTCGAGTCTAAGCGGGTCGACTGGGCGCAGACCCAGTTGGAAATGGACCTTAGTGTAATAAATAACTGGCTATTGTCATCAACCGCTTTTGAAAGGGCTCGTGGCTAAATCGGCACGGGTCGAGCGAAGGTTACGCTGACCGCGATCGGTTCCTAGATGGGCGCCTTTACATATAACCCCTCTGTGCCACAGAAAGCACGTTAACTCTTGGGTCCCGGCTGTCATTGTCGTAAGTCTTTGAATGTCGGTTACGGGTGGTCAGAAGCCTAAAAGTCTGACAACCAATCTTACCAAGCGCTATTGTGTTACCGAGTAGGTAACTGGGTTGTGGAGATCAGATAGGCAGTCTCTCCATGTAAAATACTGGTATTTAGTTGCATCCAGTTAGACTCGAAGTCTGACCAATCTGGTCACCGACCGCTATTGTCTTTGTTAATCGTCACTTTAGCTACCGCTTTGTACGAATTCATTGGCATGGACCATGTTCATAGTGATGGATTTAAGGCTTCTACATACCGGGGCGACTTGTCGCGCGACGCGACACGACACAAAGGCACCGCTCATCCCGCGACACGCGGGGCCTTTGTTCCGTGTCGCGTCGCGCGACAAGTCGTGCTGGTATGTAGAAGCCTTTATGCGTAAACTCTAAATAATTCTTATTTAATTATTGGAATGAGTGTTGTGTTTGATGACCTTCTAAGTTATGTTATGATCTATCGTTATTGTCACTTAAATATTAATTCTGTATCATGTAGACTAAATTAAGATTCTAACTATTTTGTCCTACTTTTTGTTAATCATCGAGATGAAAGTTATTAAAGTTAATTATTAGCTCCTATTAACCACTTGATTAATGTCTTAGTTTTTCATTTCAAGGTGCTTAAAGTATAACAAGGATAAGATTGGAATGAAGATGTAATCACGTCTTGAAACACGCAGTCATTTTCCTTCATTTAACAATAGACCATTCTTTAAATGACATCATTCATACAATATTATACGTATTATTTAATGTTTTTGCTAAGTTTTCATTTGGATCCGATAGAATGAATCTATTGAAATCATTAATATTTGGTAGGTACTTATTTGGACAACCATCATGATATATTTAAATTATGTTACTGCAAATGTGGATAAAGATCTATGAGATGAGGGAACAATCACAACTGTAGCTCAGCTGTTTGGTCGTTAAAAAGCCAATCTTTTTAACCGACTTCCAAAAAGGAGGAGGTTCTCAATTCGTCTGTATGTTTTTTTTTTTTTTTGTAAGTTTGTTACGCGATTACTCCGTCAATTATGAACCGATTTTGAAAATTCTATTTTTGTTTGAAAGGGTATGCTCCCGAGGTGGTCCCATTGCCAGCAAATCAGAATCTGTTGAGGGAATCCCATGGAAATCGAGGGAAACCCTCAAATTTTATATGCAAACTTATAGCGATTTGGGACCTTTTTATAGTAACTCGTGCATTTGCTCTCGAAAAGCACCATTTGGTGAAGTGGAACTGATGAAGGAGACCACAGATGACCACCGGAACAATAAAATAATGAGTACCTATTTAACGGGTTGCGATTAAGCAATTTATGCTCGTCACTATGCATATGGTGAGTGGCAGTTCTCCTGGTTCTTAGCAGGTGAACTCGTCAACAATCAACGTCCCAGCATCGGGAAAAGCAATATTTTATAAAAGGTGATGAGCAGTTGACATTAGGCTATTGTAATTTAGATAAATTCAAAACTGGGCCACTAAAAAGTGAAAAATAAAAAACTTTTTACGAAAAAATTGTTACCGACTACCAAAAATAACACTACAAAGTAAAAAATAACTTTAATTTCGGAAGTCGGTGGCAAAAAAACTCAAATACAGATCCAAAGACACCGACTTCCGAAATTAAAGTTATTTTTCACTTTGTAGTGTTATTTTTGGTAGTCGGTTACAATTTTTTTGTAAAAAGTTTTTTTTCCAATGACACTACTGCATCTGATTAATGTCAGTTGACATTTACTCCCACTCTGGACACTTGACCTGACTCCCACATGACAATCAATTGACACATCAAAATCTCCTTCTCAACCTTAGAGTATCCATATAAGCAAGCTACTTTCAGCATTGGAAGTTTCCTCCCTCACGTACGCTCACGCTCACGTGTGCTTATTATATATTATTACATGTGATAATACTACTATTGTTTCAGCCTATGTAACATTACATTTATCTATTAGCTAACACAGCAACCTTGCCGGTTGCCAACGTCACCCCTGTCATCTTCAGTACGTGACAATTCTGCTGCACTGGCTGAACGTGACCTGTCGTCAGGGCATGTCGCAACTTGTCCATTGAACATGTCCCAATGATTCATCGGCGACGATTACTCTTCGATGTCGTCTTGGCAGATCGTTAACGTGTAATTGGCTTTATTAGTAGCTTGCTTAGTTATGTTTCTTTGTGTTTTGTTGTTGGTTTTTCCTGTTGGTGTAGGTTTTCTGGTATCTGTGTTATTATCAAAGTGATATCTAGAACTTTCTGAGCTCCGTGTTTATGTTTGAACTCTACACCTGTTGCAATTTCATTTTCAACAGTCAAATTGTGTTTTAACTAACGTAGGTATGTGATGGAAATAGACAACATAAGTATACGATCAGAGACGAGATTTCTGTGGCACCAGTTTCTAGTAAATAATATCACGTATACTCAGGCCAACGATATGAGATAAATACATAAAATTGCAGCTAAAACAAATATCAGTTTCAAACTCAAATAATCTAAGTTGATTTTTTAATGAAAAAACTATCGCTAAACGTCATAATATAAATTTAGTTTCAATGGAAACTGATCCATACGCTATTAAGTTTTTAATCTCAAAGCATCAAATGTATCTCCTCTCGTTGGCTTTAGTATAGAAGAGACCTAATCTCTGTGTTCTTTAATAATTATTTTGTCTTTATTCCATCCTTGTATTTTTAATCTCTCTATTGTAGTTACTATAAGGAATTCTATCATGTATTTACCTTGCGAGGCTTTATTTCAAGTAATGCTTCGGTGACCACTGAACCTGCTGACGGTCAAAAGCGTGATTCTAAATGGTTATTACGTTAATTACTATCTATCTTATTTGGTTACAATAGAAACAGGTTTGTACGCAAATCGCGTGTTTGCCTACAATTAGTGGTTATTTACTTTTTAGAGTAGCCATTCGTTGCGCT
Organism: Tiliacea aurago; assembly: GCA_948098905.1. Classification (NCBI taxonomy): domain Eukaryota; kingdom Metazoa; phylum Arthropoda; class Insecta; order Lepidoptera; family Noctuidae; genus Tiliacea; species Tiliacea aurago. Next base: position 1,740,424 of record OX402598.1, on the reverse strand, counting down.
GCAGTGGTTTCTACGTTGGGAAGTTCCTTGAGTTTACGTGTTGTATGGGAAATGGGAATAAGTACCTACTCATTTACTTATATTTTCATCGGCCTGAGTATACGTGATTTCCTTGGTTGTCATTTGAAAGTTGATAATAGACAATTTGTAATTTAATTATTTTTCTTTGACATTTGTAATTTGATAAGTAGACAATTCTTGATTTAGTACTTTTTTTTTATGACATGAAGATTTAATTATTTTGTTTAAATTAGAAGCATTATAACTGTCACAAAATATGCATGCCGAATGTAGTAGGCGGAATATGAAGAACTTTTTTATATGTGTTATAAAATCTATAAAATACCAAATTTCACGCAAATAAATGAATCTATCTATCTTTCTATCTATAGTTAATTACGATAGGAGTACTCAGTGAAAGTTTTTTTGTAGTATGCATATTAGTGCTTCCATATATCGGAAACAGGAAAATGCATTTCTTTTTACCTGAAACTATAAGTATTCTGGTTTCTTCAAATGTGTATGTCAGTTGGTAGAAATCACTTGTAATAATATAAATCCTATCTTAGATTTTGGTGAATTAATTAGGAGTTCGATCTTTTATTGTCGTCAAAGATCGGAATAGCTAAATTCAGTATCTTTATAACTTTTAAAGTCTATAAATAATTATATTGATATATTATCTAAGTTTCGGCCATGGCTGTTGAGTTCCTTCCAACATTGAACAATGTAATTATTTCTTTTGTCAAGTTTTTTCTTTGTAATTGTCCTAAGTCGTCACTGTGATATTCAAAGAAATATCTTATTTATCTAAAACTAATCAACAACAAACGGTACAAAGGCGTGGTTACAAATGTACGAATAGAACTTAATGTCAAGCAATCGCCATTATTTACGAGTTATTATGAAATGAAATGCGAAGGCTATGGCTATCTTCACGTCACTTGCCATGGCTATTTATACACGTAATTAAGACTTCACTGCAACCTTTTGTCTGTCATATGATTAATCTACCAAAAGGCTAATTGTTACGTTTTGTAAGAGTTTCTGAAGCGTCTTTAATGTTTACTTAAGATCTGCGCACACGCCGCCGCGGGGTGTACGGTAGACACGATTTGTCGTGAGTCGGATGTCGTCATACGTCATACATATCATTATGAATTTATGAGTTTCGTAATTGTTTGAAAACCATTGTTTTGTTTAAAGCTACTTTGTATTATATTGTATGCAAAATCAGACTGCTTTGAAATTAAAATTGGAATAAATCTGCAAAATATACAAATAATAGTTCTGCAATCACCAACGCAACTTCTGTATATCAAGGTTGGTGAGTACTATAGCAATCCCTATAGATGACTGCCTATAGTATCTAGTGTCCTTCGAGAGCCCGATCCAAAGACATCACAAGAAGGCTTCTACAGACCGACGCGACACAAAGGCACCGCTCGTCGCGCGACACACGGGACCTCTGTGTCCAACTTTGTGTTTGTGTGCACCGATCTGAAGCAGACTTTATCCAGTTGACATGACAATACATTTATGGATCGTGTGTACATAAACTTGAAGGTAAATTTCTAAACCTATATAAACGCTCTAAGATGTACGAATAGCGATATTACGGCCGTAGGAAGTTCCACTTATCACATTGTGCAACTGCCGGCTTCGTTTGATTCATGGTCTAGTCTGAAACTGGATGAAATATGAGCATCCATAGGATATCGCTCGTTAGTTCCTACGATCTTCTTCATGATCAATATCAGACTATTTCAGAATTACTATGAAGTAATGTATGTTTCTAGAGAATGAGCAGCAGCGTTCACTATGCATTTTAATACCATACTGCGGTCGCCAACCCGTCTGCCAAGCATCGTGATTATGGCAAACCCCCTCCTTTTGGGGGAGGCCTATGCTATGTCCAGCAGTGGACGTCTTTCGGCTGATATTATCATGAACGAATGTATGTTTATTGATGTTGTATTTTGTTTTTCAACTCACCAACATTTAAATACTAAGTTAGGCTACGCAATATGCCTGTCAGGGAGGAACGCTCACACCGGAGATACAGTAGTGCTATTCTGTAAAAATCTCACCGTAAGTCATAAGTGAAGTGAGCTTAATTGAGCTGTTAATAGTGTCTATCCCTAGTGATCCGTAGCATTAGGTGGAATGACAGCTCACTTAAATCTCACTTCACCTAAGATTTCACGGCGAGATTTTTACAGAATGGCAAAACCGGCTGACACGTCCTAGTTTGGGTGTCAGGACTTTCACAAAATCGAGCATGTACTTAGTCTTATTACTTTAAGGATCTAAGTTACTTGAATAATTAATTATTAACCCATTTTCTATTCTTATGAGGCTTATGAACGAAATTATTATTTTTAAAAACGCCTTGCACATTATATTATTATGTTTATTTGCGCATGTTGGCAGTGATGGAAGCAAGGGAAGAACAAAAAACCATGGATATTTTGTATAAGAATTTATATAGCTAGAAAGGATAGAAATACTGAGATGACGGCTATAATAGAAATGTATGGAAGTACATTGACATGCTGCACCGACCCCAAATACATTGCAATAAGGGCAGGACCATGATGATGATGTACGGTAAGTAATGCAGATAAAACTGTATATTTAGAATTACAGCTTTGAAACTTCCGAAAACAATGTGTTAAGACGCAGATATATGCCAGTGACCTTGAGTGGTTAGCTTGCGTGTTCTGTACAGCCAGTAATAGGACTCGCCCATCAAGGAGCGCTGTCCCCAATTTGACGCAGTATTAATTTATTATACTGTAGTAGTAGTTTGGAACTATCATAATGTAACAACCTGTAAACAACATGAAATGCAATAAATGAATATGAATATGAATATACACAAAACAAAAGGTATTTTAATAAAATGCGTATACTAAAAGATCAATAATTAAATTATCTGTAAATTGGTGAAGGTTTCTGAAAAATACGCTTGGTAGATTTTGCTGCATTCTCAGTTTTTTATCCGCGTTAGACATAACTTTACAAATGAATTTCACTATGTAATATAAACATAATCTAAAATATTCACATACTAAGTTATTGAGAAAAATGCTCTAATTTAACATATATTTTTTTCAAATCATAACACTACTCGTTTAGTCGTGGTCTTCAGTATAAAATCATTAAAAGTCTGTTATCGTCCCCTTAAATTCCGTACAACCAAAACTAATTTGTTGCCGTTTACTTACACATTTTCGTAGTGAATACGGAGCTCAGTTGACACCTGTATGGGACAGCTGAGACGCCATAGTACCTAACAATGTCTAGAATAACTGTGACACTTCGTTAATTCCAGGCAACTCCTAGACTAATGACAGACAGACTTTGTGACGAAACCCCACAATATACTATAATATTTTATGGGGTTTCTGGAGAGTTTTGTTTAAAACATTGTCTTCTCTGTAATTGTATGTCCGTCCAGGTCTTTCTTAATTATTGTAAATTGCTGTTACACTTTTGATGTATGAAGTTTTTAATCGCATGTAGGTATGTCATTTTAGTCTTTGAGTTCTGTGACTTTACAGGTCGTATGTTCGTCAATATGATTAATTATTGTTGCCAATGACTTGTCCATTATGTCTGTTTGTCTGTCTGTCTATGTCTGATTCTGCCTTTCGTGTCAAGGCAATTTTACGACGTTTCAAGTTGTCATTCATACGTTTTTTGTTCGTAAATTTATCTTCAAGCAGTGGATCTTGAATGTAAATAAATATTATTAAAGGTCATATAGTAATTTGAGATGTAATTAACAATTTGACAGCAATAAAAAATTGATATTTTTATTAGACTTAGAAACTTGAGATTCGTGATAAAACTACTGAATGGGACAGAAATAATAAGGATAATCTTATCAATAGTGCTACCAGATGAACCAAATTGAAGATTTGTCAAGACTATGTGTAGTTTAGACCGCAAAATCCTTACTTAATAATGTGAAAATAGCCAACCCATCAATCCGCGGATTATGAAACTTAATAGAAAAATAGTTTAGTACATAAAAGTTTATCAGACACAACCTGGAAAGACCCACAGCTAATCATTTACTAACCATGTTACAAAATACCCAATGCTACTGACCCAAATGTGTTGTTAACGACCTCGAATTCACCTTACTAAATAAAGGGCCCCAAATCCCAAGAAAAGCAAACAATGAACAGCAACACATAAGCACATTTAATTGCCATAAACATAATTCATTAATAACCGAGTGAATTCCCAAAGGTTTTTAACTAAGTATTGTCGAAAAAGATTAATCGTGAGATCTGTATCATAACGAAATTGATGGAAGGTCGTTGGCAGGCATTGAAGAAAATGGAATAATATTTGTTATGTTATGTACGGTCAACAACACGTAAGTTGAAATACGAAGAACGCCCCTAATGCTATGACAAAAAAACGCTGTCAAAGACAATTTGTAACTATACACGTGCGGTTGACTGTAGTTTGTATGACTATGTAACGACGCCCACTCGGACCTCGGTTCCATTGTTTGATAAAGACAGTTTTTTTGTGATGCTGTATTGAGGTTTCGTAATGAAGGTTGTAAGATCGTGTAAAAAAGGGAAGACAAAATCATTCAAATAGGTTCGCAACACAAACTATAAAATAATGCAATTTAAAGGCAGATTCTGGCCGTAGATACCATCAGTGTAAAGAACGAAGAAATGGTAGACTTTTTGTTCCAAAGGGGCCATTATTATTTATTTAATACTTTAAGCACAGAAATGTACAGAGGCGGACTTAATGCCATAGGCATTTTCTACCAGTCAACCTTTGGGCGATGCAGAGACAAGCAGTGGTAGGTGCAATAGTGAGAATTGAGGAATAAAATAATATTATTTAAATATACCTATTAAAGCACATTATTCCATTCAAGTACATTATTACGTTAGCACCAAAGGGGGGGCGGGGTCTTTAACTCAGCCTATCGCAGTCCACTGCTGGACATAGGCCTCTCCCAGGCTGCGCTACAACACCCTGTCCTCCGCCTTCCGCATCCAGTCTGACACAGCCATCTTCTTAAGGTCGTCGGTCCATCTAGCTGGGGGGCGATACGCGGTCTCCACTCCAGGACTCGTCTGCTCCATCGGCCATCGGTCCTTCGACAAACATGGCCAGCCCACTGCCACTTCAGTTTGATTACTCTGCAAGCTATGTCGGTAAATCCGGTTCTTTTCCGGATAATTTCATTCCTGATTTTATCAATGCGTGTCTTTGCTTTGCTTATTTTTGATAACATGGTGATTACGTCAGCAATATTTACTTTTTCTGCAAAATTTTGTAGATTCTGATTTGAACAAATATGGCAGCTCTACTTGTGTATGCTTGAAAGCGAAAAACGTGTTCAGGGATTCCCCAAATAATTGATATTGCTTATTTGCTCTTACGCGGTGTTTTATGGTTAAGTTAAAAAGAACCGAAGTAGGGTAATTACCGCGCGCGTTATAAAAAAATATTTATCAATGTTTAAGTAAACGTAGGAAGTAATAGTGCTTGCTTTTGCTGACAAGAGGGATTTTGAGGAGGGGTTAAAAATCACAAAAATTCTACTTACGTAATACTTGAATGGCCCCAAATCAGTTTATTTTGTGGTACCAGATGTTATTTAAAAATGTAGGTAGGAATTCGCGTGTCTTGCATAACTGTATGCAAATAGAATGTAGGTCTTAGCTGTAAGTTAGCTAAGCAGTATCAAACAATAAGTCGTTAACGTCAATTAGTTAGTAATAGAAATTAATTACGCCGTTTATTGATTGGTTTATAATTGAAACCTAAACCTAGTTTACTAAGTCATAAAATCGATTGCACAATAATTTGTAATTAATTAGTTAAAATTTATGTAATACGGTTAATTATGGGCGTTCTTTGAAACTTTGGAGAAGCGTAGGTAAGTCTACAAGTGAAATACGATAGACTGAGTTGATTGATGATTTTATTTTTATGTTATTTTCATTCATAATTTCAGCCGAAAGACGTCCACTGCTAGACATGGCCTGCTCCAAAAAGGGTTTGCCATAATCACCACGCTTGGCAGGTGGGTTGGCTATCGCAGTATGGGTTTAAAAATGCATAGAGAACGCTGCTGCCCATTCTCTAGTAAATCCCTTAGTCGCCTTTTACGACACCCACGGGAAGAAATGGAATGGTGCTATTCTTTACGTCCGGCACCAAACGGAACATCTTTTTATGTACTCAAATTTAATACAAAATCAAGGCCGTTTGCCTCCCGAACCTTTAAATAAATCAACAAGTTATGTATACCTTTCATTGCAGGAATTAACGTATCCCGGAAAAGTGGGTAATTTCAGCCCAAAATATTTAGATCGAAATTGCCCTGTATTAGCACTACAATTTAACTAAGTGGCCATTCAAGTATTACGTAAGCAGAATTTTAATAATTTTTAACTTCCCCCTTATATAAGATGTATCTATTCATACACAAAATCTCTTAAGGGGTCATTGTACTCATCATTATGAACAACTTTTATTATGGGACCAAAGTTGAAATCGCGATAAAAAATCAGCTGGTCCCTACATTTGTGTTCGCATAACTCGTCAAAAAGTATGGAAAGGCTGATTTTTATTTCGCGATTTCAACTTTGGTCCCATAGTAAAAGTTGTTCATAATGATGAGTACAGTGACCCCTTAAGAGATTTCGGGTATGAATAGATACACCTTATAATGCTTACGATACACAGAACCTGGATTAATTAACATATAGGATACTTTTAATCCCGGTAATTTAGTACGTTCACGTGGGATATTTTCCGACATCCACGCGGCCGAAGCCGCGGGTAAACAATAAAACCTGCAAAAAAATATTCACTTGCATACTAAACGTGCTCATTTGCATAGAATAGTTCCTCTCAGTCAACTATTAGCTAACGGACGGTCAATAAAAAGCCTACGATTAACTATTTAGTGACAGTGCGATTGGGCGCGGTATTTACAAACAATGCCATCCAGACGTTCGGAGGTCGTCGGTAATTTCCTTTTTGTTGACAGATCGACTTTTTGTGCAGTTCTGTTAGGGTGGGATTGGAGGCGTCAATTGTGGCTTTGGTGCTGTATAGATGCAAGTTTGGAGTTGCTAATTAATGTAAAATTGATATTGCACTGATTTTTCATCTACACAATATGTATACAGATGCAACGGATTTTTTTGCAAAAAATCTTAAATAATAATTTCCATCAATGTAGTTTTGATATCAGAAGGTGTTTTATGCAATTTTACAGTAAGTACATAATAGTACCTTGGTGGTAATGTCAAGCTGTCCAACTCAAACAATGTTTTAATTATGGCTTTTCTGGTTCCATTAATAATAATAATAATCGTTTAATTCAGGGATTAAACCCATAGTAAAATCACAAAAAAAAATACAATCCATTATAAATTTAAATTAAATTACATGCATCAAAATTAAATTAAATTACAATAGGAATTAAAAATTAAATTAATTACATTAAATTAAATTAAAAATATATCAGCGTCTTAGTATGTACACACAGCGAAGTATTACAGACACTATTTGATTAGTACACGCATATAGTCAAGTCAGGAAGGATGCCTTGAGTTTCCTGAAGAGCCCCCGTAAAAGTCGGTAACTCTGTTCTCAACGAACATGCCAGTCGCACTACACCGCCAGGGCAGCTAAACAAAAAAAAACATCAAAACCATTAAAAAGTCTTCAAAGAAAGAAAACTGCCATTTATTGCATTTGGAAATATGTATCTTTAGAAGCACGTAGGCAATTGCATGCAGCTGGGGTGAGAATGCTAAGAGGGATGAGTGGTGTTACGGGAATGGATAGAATAAGAAATTCAGGGTCAAATTTAATTAGCTAGCGAAACTCCGTGGACATATTGGGTATCGATATCTAACTAAGATAAAACGAGAAAAATAAAGATTTGATGTTTTTTTTTCTGGTGTCATTGACCACTGGTGGCAGTGAAGTTACTTGAAATAGTTAAGTTTTTGTTTTATCGTGTTTAGTTATTGATACCTATCCCATATGTGAAGTTTACACAGAAAAAAAAACTGATTTTGAAACTCATATTTTAAGTAAATAGTCGTTGAAATGACCTCAAAAAATACAATGTTTTCTTTTTCTTTTTTTCGTTTTATCGTATTTAGATATCGATACCCAACACGTCTGCGGAGTTTCTCTAGCTAATTTAATTTGACTTTGTATATGAGGAAGTCTGAAAGTGACACCGTTGACTGAAAAGTTGTCAGCAAATAGGTTGTCATGGTATGGGCATGTGGTGTGGAGGAATGACGGAAATGTCGCCAGGAAAGTTTTGAGTATGAATGTGGATGGCTGTACGAGTAGGGGAAGACCAAAGACACGATGGATGGACTGTGTGTAAGATGATTTTGCTAGAAACCATGACGTATTATAAATAGACGCGTCATACACGAACATTAGTGCACTCAAAAACAGCGTAAATCATGGATGTAGCTACAAACTTGCGTACAATCATACAGTGCGCGAAGAAAAGGAAAGACCTATACCGATAAGGATAACTGTTGTTAGAAAGAGATGAACATACATATTTAGTTACGTCACTAGCTGCTGCATGTTCATTGGCGCGTACGCGTCGGTCGCAGCAGTCAGGAACAATGGCTAACTGGCTGTACAAGTACATAACAAAACACCGTTTTCTTATAATAAAAAAAGACAATAAGGACTTATGCATGAAATGAGACGTTTTTCTGTACTCCCACAGTGGTAGTGTAATTTGTACATCGTGTATAGACACGAGAATAATGCGCTGAGAATTGCGAGTGATAGTGACGTGTAGCCGTGTCACTGGATGGCGCGCGACTAATTCCAAGTCGGGCAATTGCCTTGCTTTTACTTTGGCCATTATTGAGCGCGGGTAACGCCAGGTAGGCGTTATGCTCAAAGTGTGGAAGGGTATGACGGATGCGCCTGACATCCATAATGAGCTGATTCGACTCTATACACCGAATAATTATCTCCGTGGCAGAAAACATCGACTGCTAGGCGTGCCTTCGTGTCGGACAGCAGCCCGTGCTGCGTCTCCCGTACCGCGCGTGCTGACCGCACTAAATAAGCTCGTGGAAGCCAACCCGGACTGCGATCTGTTCGCCAATAAATTTGCCAATTTAATGGTTATTTGCCAATTTTTTTTTGAAAACAATTGTACTTAATTGGTGTTATTAGTGTATGTGTTATGTTTGTATGTACTTTGATTTATGTAATTGGTTTTTTTTAAGCCGTGTAAAATAAATAAATAAATAAATCATTGGCTAGAAAGAGAGTGACTATACAGTATGGAAGTAAGGGACATGTTGCACCGACCCCAAATAAATTGGGGTAAGGGCAGGAGAATTAATGAGGAGCATGTAGTCAATCCTAGATCATTATTGAACTAAATTAATGATTATACCTTCATATTAAACGTTTATTCAACACTAATAATCACCAATACATCCTTCCTCCCGATCATTATGATCTACGAATTGTTTCAACAACAGCTGTGCCCTGCCCCAGACGGAAGCGTTCAATTCAAACAATTGACATGGCGGCCATCTTCAAGCGCAGGAGTCAATTGACTTTCTTTTTGTGCTTATTAAGATCATGTCTTGTTAATTTAATGTTTGCAAAGGTCATATGATCATTCGTCCAGTATTTATCTGTATACTATAGTATTTATATATAACATCTGACATCTCACCTTGTTAATAAGCAACTGAGCAGCGCCAGAAAATTACCTCAAAATTTAAATAAACTAAATAAGTACTGAAATATTTATTCGAGAATTATTAATTATTAGTAGTCGCCTACTGGTCGAAATCGACCCCCTCTACTTACAACCTCTTGGTGTTAAAGAAACTGCGTGCCATAGCTTAGGGCAGGGGTAGGTTCATTATCGACAAAGAAACGAAGGAAAAAAAAAATGAAAACAAAAAAAATTGCAAGATCAACCTAATTTAGTACCTACTAACTTAAAATAGCAATCATTTAAAATTATTTTATTTGACGGTCCTAAGCCCGTTAAAGTACAAAGAGACATTTTTTTTAATGTTTAATTTTATTTTTTTCTGGGTTCCTTTATCGATACTGAACCTACCCCTAAGCTAGGGCACGCAATTACTTTAACATCCTGTATAATACTTACTAATTCCATGCTAATAAAAAAGACTTACTTATTCCATGCTCAAGCTGTCACTTCCCGTTACACACTTCCATTCCTTTTCACGAAATCACTCCCACGGAGAGCGAGAGGAAAGATGTTACACATCAAAAATTGAGTATATTAAATTCGTATACTAGCGACCGACCCCTGCTTCGCACAAGTTCTAGAACTTGACAAAACATCCAGATTTGTGTATTATAATTATGTTAATCTAAGTTTTAGTAATGTAGTGCACTTATAAACCTTCCGAATTTTCTAAATGATGGTGTGCCGCATCAAAATCTGTCGCCTAGTTTAGAAGAACAACTCGGATACACAGTCGGACACGAAAAGTGACTGTTCATTCCCCCATCCATTCTTGGGGGGACTTCTCCTTTTGGTATTGATGAACTCTTGTTAACAAGACAATCCACAATCACACCCAGAAATATGAACCTAATTGCAGTCAAAACTGACACTCCACCACACCTCCAAAGGCTGACTGTCAATTTTAACGAATAGGTGTGGTACGCCTACCACATTCATGAATGCCAATATCAACAAACCGTCCAATTAGGAACTGCCAAACTTTCATGCTGCACAGAATTCCGATGCACAAAAAACTGTCAGTTAAAAGTAACAGTAACCGAGAGTGAACCGGACCGGATCCCGTTGGGCCGGAGTAAAGGACGGCCCAATTGCAGACCTTATCAAGCCCTAAGCCGCCAGGACTGGTCGCATTCCACTTTTACCAGCGCACATTGAGTTTATTTTTAGGGCCCCACGACATCAAGAAATCATATGACAGTGATGAAAATGTTGTTTGGTTTTGGACATGGAACAGCCGAATTAGGAAAAGAATTTGGAACAGGATTTATTTTTGTAGTGTGCACTGGATTTTGGGTAAGCTGCAGATTTCTTTGTGCTGACAAGTGCATTACTGCGATCACCAATCGACGTGACAAGCATGACAAGCAACTTTTTATTTTGGCATTTATTAAGAAGGACTTAAACGGTGAACATTTGCGTTCTGAACATAAATAATATTTAAATTAATTTATCAAAATCAAAATATTTTATTTCACTTATGAAACGTCAGAAGCTAGGTGCACGTTTCCAATTGGTCGTTTCCTATGGAGAAGAGCCGGCAAAGAAACTACGGTTACTCGTTTAAAAAATATATGGTTTTTAAATTACAGTGTTAATAGGTATGGGAGGACAGTGTAGGCCCGTCAACAAGTACCAGGTACTTAAAAAAATAGAAAATGGTCTACCAATCTACTGTGTATTAAGCCTACAACATTCGAACATTCACAAAAAAAAAATCTGGATAAAATATTATTAAAATAATAAAAGTATAAACCGTATCAGGTTATTACAGCTCAAAAAGTTAAAAAAAAATCATCGTAATCTTAACTACAAAACTGCATTTATTAATTTATTTTACGAGTTATATAAAACGGTTGTTCAATTAAGAATCCAGAGCACTCATAATCATAACATATCCGAGTTTGAAGAAACCAGTTCTTGTAAAAACAAAAATTACATTTAGGTCGCGTATGCGTTTTGTTGCTACCGTGTCGCAATTTGCTTTGAGAGCCAATCTACATTATTGATTTTTTATTATAACGGTCGGTTTTTCCAGTACACTGTTATACTTCTTGTTGTAAACACGTTAAAGTGCATGATCATTATATACATAGATAAGATATGCTTTATTGTACTGGTATACACCAAAATTTAACAAAGCTAAACTTAGTTCATTGTCCGCCGTGTGGTGCCGGACGTAAAGAATAGAACCATCCCATTTCTTCCCGTGAGTGTCGTAAAAGGCGACTAAGGGGCTTACTAGAGAATGGGCAGCAGCGTTCTCTATGCATTTTAACATCATACTGCGATCGCCAACCCGCCTGCCAAGCGTGGCGATTATGGCAAACCACCCCCTTTGGTGGAAGCCTATGTCCAGCAGTGGACGTGTTTCTGCTGAAATGATGATGAAACTTAGTTAAATTTATACATCATCTGCCTATCTTTTTCCCAACTATGTTGGGGTCAGCTTCCAGTCTCGGCCTATCTGACCTCCACAACCCCGTTACTGGGTAACTCGATACTCCTTGGCAAGACTTGTTGTCAGACTTTCAGGCTTCTTACTATACCCGTAACGACTGTCAGAGATCTACGAATTAATATATATATATATCGTTTATTTCAGAGCCATGTTCCATATAAGTATGTTAGTAACAGTGTAAAGTTATAAAACTAGTGTTAGTACAAATATTTCTAAGCTGTGTGAGGCACGCTGATCCTGGGGAATGCCTACTTGAATGCATGCAGTCGTACCCACCGCCCCAAGATCGGAGAGTCCCACCTATCAGCCAACGTTCTGAGAATGGTGTTGGGGCTGTCGCGGACACGGCGTAGCAGAGATGCGCACCTCTTGCGCATGACGGCCGAAAAACTATCCACGTCCGCGTCGGCAAACATGCCAGACGCGCTACAAAAACGCGCTATAAATAGGTTAGAATTTAATATTTTTTAATATTATTATTTTCTCCATCAGAGCACCCGCCATCTTATCTCTTCACCACCCTTGGTTGACTGGTAGAGAATGCCTAAGGCATCAAGTCCGCCTTTGTACCTTATTGTGTGCGAGAAGTTTAAATAAATAAAAACGCGGCAGCCCCATCAACACCCGGAACGTGATGTTGTATTGTATGCGCAGGCCAACGCAATGACAAAACCAACTGGTTAATGACAGGACCAACTGCTTAACGTGCTTTCCGAGGCACGAAACCATGTCACAACGCTTTGGTATACAATTAATCATTTGGTGCAATCATCTGAATTCTTTTGCGGTCGAATTCGTAAGGTCAAAACTTGTATTGGTAATGTTCGGTAATAGTATCGAACGATTAACTATGAGAAGTAAAGAATGGACTATTTTCTGTAAGGTCGTCTTGATCACGGTGTGATTGACCTGCTTAACGTTGGATTAGCGTTTCATTGTAACAGTTTAACACAGATGAATTTGTTTTATGTACTATTCGTGAGATTTGTGTGTATTTGAACAACAGGTTACTTATTTGCCAATAGGATCGTCCCCTATAACATTGGACCTAAAAATAACTAGTGAACCTCACACTTCGGGGAAAATAGGATGAAAATATGTGTTATTTTATGTCAATTTACCAGACCAGTATGGAAAATCATTACATTTTCAATGATTTACCTAATTTCTAACTTTTCTTTTCCTAGTTATGGAATCCGTACAAAAGAAGATTGTGTTCACACAATCAAACAAAGGTTTGTAGGGGTATAGCCTTACGGATTATGTAGTAGTAATAGCCATATTATTAGGGACTCAGTAATCAAAGAAACAACCAACACATTTAAAACTGCTCCAATTCGTAACACTGTAAAGACTTTGAGCTTACGTCACGCCAATAAAGCTAGCAACACACTACCCTAAAAATAATATTTACATTTAGCACATTGACCTAAAGCCTACATTCTAAATATTTGGCCAAAATATTTGAGTTACCGATAAGAGAGAAAGAGATAAAATATAATGAATTAATGTATGAGTATGATGGAACCCAGCTGTTTAAACATCCAGGTGGTAAGTGAAATTAGTTTATGAGGTCAAGGGACTGTAATGTGTTTGGTTAGATGGTAACAGTATATTTTTTCATCAATTTAGTTTGTGAATTGCGTAATTTATTCCATTGAAGTATCCGCTCATCGATGATTAATTACTATAGGTATGTATTTAAAGGCTTCTACAGACCAGCGCGACTCGCAACGCGACACAAAGGCACCGCTCGTCGCGCGACACGCGGGGCCTTTGTGTCACGTCACGTGTCGCGCCAGTATGTAGAAGCTTTTAATCAAATAAAATCAAATCTTTTCATTGTTATTGGCATAGGTTATACAGACAGATGTTAGGTAAATTAAAGATCCATTATGTGCCATTAAAGACCAGGTTTGAGCACCATAATGTGAGAATGGGGAGAAAACACAAGGCGCTCTCGTTGTTTCGAGCGAGTTCTTTGTTTTGTCGCGCCTGAAATGAGACTATTTGGCCCTAGATAGATATTATCTTATTATTTATTTATTTTTACAATTTTAAAGAAAGCTTACAGACTAATTATATATAGAAATATAATACACATAAATGGATCTTGGACGTATATAATCTGTGCGGGCAGAAGTTAAGTCATTAAGAAAAGCCTATCCATCTTAGAAAACCCATAAAAATATCCCTCATGCTTCCATACACTACAATCTTACATATTTGTTTGGATTCCTTATATCGTAGACTTTCTCCCCCCAAGGTCGTGTGTGCTGTGTCACTATTGTTCATTGTGCATTGTTCCTCTGGGAAGCCGACGCATGGCTGCCGTGAAGAATTATTGAGTTATCAACAGTTGATGGTTTCATTCGGATAGGACAGATGGAAGGTTATCGAAGTAAAGATGAGGTCGGGAAACGGGTTGGTGTTTTCTAGCATTGATGTTATTAATGCGTGCTTTCTTTGATTAATGTTTTATACACGTTTTTTTCTGCGAATGGACTTATAGATTTTATCTTAAGACGCAGATATATGCCAGTGACCTTGAGTGGTTAGCTTGCGTGTTCTGTACTAAGCTCACGCAACGCGTCGTACGTTCAGGCAGTAATAGGACTCGCCCATCAAGGAGCGCTGTCCCCAATTTGACGCATTATTAATTTATTATACACAAAACAAAAGGTGTTTTAATAAAACGCGCATACTAAAAGATCAATAATTAAATTATCTTTAAATTGGTGAAGGATTCAGAAAAATATGCTTGGAAGATTTTGCGCCATTCTCAGTTTTATATCCGCGTTAGACTTAACTTTACAAATTAATTTCTCTATGTAATATAAACATAATCTAAAATATTCACATATTAAATTATTGAGAAAATGCTCTTATTTAACATATATTTTTTTCAAATCATTAACACTACTCGTTTAGACGTGATCTTCAGTATAAAATCATTAAATGTCTGTTATCGTCGCCTTAAGGATCAACTACGAGTATACTACAATTTACCGAAAATGTCTATTCGTTCTTTCAGTCTATCCATAGCCTTGCGCAATAAGACCGCCCATTATACACTAGTTTTAAATATGTTTGTCGTTTGTTTGAGGTGTGTAATAAATAAACAAACATAACCTCATTGTTTTTGGGATCCGACGAGTCGCCCAAAAGCTAAAGTATCTTTAAGGGGGATGCGCTAAGGTAGCCCGCGAAATTCAAATTTTCTTACTTTTTTTGCAATTTACAGGTCAGTAACAGGTTTTATGTTGATCTAAATATGATTCGCCATAAAAAAATATGGCTTCACAGAATTATAATCATTAGAATCAGCATTATAACTCTCTAGGTTAAAAAAATCCTACTAAACCAAGAAACCTGATCAGCAAAAAACGTAAGAAAATTTGAATTTCGCGGGCTACCTTAGCGCATCCCCCTTAAGCTGATTTAATAGTGAACACAGTTCTACAAATAGTTATTTCGAAGACCACAGTCAGTGTATTCAGTTACTTTGATCCCCAGATCTGAAAAGGCTTCATCAAACTATATCCTTAAACTATTTTAATCTTATTACCGACTAGAAAGTTTTAAACTCATGACTATTAACTTGATACAGTTATAAATCGTCCAGGGATTAGAGCCGAGGTCTCAATCCCTCTAAATCCCTGAGCGAAAGTGGACGGCTTGACAAGTGAGGAGCCGTCAGTTATACGGACACATAGCAAGTAATGTGCAGCAGGCTAAATCTGATCAAAAGCCATGAGAAATCTAGACGTCTAGAAGTCTAAATCTAAGCAATGATTAAATCATAAATCTAGAAGTCTAAATCAAATCTGGAAGTCTAAATCTAAGCAATGATTAAACCATGAATCTAGACGTCTAAATCAAATCTAGAAGTCTAAATCAAATTTAGAAGTCTAAATCTAAGCAATGATTAACCATCACAGAAAGTAGGACATGACATATCGCTTTGTGTAGCTGAAATGGGATAGTTGCAACAACTTCCAATTTGTATCGAAATTATAAGTAATTTCTATTGGATCTGTATTTACTGAATTAATCTCCTACATGTAAAATATAAGATAAGACAGGACTTTCGTGCATAGAAGGAACTTTAGAAATGATCACCGCGTTTTTTAATGCTGCGTGTAAAGCCTTTAATCTTTTGCTTCTGTCGGCACTTCGGCAGTCCACATGACTGCCTTTTTTTTTGTTTAGCAATAAAATTTTGTATCTCTCTTTGTGACGCATACGGAACAAGCCTTCTGTCCAAAATTCATGTTAACTGTCAGTAAAAGTTGTACAAGTGGGGCAGTGCGTGTGCGCCGAAACTGTTAGACCCATCGTCCACGACGCTACTCAAGAGTAACGTGTTACGAACTCAAATCATCAATGAGTAGCCAGAATGGCAAAGTTACAGGTATAATATTCGGTATTATACCTGTAACTTTGCCATTCTGGCTGCTAAATGTCTCGAAATATTATGTTCACTATAAAGTGCTGGTAAGATTATTGGAGAACGACGAAGACTGACCTACCGTGATACAGTATTTACTAGTACGGAGGTCAGTGTGAATTACTCTGTAACAACCATAATATTTGCACGCACGACATGAGATCTAATATTTTTTTTTCTTTATAAGTATTTGTTATTCTTATGGTTGATATTGCGATGCTGGAAATAAATGTTTTTTTTTATATCACGATCCAACCAATCGCAAAAGTAGTTAATAACGCGTTAAGACACGTCGTGTACGGTCCATAGAAAAGTGTGACATTCTGGCTACATATAGTTGAGTGTGTAACGGGTTACTTTTTAACCGACTTCACAAAAAGGAGGAGGTTCTCAAGTCGTCTGTATTTTATTTTTGTTTTTTTTTTTTTTTTTGTTACCTCAGAACTCCGTCGTTTATGAACCGATTTGGAAAATTATTTTTTTAATTGAAAGGATATACTTCCAGATTGGTCCCATTTTTTTCAAAATCCAGTTCTGATGTTGGGATCCATGAGTAATTGAGGAAACTCCTCAAATATTATAGGCATACCTATAGCAATTTTTATATTTTCATCAACAAGTCAATCATTTGCATTCAGAAAGTATAATTTGGTGAAGTGGAACAGATGAAGAAGGCCACAGATGGCCACCGGAACTTCTCAGTGATACGTAATTCACGGGTGGCGATGAGATATCTGGATTAAGATAGTTAAGCGAAGCAAATTTAAATAAATAGTTCTGATCAAAATGGTACCATCAAACTGATCTGATGATGAAGCCGGATGGTAGGCACTGGAACTCCGTTAAAAAACAATGTATCCTACCCGTGTTTGGTCTTATTGGAATTGTCATGAGATGCACTCTGGCTATAAATGATTTTTAACCGACTACAAAAAAGGAGGAGGTTCTCAATATATATATATCTAGCCATATGTACATATAAAAGGAAACCGTGACTGATTGGTCTATCAACACAGCTCAAACCACTGAACAGATTGGCCTGAAATTTGGCACGTAGACATCCGCTAAGAAGGGGTTTTTGGAAATTTGACCTTTAAGGGTGGAAAACGGGGGGTTTTGTTTGCATGAAAAATCTTATTCCTAGGGTTAATTTAAAGCTTGGACGAATACTTACGTAAGTAAATTATAAAGTTTATATTTTTTTGTTAACTTCAACGGATGGGATATCAAAGCTTGTATAGAAGAATTTTAACGCGCGGTCCGATCAACTCGAAACTCAGTATTTATACTTAAGACCAAAAATGAAGAATAACTTGTATCAGGGTTTTTCGAAAATCTACCCATAACGGGGTGAAAAGGGGTAGTCAATTTTACAAGAGAGGATTTTACTACGTGGCTTGATTAACTCGAAAATTGGTATAACCTCTATGTCAAATATTAGAAAAGTCGCAAACCACTTTAAAAATTAACCTCTTTGGGGGTGTAAAGGGGGATGGATACAGTTTGTATGAAAAAATCTTCTTTCGTTGATCTATTAACTTGAAACTTAGCCTGAATACTTCATCATCAGTCTCCTGCCCTAATCCCAATTAATTTGGGGTCGTCGTAACATGTCGAATTACACTATAGATTTAATACATACAAAAGGAAACAGTGACTGACTTACTGACTGATCTATCAACACAAAGCTCAAATCACTGAATTGATTGGGCTATTTGGCACACAGATAGTTATTATGACGTAGGTAACCGTTAAAAACAGATTTTTGAAGATTTAACCCCTTAAGGGGTGTAAAATAAAACTTCCTGTTTCTGTTGTTTTCATAGCAAGTAGTAGTATACGAATTGGTGTGGGGTAGGTACCACTAAAAAGTGAAAAATAAAAAACTTTTTTACAACCGACTTCCAACAAAAACACTAAAAAGTGAAAAATAACTTTAATTTCGGAAGCACATAACATCACGCCTTGTTTCCTCGAAGGGTAGGGCAGAGGTGTACCTGTAGTACACCCACATTTAATATAATATTTAATTAAATTTCGGAAGTCGGTGGCCATAAACGAAAATACAAAACCAAAGACACCAGGAAACAAGGCGTGATGATATGTTATGTGCTTCCGAAATTAAAGTTATTTTTCACTTTTTAGTGTTTTTGTTGGAAGTCGGTTGTTTTTTTTGTAAAAAAAATTTGAGTAGCGTCGTGGAAGACGGGCCTTACACAAATACCTTACGATGTACTTAGTACTTGTCATTTTGTCCGCGTTCAGTGAATTGTAATGGATCTCTATAATTTTTTATGTGGAGTTTCGTTATGCACGCGTTTTCCCTTCGACGATGAGCGAAAGCAATGCTAATGTGTTTGTTTAGCTTGTCTACAGATATTGAAGTGTGTCGTAAGGTATACTCGTACGTAACTATTGATAGTCAAGATCGCACACAGACATTAATTTGACTTTGTTTTTGCTTATCATAATAATTATTATGCTTCTGCAGCAAAATCAGAGAGAATCGATATTACAAAATCTAATTTAGATTACAATTATTTTTTTAAACTAATCATAGCTCTGCTCCAGGCCAAGATGTCCGATCCATTTCGGAAGCACGAAATAGGATCAATTTAACAATCTTATATGCCGCAATTTTCGCCCTGATTTCGCAAGTATGACAGACTAATTGGATCTTCCTGATTACGTATTTCGGATAAAATGCCGCTGGCTTTAAATTTAGCGCTTCTTTTTTGGCGCTGGCGGGAATAAAAACACACGAACGAATTGGATTCTTGGCATCAAAAGGGTTAAACCTGCTAACCTTAATTTTGTAGATGTGGTATGAGGATTAGGACAAACACCTTAGCGTTATCCAAAGAGCCAGTACGAAACTGTCCAGTAAAGGCGGTGCCTTCTACAAATGTAGTAACTCGGTCGTATTTTAGTTATGTACCTACTCTGGATTTGTGCCCGGTTGATGGCAATAGGCTCGCCCCCCGATTACATGGGACTTGAACATATAAGCTGGCGAAATGTGGGTGTACTATTAGGTACACCTCTGCCCAACCCTTCGGGGAAATCAGGCGTGATATTATGATGATGTAATTACACAGTCACTTATCAGGGAGTTCCCTAATACAACATGACTGACGTCGATCAATTAAATAATCTCTCTAAACATACAGTCATGTATTCTCAGAACAGAGCAGCCCTTGATTTCTTATTAAGCCCCGCAAAAGGTATCCATCAGTGTACGTTCTCGTTCATAACCGCATGATAAGCCGTGAGAAGCCAAACCAGATGTTTGTAACAGATAACAGGCGGTCTGTTAGAACTTTAGGTTCAAAGAGTTTGGGAAATGTTATGGCAAACATGTGGGTGATAAGGAAGTACTTTGAAGGTAAACTTGGTGAAGGAGAAAGTTATCTGTGAAATCTTTTCCAAGTTTCAAATTAATTTAGCCTTTCATTGTTTCCTTCCTCGAGAATTGAGTTTTAATTTCGATGAGGTTTATCTAATCTATATGTAACCAGCCTGTATTGTCCCCTTGTAGGTCAGAAGTCTCCCCTACCCCTTTCCCCCATACGATTCTGTTTTCTGCTAATATGCGGGCCATTTCTTTCAGGAATCGAGCTGCTTATAAAGCTTCCGTGATATGGTTTTATGACATAAGTTATGATGTCCCCTGGCATAACCTTGAAGTTTAAAATTTCTCCTTTAAGGCTTCTACATACTGGCGCGACACAAAGGCCCCGCGTGTCGCGCGACGGGCGGTGCCTTTATGTCGCGTCGCGAGTCGCGCCAGTATTTAGAAGCCTTTATAGATTAACCTAACTTAACCCTCCTACTCTACCCAAGTACACGTCCTTTTGAAATTAACTTTTAAACCTATTTCCTTCATAAATATATTTTTAGCATTGCAATACTCGCATGTAACGTTCGATAAATAAAGGACATTAGCTATGTACCACTGGGCACTGATGGAGGACCGTACATAGTGCTACAGTACATTGTGTGAATCCATCATTTAGTTACAAGCACTCATTTTATTGTCTCCCACATACATACATAATGCCGTGACTGCACTAATCACTGTGTTTCCCACACTCAATTGTACTTGGGTTTCTTCTTCTGGGAATTGGAGAAAAAACATTGCGTCAATTGCATGTCATCTCGCTGATTGTTGACAATTAATACTGATGACGTATTGAAAGCTAGGTGGATTTGAAACTGCTCCCTTTGCGGCGATGTTAATCTGAAAGGAATGTGATAGAAAAACACGGCCATTTAAGCCCTCGTTGTTGTAGAAGTAGTTGAGACAGAAATGTCTATAATATGGGAATATATACAGTCTTGAAATACGGTGACTACAGAGATGACCACCGAGAAAAGAAAATTACCCCAAATAAATTGGGATGAAGGTAGGATAGGAGAATGATGATGATGTTGAGGTAATGAAAACTTTCTCCACGTCATCCAAGTATGCACATAACTAGGTACAACTGTTCTGAACTGCAGCACGTATACAACCCCAGAAGCATGTTGTTATCGCGGTAATCATGCTGCAGAGCAAATAGTGTCTGACCGATAGCGAGGTCACTGACCCACACCCACTCTTGTGCGTGTAGCGTAATAGTCGAGGTGCTAGCAGTAGTGTAAGTGGGGTCGGTCCTTGAAATGTTGGTGGGAAAAGTTGTGACTTTTTAACATTGGAGGTTAGATGATTGATGTGTGACCTGAGTGTGTAGTGGATATAGATTTATTCTTCGTTTACTTGTAGATTTTTTGAAAACTGGGTTCTCATCATAAAATATTATTGCAATTTTGTCCAGTTTATATTAAAAGAAAAAAGCATTCTTGAAGAAACTTTCGAATTTCCGGAGTGTCTTACTTTTTAATACTTCTGAAATTGGGTATTACGTCTGATAAATCTTAAAACCAGTTCAAATACGCCTAGTCATCATGGACGAGATCGGCAGTAATGAAGAATGACAAAGTGTCTCACTTCTCAGGTCAAATTTATCAGAATGTCTACTGCTTAAAGGCTTCTACATACCGGGGCGACTTGTCGCGCGACGCGACACGGCACAAAGGCCCCGCGTGTCGCGGGAAGAGCGGTGCCTTTGTGTCGCGTCGCGTCGCGCGACAAGTCGCCCCGGTATGTAGAAGCCGTAACTTGGTAGAGACTTCAGTCTATACAACAATAGAACTGAATTGATTGATAGAATCACACACTTATCAATAACATGAACTTGTTATCAAGCAGAGAAATGTTAGGGGTCGATGACCTGGCCGGTAAACTGTCTTGTGTGTTGTGCGTGAGGTGAATAGCTCGGTTGCAGTGAAGCTGCGTCAGTGGGTGAAGTCGGGGCTGTCATTGAGATTTGTGTTTGTAAATAAAAGTTGATATGGTAATCTGTACTTGTTATGATATTGTAGATTTTGTGATCAGAAAGATATATTTTATTTTAAGAGAAAAAAAAAACTATTATTATTTATTTAACTATTTATGTGGGTAGATACATTGTATAAACAGACGAGTAGAGAAGGACAGAAAAATACGTAGAAATGTGATACTTATTTCTAAAGAAATCTCTTCCAGCATACCTGCGATAGGAAAGTAGTTATAAAGAGATGTAGACACCGTTTGTAAGAGAAGAGAAACTAAGTATGATTTTATGTAGTAAAATCAAAAACAATTTACATATTTAAATAAAACAAAAAATATAATAATATGATATGTACATACTTCTAGAATAACTATCACTAAATCTAAACTAATATAAAATCAAAAACAATTTTAAAGTTGTGTTTATTATGGATATTACACTCAATTTAATTCGAGACTCTTTGAAGTTGCGCTACAACATTAAATTGAGCTCTTTCACAACTTTTGCCCTATTTATTTATTTTTTACTTAAAAGAATGTTGTCCTACATTCGATGCGCACATAGACCCACATACAAAATAAAAAAACAAATAAATTATCTCTACTTCTATTCATTCTAACGGTCTGCTTATTGATCTACTGCTAAGCATGTGCTACGTACAAAACTGTTATTGTAATAACGTTGCATAGCAAAATGTGACCGCTTGATCGCTTACGATGACTTACGGAACAAAAGGTCATAAGCGGGTATATGACTTTTATAAATTACTACTTTTCCATGTTGTTACGTATAAAATTTTGAAATTGAGGGGGATTGATGTTTCCTGTTTCCTGATTTCTGTAGATTGCTTATCTTGAAAATTAACATCGTTATCAATTGATTACTTAGTCTTATCTTATTCATCTCTATTAATAAGGTAAGGTTAGACTGGTTTCTAGACTTTCAGAAACTCTTCCTGAAAGTATAGGAACCAGTCTAATATTACCTTAGAAAATTATACTTATTAGTAAGTAAATTGGTACAGACTTATTTAAATCTCAAATAAGTCTGTATCAATTTAATCTCAAATCTTTTAAAACAAAATTTACAACTTTGCTTTCTTGAAAAAAAACTTCTTCTCAAAACTTGTTAGTTAATGCATAAATGCTCACAAATCATATCCCGAAAACCACTGTATCCTGTTTATAGGATATACTAACACTTCCTGTGTGACCTTCTACAATATCAGCACCATGTATCAAAATTATTATTAAGTATCGAATTTAACACCAAGTATCAAGTGTCACAGTTTGCAATAGCTCCCTACACTTTCTCCGACATCGAACTTTGACACCCAAAGTACTGCCAGGTCATGATTCATATAGCATATGTATACTTGGAAATAATGATGTATTTGTTGCTTATGATATTAATCTACTATTGTTCCAATGAGAACTGTGTCCGAGTACACAGTTCTAGTAGATGAAAACGATTTTGGTTAAAAAAAAGCATGGCTTTGAACTTTTAACCTCATGAGTCCAACATACTTTACGTAACGCAACAACGGGAAATGTCTATTTCGTAGCTAGAATAACTTGAATTTATGACTTAGCATAACCAGCCTATAATGTTCCCACTGCTGGGACACAAGCCTCCTCTCTGTGACAGGGAGTGGGCCATAGTCCACCACGCGGGCTGTGTCCCGTGTGTCTTTGAATTTTCGGTTCCAGGACATGCCGGTTTCCTCACGCTGTGCTCCTTTTATTTGAATTTATGAGGTGCTTGATTTTATTGAAAGAACATTTGATCTTGTCGCAATTTTCTATTCCCCTTTTTGGCTAAGACTGTTAGTGATAAAACTAGTAGGATATGATTTCACTTTCTACTTCCACAACATCATACACTATCTAGCTTTAAAGCAAGCAGAAGATATCAATGTCCACTATCTTGACATCGATGCTCCGTTCTGGCGATCATGAATACTCATGCAACACCGGTATGTGCACGCGCAGCCTACGCACTGTGACATCGCTGATGTTGCGTAACGCACAGTAAGGTCACATGTCGGAGTTACTGACCCTGACATATTACATCTTCAAGCTAGCTGTTGATTATAGGGGGAGTAGAGTTTCAAGTTGTTATTGTTATGTAAAAATGTATAGAATTCTTAATTGAGTAAAGCCTTTTTTAGGGTTCCGTAATCAACAAGGAAGTTATAAGGGTTCTAAGCTGGGGACAGACAGATAGACAGACATGTCTATGTGTCTGTCCCCAGCTTAGCGCAGTCTTAGTACTAGAAAGCTGTAATTTGGCATAGACATACATATTAATGAAGCCGACAAAGCGGTAAAATAATATCTAGAAAAAAAAATTGTGTACGAAAAGCACGTAAAGTGGGATATTTTTAACGACGACCAAAAAGGAGGAGGTTCTCAATTCGACAGTATGTTTTTTATTCTTTGTCTGTCCCGTGGAGAGTCAAGTGCTAGTTCCATATCCTATCAGCTAGTAAAAAAAAAAGTCAATTTCTAAAAAGACATCGACATTTTCTCAAAATTATCTCTGCTTGATCAAAACAAGCCGTAATATTATGTGCACAGATAACTTCTCATAATGATACATTTTCTCTGCACAATTACTGTGTAATCAGCTAATAAGTAATAAACATTGGTTATCTGTAAATCTCAAGTTAATCAATGTAATCAATACTTATGTTTGTCTCATAATAAAAATTACACGGTGAGAGTTGTATGCAGGTGCGTCTGCGCAACCAAGTCGACTGCAATATACGTAGATTGAATTATGTAGCATGTGGAGGTGGAGGAATACTTGGTTGTTGAACTTGGAGTTTGTGATTTTTGGTTAATTATGTATATTTTTTATTATCTTGGATATTTTTACAGAATAATTGGCAATTAATTCTGACAGGAAGACCTCAAAAACATAACCTCTTTAGGAAGCACAGGACTGTTCGATGTGGCGACGCTTGGGCAGGCTGTCGGTTGAAATGATGATGACATAAACTGCTAAAGGTTAATTTTACTTTGACCTAAGTGTGTGCCTAGCATACGTCTGATACAGATTTCTAAGATAATAATTATTACTGACTGCGATGTGTAACAATGCGAGTAATTTAAATGAAACCAGGAAAATGTATGGAAAACAATAATATGGAGAATTGCAAATATTTTCAACGCGTTTTGTTTCTTCTCCGCGCTATTGTTTTTTTATTAATTAGGCTTTGATGATTGTACTGCCTGTAAGTACCTACCTATATAGCCAAATTCTGAATTCTTACACCTGACTATTTTTGAAACAAAACTCAACAATAATGGATTTTCAAAGGAAAATGCTGGTGGCTAAAACTCACCAGCAATGAAATTCCATACTTACAACTTCACTGGCGCCTATTGTAGCGCGGAAAAGTCGACTTTTCTCAAAGAAATTTTTGAGTAAACGTTCTAACGTCCAAAGATGAAGAGATATTTTATGATAAATAGTGTATCAAGTTTAATTTGTGGTTAATAATCGCTTACTGCAATTGCCGTTCCGTTTGGTGCCGGACGTAAAGAATAGCACCATTCCATTTCTTCCCGTGGGTGTAGTAAAAGGCGACTAAGGGACTTACTACTGAATGGACAGCAGCGTTCTCTATGCATTTTTAAAACCATACTGCGATCGCCAACCCGCCTGCCAAGCGTGGCGATTATGGCAAATCCCCCCCCTTTTTGGGAGAGGCCTATGTCCAGCAGTGGACGTCTTTCGGCTGAAATGATGATGATGAATCGCTTACTACAATTATAGCAGCGAATAGGCGCCAACTATGTAATTTAGAATCCTTCCTACTTAATATTTAAATCGCACATTATGCATTAACGCCACTTCGCAATTCAGTTCAACCTAACTGCCAATACATAACCGCCATTTGTAAGTAAAGCCACGTCCACACGGTATGAAAATACCGCATACATGTCGATTACGTGCTGGCTTTAACAAAACACTCACGATTTTGGTGAAAGTGCATGCAGTGGGTAGCGGTAACACCGCCAGTCGGAGTGTGCACTAGGCTTAGGACAGACCTTTTGAAATAAAAGGATTAAGTTTGAATTTCGAAGGATAGAACAATCGAAGGATTGGATAGTTTGAAAGTAGAACGATTGCAGAACTAACTTTTTGAAAGGATTCGTTTGTTTTTTATAATTGCGCTGTTGTCTATTGGTAAGTGATGTTTTTCAGTTGTTTTGGTAGCTTGTGATGTAATAGATCCTATAAGGTGCTTAAAAGAGCATATATTGGCAAACTTGAAATTGCAATCACTCCTCTTCCGCTAAGCATGATCATTTTAATCAAATATCGTTAGTTTAATTAGTAGTTCGTTTTAAAATCATAATGAGTGCGTATCGGTTGGTATGTCTTGTAATTCACATAATCTTGTTATCGATTTATCTATGTGTAAAGATGTATTATGAAATCGCGTATTTGTTATTTGTAACCGTAGGTATACACGACGTAGAAGCATAGAGTAGAACGCAACACCTAGTCTTTTTACTATCATTTCCATATAATATTATATGTAATTTGTCAGCGTTCTCAGTATTTCTGACGGAATTACAGATATGTAATTTCGCTGTAGTCTGTAACTAATGCGTAATAATTTAAGTGCGTTTTCAACGTCGTCACTAGATTATCAATTGAGATTTGTTTTATATCCACATTCAACTAAGTAGATATGTGCAAGCCATTACCCATTTGTATTCTTTTTTTAGTAAGTTCGATGTTTTTCAACAGCTCTCTAACGACCACTGTAACCGTGGGTGCGTAATATGGAATACAGTAGGTGCTATTCGCATTGGTGCTTTTCGAATTGGTGCTGTAAATGAAATGCCTCGTTTAACCAACAAAAGCACATGAAATACACTAATATGTAACTAATAAGTTTTATCGGAAACGTTCGATATTTCACGAGCATTTCCAAGCATATTTCACTAGCTAACTTATAAATAACCACAATTGTATGTAACACTTGAATATTTCATATAAAATACTTATTACCTAATACACAAACTAACAAGTATACCCTTTATTTTTCTGAGTGGGAAATTATCAAATAACTTCTCCCGCTCTGGGCGGAGCGGGGGGGCGTGTCAGACTTTTACTGACTAAAACCCACCCGTGTTCCTTCATTTGCCTGGGCCACGATATCCCTTTCGGACAAACTCGCAACCCTGGCAGGCATTGGCCGTAATGGACCCCGTCAATTCGTGCAGACATCTCTTCGAGGTGAGCGTGGAACACAACGCGCCGTCGACCCGGGCCTGGTCCTTATCGGACGGCGAGCTACCCATCGCTCACCGTCCGCAGGCCCGCGCCTACGGTGGCCGGAAATCGGCTTGCGACTCCCGACGCCCGGGGCAGCTCCTGCGGCGACTAGGGGCGTGAGGGCGCAAACCCTGCCTCACCCTCACGCGTTCCGCCTCCTCCTTCGCGAGCATTACTGCTTCGCAGAACGAGGTGACGGCCGCCTATGTATACCTAACACAGGTATACCTAACGTATCAATCTGTCAATATGTCGACAGCAACAATAGGACTGGTAAAACAACATACTCGTACATCAAAGACTAGCGCCGCGCCCCTGCTTCGCAGTCGCACCGTTTTTACAACTTGCTAAAACATCAAGATTTCTATAGGTAGTAAGTAGATAAGTTGGAACTTTCATGAGTACCTGTGCACTTGAAATGAGACACAAGCGCCTTTGTTCCGCGTTGTGCGGGGTCTGGGATTAAGTATATGGTGTCCGATACGGACCATGGTGCGTCAGTTATCGTTGAGCCGTGGTCGCGACACATACTGAACTAGGAACTGCTCAGTGTTTCCTTTTAAGAGTATTAATTAGTGTAGTAGTGTTAATAATTGACTCCGTAACAATAAACTGCGTAGGAGCAATTTCTCTCGTTTACCCGTATCCCAATTCTGCGCCCACAACTGTAAATCTGACACTATGTATGTCTGTTAAGGATCCTACGAGTATATGTATATCTGAAATCTACAGATATAATAATGTAAGTTTATTAATATACAATATTGGTTTTAATATATGCGAAACCCGCAACACGTGTCTAGTATTTTTATGTAAAGAATATAATACAAAATTTCAAAACTGAATCATGAAAAATCACTAAGTTATAAGGTTGTTATGTTACCTGGTTGTCCGTACAAAAACATGCTAACGGCGACCCCACGCCTAAAGGGTCGTCTTGCGCTCATGGATAATAATTTGGCAGTCGGTACCTAACCGTACGGCGATTGTATTGTAAGTAATTAAATGGTGGTAACATTTCCCATCACACACAAATATTTTTGGGACAAAATATAACATGGTGTAAAATCAATTCAGTTCCTTATTCTGAACAAATTATATTCAGGTTATATACTAAAACTAATGTTGTATAAATGTAGTATGCACATAAAGGCTCGTTCAGACTGGCACTGATATCGCGGGCGTGACAGGTAGCGATATGCGCAGACTTTCCTTGAAGTTTTCATAGAAATTGTGCTACTTAGTGTCGCGTCGCGTCTGTCTGAGGGAGCCTTAAACCTTTCGGAATAAATTAAATGTTGGTGAAAACCGAATCAAAATCTGTTGCGTAGTTTAGAATAACAACGCGGTCATAGAGACAGACATGAAAAGCGACTTTAATTTATAAATACGTTTAGATAGACTTAGATCATAGACTTGCCGCGGTCGGTCCGTGGATGGGTGACCATCTTTACTTACCGAGACTCCTCTGTGCCTCGGAAAGCACGTTAAGCCGTTGGTCCTGGGTATTTTAGAGGCATGAGGAAAAGGATGTAAAGTTCACTCATCGAATTATCGTCAGAAAGTGTTACCAAAGAGTCTAGTGATGGAATACAGTTGAAGGAATGAATCCTTCTATCAATTTCAGGCTAAAGTCCATTGTACAAACTACAATGAAACATTTTAGTTGGAAGCATCATATCCTACTACGTATAATTTCAGGTAAACGTTTCTTTATATGATTGGGTTCGCTGCTGTGAAATACCAACCAGTGGTAGGTACAAAAAATACAACGTAACACTCTATAGAAAAGGGAGGATCCTCCGACCAGACGGGTGTTGTGTCTGGTGGGCAACTGCCTGACGGTTGATGTCGGGACGTTTTATATATGCTAGTTGCGCGGTAAACTCTGCTTGCGTGATGCAGGATTCGCATGACATCAGTGTGACGCGTAGTTCGTATGTGGCGATGTTGATGCCGCTACAGTATTACCCAGTTACTGGGTTGTGGAGGTCAGATAGGCAGTCGCTCCATGTAAAATACTGGTATTTAGCTGCATCCGGTTAGTCTGGAAGCTGACCCTAAAATTGTTGAAAAAAGGCGAGGCAGGCAGATTGATTGAGATAGACTTATAAATCAGGCAATATGTCTGGTACAACAATAAGACTGGTGAGTATATCAACATACTCGTATATAATATCATAAGAAGTCTACCAACTTGAAAACAATGAGGTTTTCATGTCACACAGGAATTCAATTGTTTTCTACAAGTCATTATAACCTTGTTAGTATGTGGCTATTTTTTAAATTAGTCTGGTGGTTTTTCTTTGAGAATGCTTAAGAAAATTAATGAAACTAGATATTAATTAATTATATTTTACGCCTTCTGGTAATGGCATTTTAAGTTTATTGTAGGTGCCCAATTGCCAAATTGGTGATGTTCTTCAAAAAGGTCAGGTGCGTAGTACTCACAACCCGCGTGCGTGATGACCAGATGTATGAACGTAGGCGAAGCAAAAGGAGTATGTAAGGAGCGTAGAGTTCTATAGTTTCTGCCTACCCCCATGGGAAAAAGGCGTGAGTTTATCTATGTGTGTTGGTGCACAATTTTGTCATTGATGAAATTCAGTTTTAATTTAATAGGGGCGACCAATTTATTTTGTTTATTAATTTTTCCAAATTTCTCAGTTTATCTTAGACACATAGGCGCGCAATGCACGAACCTTCTCTGTACGAGAATAGACCTTTGCTTGAATACACTACAGTGGGACAAAAATGAGCTAGTATTATTATTCCAAACATCAGAATATTATATTCAGTAACAACAAAAATCAAACCCCTAAGTCATCCCACTCATCAGCTGCTCTTGCAAACATTTGCACCAATGTGATAGAAATGTATAATTAGAATATAAAAATAGATTGGCTGCAGTTCGCCCTTTAACACAATCTATTGCTGTCATTGGCTAACTGAGTGAGAGCGTGCGTACTATAGCCACTACTTGCAACCCTTTAAAGGCTTCAGACGTTTTATTTTTAATTATTTTAAGTAATTCGGTTTAGACAGACGATGCGGAAGGCTAACCGGGTGTTGTCCCGCGACTTGGGACTAGCTTATGTCCAGCTGGACACGATAGGCTGAAGTAATTAATTAATTGAAGTTTTAATTGAATACTTGCATTTATTAAGATAGAGCTGGCGCTACATTGATTGACAACAGAAAACTTCGTACCGGCACGCGATTTAATAAATTACTCAACCAAAAAGAAATACGAGCGATGACATCAATATTTTTGATAAACTCGACAATAACTGTGGCCATTCAAAATAATATCTCTCATAAACAATTTTAATGTAACAATAAACTACCAACTTAAAGTCACTCAGTCAAAATTAACAAAACGTTACAAATTATTATCTGAGTACACGCAAGATTGGCTCTACGTATCAATTTAACCACGCTTGTTTCCACACTTAAAATAATGCATTAATTATCACAACACGTTACTTTCCCCTCTCTCAGTAGCTTGGAAAACCGCGAAAGTTAGTTCTCAACGCAGTTTACGCTCAACCATCGCACTTGATACATGAAACAAAACGAAACTATAAAATCGATTTATAATTTCGATTGATTATTTAAAAATAGATCGAGCGAGTGACAAACGACAGTGTCGAACAGTGAACTAAGTCTGGTTCTAAATTTAAACACGCATACCGAACGGAAATATAGAACGCCCAACGGATTGCATGTTCTAAATTTAAAACCCCGAATGCAGCTGCCAGTGTGAACTTTGTCACGGGATTCCACTTTCTTTTAAAAAGTAAGTTTATTTTAAAATTTCGGTCGATAATTTAGAATGATAGTTTGTATCGATCGTGATGTAGGGGCGTGATCGAGCCGATCGATTGTTTTGTAATTGCCATTGATAGTGAAAGTGTCGTGTTTGACGGCCGTCGTCAGATTGTTGGTAAATATTTTCTAACATTTATGAACTTTCACTGTTCGTAGTACTGCGGTAGTATCCAAACAGTTGTTTCAAACAAATTGTTTTGTTACGCAATGATAGCGTGCACCGCGGGTATTTATTATCTGTGGTTGTTCTACTCATCAGTGTCGTAGACCACAAATTGCACGATGAGGTCATAACAAACTCGTAACCTGCTAGCCCAATATTGATGATGTTTTGACAGTAAAAAAATGACTAATTACCATGACCTTTGGGAAATCTCATCATCATCATTAGCAGCCGTTCCACCTACGGCTGAGTATAGGTCTCCTCCCTTTAGCCATGCTTCCCTGGTCTGTGCGGGTCTCATCCAGGTCTTCCCTACGATCTTCTGTAGGTCGTAAAATCCTACTTCTTAATGCCATCATTTGACAATGACGTATTAATTATTGTCTTGAGACTGGAAAATCATTGCCTAGATAAATAGACCTATAACACGCATCAATCTGCAAGTTAAATGGGCCGTGGAAAAATTACGTGTATGAGGGAATTCAGCCATGTCAGTATTGACAATGCTTTTTGTGGATGAATTTGTTTATTGTCTTGTCAACTCTTCATGTCATGTTGAACATGTTATATGCAGCGTGAAGATTTAGAATCGTGGTAGTGGAAAAACAGAAACATAGGTAATAACAAAATCCATTCATATATGATTGAGTCAAATGATCCAGTTTTAGATTCGATCAGGAACAAAAACACATCGCTAAGTGGCCACGATTGCATAGAACTTGATTTTACATCTTAACACTCAAACATAAAAATTATTATCGTTTGCGTGAACTGTATATTTAAAATAAGAACAACAATATTTATGGAAAAATAAAACATGATTTCTAAGCAATAAGGTTGAAAAAACTGCTGCAAAATAAGACCACAACGCTATTTGTGGTCTTATTTTTCCGGCCGTTTTTGATGCGCTCATCGGAAATCTGGTTGTATATTGTTGATCGACGAGTTTTAGTAAGAAAACTTGCTGCATAATTAGATTCTCGCTAAGTAAGCTTGCAATGGTACACTTTAGTTGGTCTTTATAACAAAATCCACTAAAAATGCCTCTGCGTTTCCTTCTATTCCGATACCAACAGGATTAAAAACCATAAAGAAGAATCTTACATAAGTCAATGTCGATAACATTTCAATAACAAAATAATCAATTATACAGATCACATAGGTCACGACAATACCAATTAATCTACAAGCTCTCCATAAATATTTAAATAAAATAAATAAATAAAATAAAAACATCGTAAAGTTTTATAGAGTCGACCTCCTTTGTAGTGTGGCGTGTTTTGAATACACCTCCTTTTTGCTAACCTCCTTACATAAGCCAAAGTAAAGGCTTTTTTACACGAATACATTTTCTAGCATCGTTTTCGTATATTATCGAACTCACTCGTGTAAACAGTACGTGTACGTGCTATACTCGCACGTTAAAACCCGAAAATAGTCTTGGCTTTAAAAATTGACGTCTTCAACTGTTCGTTTTGTAAAAAATAAGTGAAATTAGCCTATTTTTAACCGAAGCCCAAAAAGGAGGAGGTTATAAAATACATTCGGCTGTTTTTTTTTTAATGTATATTCACCGATTTCTCCGTCAATTGAAAGGGTATGCTTCCGAGGTGGTCCCATTGCCACTAAATCAGAATCTGATGAGAGGATCCCATGGAAATCGAAGGATATTCTCAAATTTTATAGGCAC
Source organism: Tiliacea aurago (assembly GCA_948098905.1). NCBI lineage: Eukaryota > Metazoa > Arthropoda > Insecta > Lepidoptera > Noctuidae > Tiliacea > Tiliacea aurago. The sequence continues at coordinate 1,707,360 of OX402598.1, read as the reverse complement.
TTCTATAGCGATTTGGGTGTTTTTTATAGTAACTCATACATTTGCTCTTGTAAAGCCCCATTCGGTGAAGTGGAATTGATGACGACGACAACATAAATAATAAGTGTTTCACGGATTGCGATTCGATTAGGTACTTTAATATGGTTGCTAAGCAATTTATGGTCAATGCATATATTATGGTGAGTGGCAGTTCTCCTGGTTCTTACCAGGAGAACTCAACAATTAAAGTCCCAGGATCGGTAAAAGCAATATTTTGTTGAAGTCGTTTTTTTTTTTTGTAAAAAAAGTTTTTTTTAGTTTTGGAATACTATTGACAGTTCCAGATAATTACCGGCCCGTCTCGTAAGACAAAGGCGAGTTTTTTGTTTCTCGCTTGCATTGCCTCGAACTAGACTCGCATGAACTCTCGGCTGACGAGAATTTCTACTTGTGTAAACAAGCCTTAAAGCTATTATTACGCTATTCGCCTGTGGGGTGGGCTGTTACGACATTGTACTTAAAATGCAATAAGTAGAATTCATCCGGTATAGGAAGTGTAGTGTGGTTGGAATAAAGATGGAGTGGATATGGAATGTTTGGGTCGGTTTGGTATTCTGGGCATTCATTCTTTCTTTTTCGTGTGCTTGGTGGCTAGCCTGGTATCAGAGTTGTTATGCCGCACATGGGCCTCTGACTTGGCTTTACATGCCGCCGAGAAATAATATCTCTCAGGAATGCGTCTGTGTGGTGCCGGACGTAAAGAATAGCACTCCCCTATTTCTTCCCGTAGGAGTCGTAAAAGGCGACTAAGGGACTTCCTAGAGAATGGCCAACAGCGTTCTCTATGCATTTGAACACCATACTGTGATCGCGAACCCGCCTTCCAAGCGTGGCGATTATGGCAAATCCCCCCTTTGGGGGAGGCTAATGTCCAGCAGTGGACGTCTTTTAGCTGAAATGATGATGCTGATGAAACATGCTGGTTTCCTCAAGATTTTTTCCTTCACCATTTTTTGAGAAAGTGATTATATTATACAATACACACAACATTAATCCGTCAAATAAGAGGTGCTTACCTGGGGTTCGAAATCGAGACGGAACAGTCAGACGGTCACACCACTCGGCCATCACTTATATTCTGCTAATACTGCTGTTCTATTCTGGGCATAGGAATAGTAAGTTGTGGTCGAGTTGACTGAGATCTTCACTGGGAGCTGATTGTGAATGTGATTTAACGATTCTACAGACCGGTGCGACTCGCGACGCGACACAAAGGCACCGCTCGTCGCGTGACACGTTGGTCCTTTGTGTCGCGCCGGTCTGTAGAAGCCTTTATCTCTTTTTTTATGGCAAAAGCCTCATTTTGTGGAGATATTCCTTGGACCTTTTATTTTTCAGGCTGGGTCGACCTTGCTTGTTTTTTATGAACTCGCAAAATATTCAAAGCCAATGGTATCCGCACTCTTGTTCGATATCATCGTGTTGACTCCTGTACCCCAAGTGTAAGTTTGCAAGAGAGTCATCATTTCAGCCGAAAGACGTCCACTGCTGGACATAGGCCTCCCCTAAGGAGGGGGGGGTTGCCATAATCGCCACGCTTGGCATGCGGTTGGCGATCGCAGTATGGTGTTAAAATGCATAGAGAACGCTGCTGCCCATTCTCTAGTTAGTCCCTTAGTCGCCTTTTACGACACCCACGGGAAGAAATGGGATGGTGCTATTCTTTACGTCCGGCACCACACGGAACAAGAGAGAGTAAACGTAACTAAATCGTTTGCGTTAAGTTTTGACCGATAAATCATAATGCTAAGAGTATAAGTGAGAATAAAAATCTTAACGCAAACGCGGTAGTTACGTTTACTTACTTGCAAACTTACACTCGGGGTACTGATAAAGGCTTAGGTAATAGTTTTTAGGCACGTACTCTAGAAGCACTAGGTGTGGCCAAGCGAAAACCAGTCACTTTTCCTTACGACCTGTGGCCTATCACGTTATTTTTGTGGACGTGACTTTGAATGCGAACAATTGGTTGTACTCGTGATTCTTATAAGAACCTAATCCATAAGTTCAACAGTAAACCATGTTTTTAACTTCAAGCATTTTCAAGTCATTAATCTTCGTAGACCTAATCAAAATCAAAAGTCATTTATTCAAACTAGGCTGAGAATCAACACTTTTCGAACGTCAAAAATTATATGAGACAGTCCCCCAAAAACGCCCACCCTTCACCACTTCCTAGTGCTTTAGCTGGGAAGAAGAAGTGGCGCAACAAACTCCCCAGCAGCACAGCTGTCTGTAATAGATGCTTATTCAACTGAAACTGAATATGAAAATTCAATGATAATTAATATAATTTAAGTCTGAATAACTGTAATATTGAGTACTTATGTAATTTTTTTTTTTTTCTTAATTTTATAACCATATAAATTGCAATGCCTTAACAGGCAACTAAGTTTAAGAACCTACCTATTGTTACTCGTAACATCTACAAAATCCTGTACACTTAGTTCGCAATAAAGAATTTGAATTTGAATCAACGTCATCTGGTTTTCCCATGTATTAGAAAAAAAACCGTAAGATACATCGTCTGCGGCGCCCGTTTGTGACAAGACATGATAAATTATATCTTGTCAATTTGTACTAACATTTTAAGACAAAACGGTTTTATCGCTCAAACTGTGATAAAATGTGTGACTCAAGTCATGTCACAGTAGGCCGTGCTGGCCCCGCAGTCTCCTGCCCTTATCACAATTTATTTGGAATCGACGCAATATGTACACCATATTCTAATTTTATTTCATTGTGTTTTCGTGGCTTACCACTATCGGTACAGAAGTAATAGTGAGGTAATTCACGACAAGCCATTTACAAGCCTCCACAGTTAGCAATAGAGTATTTCTGTACAAGTTTTCAAATTAAATATCTAACTATTCATTAAGCATAACACTAAGGGCCGGTTTTTTGATCCCTACTTAAGTCGACCAATGGTTAAAAAACGCAACAACTGGTTAAATTTCTGCTAATTCTGTTTTTAGATCCCTAGTTAACACGACAAGTGGTTAATTAGGTAACCATTGGTCAAAATATTTAACCACGGCTCCAGTTAACTCTTGGTTGCAATCGGCTGTTTTGTGTGATTTTATTTTAATTAAATGTGTGTTTGAATAATTCCGGTTTGATTATGGATTTAAATATGTCAAGATACTTTGATATGTCGTCGGAGACTTCATCGGACGATTAAATTGTCATAGAATATAGCCTAAATGAGAAGACCCCGTAGTTCACCATTGGAGTATTGGGACGACATAGATTTTTACAAGCGTTACCGGCTAGCTAAAGAAACCGTTATTTGGATCGTCAGAGAAATTGTATGGACCATTTTTTTTTGTACATTAAAGTCGGTGATAACTCATTATTTCACAATTACATTTTTTTGTTTTTTCATTAAAATATTTTCCTCTTAGGTGATTTTTCTATGGGCTTAAGTATTTAAGACTTAAACCTGGGAAAGTAGTGTGTTTAAAGAAAATACATTTTCGTTAAAAGAACCACAGTAAAAACTATTAACGCACGCATTTTTTTTTTACTATATTTAGTACAAAAATAATCCACAGTAATAACTTATATAAGTTCAAATTCAAAATAATTTATTTGCTAGAATGTAGGTAAGTTGCACATGTAATAAAAATATTTTAGATTTAGTTTATTATTAGGCACTAAGTATAATTATTTTATCCAAAATTTACTACTGTTTGCTAAATCATAACAAAAAATAAAAAATAAAACAAACAAAATTATGGATTTTAAGTCTGAAATAAAGTTTTATTGAATTTAATTTAATTTTAAATGTAAGTACAGTTTTTGTAAAAAAAAGGTAGTTTTTTGAAAACATCTAAAATGTTATTTTAAAAACAGTTTATATTAAATGTTTTATTTACTTAATAGTTTCTGTCCTGTTTAATTATATTATTTTAATTTATAGTTATTTGTATTTATTTATGAGCAAGAGATATAAACAGCAAGAAATTACAATCACCAAACTAGTACCTATTATTTGACGAATTTGACATCGTATTACCATATCAAAATAATGACTCCCAACTCATCATTCGGTAAGTTCGTGTCCATTGCAATGGCAACATAGTTAACAATAGTAAATTCTAATCATAGTTCAAATGGGGATCTAAAAACATAAACTTGAGTTAACAATCGGTTAGAGCCTTAACTCTGGTCAGTTTAACAAATGGTAAGCTTGACTATTACTAGGGATCAAAAAACCGGCCCTAAGTATAACATTCAATTTACTATTAAATTAAGTACCTACCTGTATAGTCAAAAATGCGTGCCACTATTATATTATATTATCCTATCCTACTCCTACTCGTACTAATATTATAAACGCGTAAGTTTGGATGTATGGATGGTTGGATGGATGGATGTTTGTTACTCTTTCACGTAAAAACACTCGTACTAATATTATAAACGCGTAAGTTTGGATGTATGGATGGTTGGATGGACGGATGTTTGTTACTCTTTCACGTAAAAACGGCTGGACCAAAATTTGATAAAATTTATAATTTTACCCTTTTTTTTTTGGGTGGGAAATTATCAAATATCTTCTCCCACTCTGGGCTGAGCGGGAGGGCGTGTCAGACTTTTACTGACTAAAACCCACCCGTGTTCCTTCCGTTGCCTGTGTGCCAGTAATTTTCTAATTTGCCCCCCAAAAGTGACCTCCATATTCAAAATTAAGTTGTTTACGTAATACGTCCATGTTTGGGTCATAAAAGTTCATATTTGTACCAAATTTCAACTTAATCGGTCCAGTAGAATCGGAGCAAATCAGCTGTGACAGACGGACAGACAGACAGACACACGAGTATCCTATAAGGGTTCCTTTTTTCCTTTTGAGGTACGGAACCCTAAAAACTTAATTCTATAGTGTTTTCTTCCACGCTTGTCTATTAGTTGTCATGGCGGTATTCACCCACTTTCTAGCCGTATCATCTTCCACACAGTCCACCCATCGCTTCTAAAAAAAACATAAGATTCTCCTAGAAAATTCATCTTCCCCATAAGGCTTTTAATAATATAGATTACGTTACAATAACCGGTCCAGTTCCTGTCATTACTTTTACGTAAGTAAATAAGAAAGTACAGTAATGCACAATAATCCGAGGAAGCTCGCGTAATTTATTGCGCCCGCGCCGCGCCGCCATCACACTTTGAGCTATTACGCGATATTAGAAATATTGTGGTAAATATTATGGTAAGAATTAAATTAACAAGTAAGATACAGTCTTCTCTCGTATATCGCCTTGATTTTTAGGGTCCTGTCGCGCTGTCCTCGTCCGTCTGTGTGTCAGCGGTTCTTGAGATACAGCCTAGCCCATCTCAAGAACCGTAATAAGTAGACAGTTGAAATTTACACGGATTGTGTATTTTTATTGCCTTTTTATCAACAAATTAATAAAAATTCAATGAAGTTAAAAATGTAATATGGGAATAACTCATCCAGTAGTAAAGTATCAGCCATTCAGCAAGGTGTTAGGCTGACTGTCTTTGAACGAATGCTGAGAGTAGATAATTAAATTGCGACCTCGCCGTGTGGTTAAAAAGGCTTTTGAGTCCGAAATTTGTCGTGAATTCCGAAATTCGAGTCAAGTTTTAAAATTAGATTTTCTACTTTTTCCTCTTTTAACTTTTCCTATTGTTAAATCCGCCATCAAAGATATTCAGGTAAATAAATGCAATGCTCTAGCCTTTTCAAAGCTGCCATTCTTTTAAACATACCTACATTCATAATTAGCATACCATTATAAATGAAAAAAAAATACAGTGTTTAAATTTCACGCTTTAATCATTATTTTTATTCAACCGTTATTAAATCAGAATTTTGATAAATTAACCACGGTCCAGTCCCTGCAAATTGAGAAAAATTTACCGAAAAACACCGTTTTCCTGATCTTGAGATAACGTAGAAATAATTAACTCAGAACTTTGGATTTACATACAAGATTAACTCCGTGGTTTACTGCTAAATTATGTAGTTCGTAAAAATATTCATTTTAATAAATTATTAGCCAGTAACTGTCCTAGTTAAGGGCAAACGCGTTTTTTTATATAAGCTAAGCAGCAATGCAGAGCAAGCATGATGATTTTAGAGTTGAATCTGTAATTTAATACATAGTTCTGATCTTTTATGATTATGTTAATACAAATCTCCATGTATTAGGTAGGTGCTATATGTATTTTCTAACGAAAACAAACAAACAAACATTAATATTTATAGACAGTTCTTTCTGACTTTTTTTTTTGCTCGGCTCCTAAGGGTCGTAGCATGATGTTAAATAACCTGTAACCATCCTCGAAAATTGGGCTAACAAATGCAAAAAGATTTTTTCAAATCCGACTAGAAGGTCCAGAGATTAGAGCGTTTCATCATCATAATTTCAGCCGAAAGACGTCCACTGCTGGACATAGGCCTTCCCCAAAGTGGAGGGTTTGCCATAATCGCCACGCTTGGCAGGCGGGTTGGCAATCGCAGTATGGTGTTAAAATGCATAAAGATCGTTGCTGCCCATTCTCTAGTAAGTCCCTTAGTCGCCTTTTAATAAAAAGAGCGTTTAAACAAACAAAAAACTAACTCTTCAGCTTAATTACTAGTATTATTATAAAGAATAGAATAGAATAGAATACTCTTAATTATGTACACCATAAAAGTTACAGATATAAATGTTTAAATTTTACATAGGGTGACACAATGGGCGGTCTTATCGCTAAAAGGGATCTTTTACAGACAACCTTTGGATGGATTAAAAGGAGCAGAAAGATATTGAAGAAAACACTTTACTGATCTATTACCATTCTTCAGCTAACCTTCAGTCTAGAAATAATGTCATCGTCAGCACGATGATTCTATACCATCATTAAAATACCTAGACGTTTACTAAAACCTCATGATTCACAGCTGTCCTATCGGAAATGTCTGGAATATCTTTAACTAAACATTAGTGATATTATTTCTTCATTCGTCACAAACTGGTGATTAACATTTTTATCTTCAGGCGTGGAAACGCCGATATAATTGTATGTTGTATCAGTTAACGGTTCCAGTTTATCTATCAAGATATATTTGACCACACCTCTTCCAAACACGTTGGGAAAATTACGTAAACGTACTTTCGTTTTTCTTCATGATGTATGAGGAGAATCACAAACGGTAAAATGTTAGTATTAGTCTCAGGTTTTTGTTGTGCATTTCTCTTAGTTGTCATGTAAAACTTGTGTATGCACTGATGCAGCATCCTCGAACTAAACACTAGAATACATGTCTCTTATTTAAATTGTATAACTTGCATAGGATTGTGCGCAAGGAAGTTGGACGAGTACATAAATATAGGGAAGTCGAGATTACGAGTACTTTCGTTGCATTTGTACGATTTCAAATGGCTTCTGGGTTTTGAACTCCACCCTACGAATCCCAATAAGTGTTGGAGGCAAACCATTCAGTATTCCGGATATTTTTGTACCCCACGTCAATAGAATGCGTATCAAAATGGAAGTGAGCAGATTGAATATTTACTATTAAGGGGGATGCGCTAAGGTAGCCCGCGAAATTCAAATTTTCTTACGTTTTTTGCAATTGCAGGTTGTATGTTGATCTAAATAAGATTCGCGGCGGTAACAAATATCAATCAATCAACTCAGCTTATAGCAGTCCACTGCTGGACATAGGCCTCTCCCAGGCTGCGCCACAACACCCTGTCCTCCGCCTTCCGCATCCAGTCTGTCCCAGCCACCTTTTTAAGGTCGTCGGTCCATCTAGCTGGGGGGCGTCCCACACTACGCTTGCCGATATCCAATATCCACCATCGGTAACAAATATGGCTTTACAGAATTATAATCATTAGAATCAGTGTTACAACTCTCTAAATTCAAAAAATCCTACTGCATTATTTTTTCTGAAATAATCATTCAGTAGGATTTTTCGAAGAGAGTTAGTTGTATTGCCGATTTTAATGATTATAATTCTGTAAAAACATATTTGGTATGGCCGCCAATCATAATTAGATCAACATACAACCTGTTACTGACCTGCTAATTGCAAAAAACGTAAGAAAGTTGAATTTCGCGGCCACCTTAGCGCATCCCCCTTAACAATCCAACATTACTGGGCCCCAAGTCTGCTATTTTTATAAATTTAGTCATTCCAACACGATTGTCATTTTACTAAAAGTTCGTAATCTGCTAAATTCATAATGGTTGGTCAATGTTCTCGTAATAGAACTGTGTTATTTAATGGCATTGTCGTATTGCCATTATTATAAAACCCATTAGTAGAAATGTCATTCATTTGTCATTATGAACGAGATTACCAATAAATGCAATTTCTTTCAATGTAGTGTCAGTGGCCGACCATTGGAAAGTCATAATGACGCCATTATAATAGTTTACCAAACTTTCAAAATCAACAATTATGAAATCAATGATCGACTATTCTGATCACTATTGTAATAGCAAACTTGAGGCCCTGTTAACCTGTTGCCAACCTTGAGGTTACCTTTGCTCTGCGATGGGATCCCCAAAACCGTGCTGTTTCGATAACATGGTAACCTTCATGTTATTCAAGGAGCATGGTGTTATACAAGTGTTCACCAGCCCATGGTACTCTACATATTTTCTAACTATTATCTTCTATCCTTCCAGACAACGGACAGCGCAGACTTCCTGGCCACACGTCCGCACACGGCGGCTGTGATACCAGGCAAGCCCGCGGGCAACCCGCTGCAGTTCGTGCGTGTCGGGCCTGCAGACTTGGGCAGCCGGGCACGGGAGCAGCTGAGGAGGGCAGAGCTCGCGAAGAGGACAGACCCTGCCCGCATTGAAAGGCAGGAGGACTGGCAGTCGGTGAGTGTAGTGAGTGAACTTGAATTTAATGTAAAGTCGGGGGAATTAATTGTTAAGCAAATTGACTTCTATCGTATATTCAAATGACAACTGTCATTATTTGGCAGTAGTATGAAAAGATATAGCAAGATAAATTGACGTGGAGTGTAAATTTGATTAACAAAGAATTTACCTGGATATTGTTTCAAATATTAATGCCCAATTAATGTTTATACGAAAGGTAATGAAAAACCTTGACAACATAACATAACCCATAAGGTTGATCATCGAGCCGCGTGCACGATGGGACGCCATCTGCAAAAATTACAAACTTCCATTTAAAGTTTCAGCCCCTATTTAATCCCTTTAGGGGAATGACTAATATTATAAATGCGAAAGCGAGTTTGTTTGTTACGCTTTCACGCTAAAACGGCTGATCGATCGGATTTGATGAAATATGGCACATAGGTAGACCATGACCTGGATAGGGCATAACATACTTTTTATCCCAATAAACCCTAGCCTAGGTTATATCGATAGTAAACCTAACCTATTGCTATGACCATTAGAACATTAGTAAGCACTATAGGCAGTATTGAACTCCGATCATTCTTGAGCGGATGATGTAATAGCTACAGTAAGTAACATCTCTGGCTGCCTTTGCCCTTTAGAAAATACAAACAGTGTAACTCATACCAAGAATCCGTTAATTACTGCACTATTTACCCCACAAAGGGAAATCACGCACTATGACTAACTACATGACAAATCCATTACATTCAAAGCATGGGGACGTATGGCAGCTTGCGCATACGCGTATCTTCATCTGGAACACCAACGAATTCGCATAACGTTATACAGTTTTATTTCAGCCGACACTTTTTAGTGAACCAATAAGGAAGCGCGAGTCTCAAGCGAAGTGTAGGGCTGTCCAATTTTATTGGTGTTTGGATAATCGGTAATTGGTTTACTGACTTGAGTATTTAATTATGTGGCTGTATGTTGGTTAGTTTACCCGACACCTGCGACGCTAAAGTGAGGGTTGTGTGTGTCAGTGTGTCAAGGATAAGGTACAGATCGATTAGGGTGCCGCCAACTGTTCTCATATCATTCTTCGTAGTCAGACCGATGTTAGACAGATTGAGGGCACTCTTTAGGTAACTAAGAACAGAATTCTCGTATTTGAGCCAGGGACCGTACAACCCCGGTTATGAGTCAAGCCTTTCGAAGGGGTAACCCGTTCAATGGGTTACCTTTATCATGATGTAACCCATTGAATGGGTTTTATACTTGAAACCCAGTGGAAGGATTACATGATAACCCATTCAATGGGTTCTATGCCTACTTGAATCCCAGTGACATGAAAAATTCATAATATTATGGTGTTTCGATATTCGCCCTGCACGCGTAGCATGACCAATTATCTCTATTCTACCCAGGGACCTTTTTGGTTACCATTTTAAAAAAACCCTATCGAAAACCCTTTCAATGGGTAACCAAAATGGTCCTTGATTTGAGCATTTGATTCGCCGATGATTCGATGAAACATGTTTAATGTTTGATAAAACGTTCGAGGGTCTGATATTGAGGACCAAAAATCGGCGAACACGAATGGGAAAAAAAAAAAACTATTTTATAAGTTCATTAATAACTCAATGTTTTCAAACGAACTTTTAATGAAGAACAAATACTTTTAGTATGTCAGAAGGATGATGAAGAACAAATACTCGTATCCTTCAGTCACTGTAGTGTTGCCATTTTACCTACTTCCACTCGTCAGTAATTATCCCTAGTAGGTTAAGTATCACTTGCAGTGTGGTCTCTAGCGTTCCGTCATCGTCACGGTCATCACGACGGAGTTTACCTACTGTTTATGGTGGTGACATTGGTGTTTATGGTGATATTAGGTATGTGCAAATACCTCTCACATGAGACATAATAGATTTGTTATCATACTATTTGTAAATAAATTAGCTGCTACCCGCGTTTCATGTTCACAAAATAAAAGCCTAGAAAGTCACGTCAAAATCGGTGCAGCCGTTTCAGAGATAAGCTGGAACAAACAAACAAACAGAAATACAGACAAAATTTAAAAATGTTATAAGTACAGTATATTCATTCATATCCATTTCGTAAAATGCTGTTGTTTTGTCATTACAAACAGACACAATTTATTTGTATGGATAGGTACTTTACCTAGAGTCTTTTAAAGGCTTCTACAGACCGGCGCGACTCGCGACGCGCCACAAAGGCACCGCTCGTCGCATGCCACGCGTCGCGTGTCGCGCAGGTCTGTAGAAGCCTTCAATCGCGATCTGTGTCATTGTCGGTGATTAAGTCAACAATGACCATTTTATGATGATTATATCATTTGCCTTTTACGTCTGTTTTAAATCGAGGTCGACTATAGGTAATTATTAGTAATAATAACTATTATTAATACTTTAACATACCTACCTAATCAATCTGCAAATAACATTCATTTTGTGTCACACATCTAAAGAAAAGTGTTCAGCGAATCAAGGTTCGTGCAGACTATTGCCATATCGCGGATGCGACAAGGATCATGCTGCCTATATGTATATCACGCCAGTCTGCACGAGCCCTTAAACACATATTTTTTTTTACTGCCTAGTTGTTTTAGTGGTCACAAGCGCTACTGCTGTGCAAGAGGTCCTGGGTTCGATTCCCAGGTCGGTCAAAGTGTTATTAGGTTTTTGCATCAGGAATTTTTCATTAGCAACCCGGAGTCTGGAATTGTGGTTGATGACAATAGGCTCGCCCCCTATTACATGGGACTTAAACACAACTGGCGAAACGTGGGTGTACTATAGGTACATATCTGCCTAACCCTTCGGGAATTACAGGCGTGATGTTATATTACGTAGTTCTTCAACATAATCAATCGCCGAATAACATTTAATGTGCGTCAGATCTAAAGAACCCAACTCAGTTAATTAGAAGGAATTTTGAACCCATGGATGTTTTAATAATTAGTTGAGCCAACCCTAACAAGCGTGGACGCACTTAAAATAATTCAGTATTCCCGTCGAGTGAAATTTTTCACGTTTTTTTCCTAATGGCCGTTAATTACTGGGCTTCCGATGAAACTGGAAAACGCGCCAAAACCAGAAGGCCAATTCTCGTAATTTAAAACGTTCAAAATCTAGTCGCAATCTCATCTTGGCGACAAACAAACGTCAAAAAATTGTCAAAATGTAGGGAAATAAGAGGTATTTTTGACAGATTGAGACTGAGATCAGACTGTGAACGTTCTTAAAATTAGTAGAATTGCCCCTCAGGTTAATAGCCAGGCATTTTGATATGAAGTTTTCTGCAAAAATTATTCCCTTGTACTTACGTAGTTTGTCGAGGTTTGTGTGTCTAGCTTCTTTATCCCCTTTTACGTTTGTGTGATTACTGACTAGAAAGCCTTGTTTCTTCACTAAGATATTAATATCATTTCTAAATGTTTACCTATCATCATTCAGCCTTTCGAAGGTTACTGCTTAAGAGGCCGGCGATGGATGCGTAGTTCATACCAACGTAATACCAAAATAATTTGTAAATCAAACATATTCTTAAGGTGGTGTGTCTTTATTCCGATTGGAATACAGAATAACTAGTTTCCCAAATATATATTTTGAATGGACACTGATTTAAACAAGAGTTATAAGAAAAATAAGTTATCTATAGAAATTTTAAATTTCTCATTATCTCGTCTATAAATCATTGTCCTTTCAAAATATATACCTATGTATTTGGGAACATAGATATTCTGTAATCCAATCGAAATAAATACACACTACCTTAAGAATATGTTTGATTTACAAATTAGGTATTTTGGTATTACGTTTGTATGAACTACGCATGCTACGCGGCCCCTTAAAGCAAAAGGCAGTTAATCAAATTAGACCTTCTAGTTTTAAGTTATACAAGTTATGTAGTGCCATGTTATGAAAAACAATCCTAAATTTCAGGTCTTTCCTACAACAACAAAAATAAAGGTATTGATAACAAAGAGAATAGCTTTTAAAATGGTTTTACTACTTCCCCTTACCTCGCTACATTGCATTCGTCAAAATTCAGACCCTGCGCTTGCGCAGCTGCTTGAAAGAGCAGTTCCGTTCTACGTGCAGCGATTTCAAAATCCTTAGTTAATAGCCCTGAGTGGGTATTGATTTATAACTCGTAAACCGTCTAAAGTGCCTTGTTTTTGTTTGTTATGTCAATATGACATTAATACTCGATATATTTATGTATTTTCTGTTAGTTTTCAAAAAGCCATAACTTTGAAGTGTGGGGTGTGTAAGGTAAGTTGTTTTGTGTTTATGCTCAACGCACTGAAAACACAAATTGTAAGCCAAATAATTGCCGTAAATTGTTGGCACAGATCTCAGATTTTGTTACGTTTTTAAGACTATTGATTCCTAATAATAATAATCATAGTTTTGAAACTGTATATGGAGAAGAATCATATATTTTCGTCTTCCAATTCTTGTCTTTTCGACGAAAATATCCCAGCTCTTGCTGGAATCCACCTGTGACTATGTATATCTGTTATTTTAAAGCCACTTATCTCGAAAACTGCTCGGTTGTATTTCGGTACACTTTATGACCTGCATGTACTTATGGTTAGGTTATAAAATACTCAGATGCAATAGCCAGTGGGAGTAACTTTGTATGTTCTAACATGATTCTTAAGGCCTGCGCAGACGAGGGACTTTTGTCCGCGGACAATTTGGAATCGTAAGGAAATCTAACGCGCACGTAGACAAAATGCCGATAGGCCTTCTATACGATTCCAAATTGTCCGCGGGAAAAAGTCCCTCGTCTGTGCAGGCCTTTATGAAGATTGTTTCAGAAATTGTCTAATGGTTTGTCTGTAAGTTTGCTAGTTATTAGCCGTTGCTAAAAACAGGCTTTATTTCGTTTTGATATTAGTTAATTAACTGCAAAAAAATATCCATAAGAATATAGTCACCAAACTCTAATTATGCTTTCCTGAACCAATGCACAAACAAACGATCTGTGTAGGTAATGAAATTACAAAAAAACACAAAGCTATTACAAAAACACACCACAAATAGACCACATACTTCATTTTTTCTTCATTTCCATTCCGTCTCACGTTTCCCTCCAATTATTACAATTACCGATGACAGATTCCTCCACCAGCATTTAAAACATCTCATAATGACAGGGAATGTCGCCGTCCGTCTTGGGGCCAATTACTTCGATCGTAACAAAACAATAACAAAGCTCACACTGTCTCCGGCGCGGGCGCAGGCCGGAAGTTGTGCGCATACGCATGCCCGGCGACGACTTCCGGCCGGAGTTACGAGCCGCCCTTTGTGGTAACTGTTTTTATTAAAGTTTGTAATTGTTTTTGTGAGGTAGCTGCACTAGTTGGATTGCTGGTAATTAATTTCTGGGTAGTATTTTTAGAACAGATGGATTTACCTTTAGAAAAAACATTTTTTTTTTTTCAAACCACTATGCATGTTAAAGTGAGCTTGTACACACGGCTACACATCAAGCTATACATTTCCAGAATAAGCTGATCTCGCATTGTGTAGGATTTTTGTACAATGAGAGGTCAGCGTATACTGGAAATGTATAATAGCTTGATGAGTAGTCGTGTACACCCATAAACAGGTTATAATTACTGTGAAAGACAATTTTTGTTAAATTTTTATGTCTATCTTGTTAGTCCTGTTTCCTTCTATTCTATCAATTGGAAAAAACTACACATTTCTAAGCCATCCCTAGCGAGATAAAAATAGAAAATTCCAAACCAGTTGACATACCAAATACCGATAAAAGTCATCTCCTAAACATTCCTAGGAATGCCAAACAAGAACTTAACATTTTACTTTTTTCACTTCGCCCATTATTGCGGTCATTACATAGATTAGCCGAGATTAGCCGTCGTTAAGCTGCCAAGAAGACTGTTGGGCAACTGTTGGCGATTTAAAAATATCTGTATTTCCTAGCCGCCACTCTATAATAGGTCTATTAATTTCTGGTGGGCCATTTGATTGGCTTAAAGTGTAAGGCTGTAGGATATGTAACTTACGAAGTGAGTGAGCGGAAATTGGTCAATTTTCGTACAAGTACAACAAAGTAAGACAAGATGATAAGAATAATGATCTCAACATTTTCTCATTGTCTTCTATCGTATAGTTAACTAAAGTTCTTCATTCCTAATTTGGGCAGTACTTTGACGACTTCTTGTTTTATTTCGAATAAAGGCTTCTACATACCAGCGCGACTTGTCGCGCGACGCGACACGGCACAAAGGCCCCGCGCGTCGCGGGACGAGCGGTGCCTTTGTGTCGCGTCGCGTCGCGCGACAAGTCGCCCCGATATGTAGAAGCCTTAACTAGTATTTTTCTTGTTCCTATTTCCAAATGTCGGTATATTTCACCTTCTGCAATAAAAGTTATTTCACCAATGAAACTGAACGCGATCAGCATTCATTGGCATTCACCCTAAAGCACATTTCTATCTCCGCTACCTCGCTAGTTCTTACATTTTGTGCCACAAAAAATGGCAACGTTTAACTCCAGCAAGCGAAATTGTATAAAAAAGCCTTCGCTACCGGCGGCGGCGGCGCACGCGATGTTTGACATGCCAACTAGAACGATCCACTCTCTCGATGTATCGAGAACTAGTAGTGTCGTGATTATCAATAAATGGACTGTAAAAATAAACAGACAAGAAAGTATGTTTGCTAAACACATTGTAGATTTTATAGTCTGTGTTGTGAAGAGCATAGCAGTCTACTCCGAATTTTAGGCCGTTTCTTGACTTCCAAAGTTTCCTTTTTTGACTTAATCCTTACCCGACTTCAAGTCACATTTTTGATTTTGACTTTTCTCTTCGAAGGTCGTTTTTTTTTATATCGCCGTAGTCAGGGGGTCTACTCCGAAGATAAATCTTAAGTAGCGGCCGAATGTTCTGCCGTTGCTTGACTACGGATAATTATGGCTGACAAAGGCGAAAAAACAAAAAAAACGACAGTCAAAGAGATAAGCCAAAGTCAAAAATGTGACTGTAATTCGGGTAAGGATTCAAAGTCAAAAAGGGAAACTATGGAAGTTATAAAAAGGCCGAACATTCGGCCTATACTTCGGATTTATCTTATCTTAAGTAAACCCCCTGGTACTGCTCTGTCTTTAAAAGAAAAGGTACCTGTGTAAATTATAGGCGTTTTTGCGGTACCATTAAGCCCTAAGGTTCCATCCTTTTGTAAAATTAATCTTTACACAGATGAGACAGTCCAACTGGTTTAATGAAAGAGGAAAGGCACGAGATATTCGTATAATTTGAAGCAACTATCAGTTCTACTTAGTCCACATAAGACTAAAGCGTGAAGAAGGTTCATAATCTTGATTGTAATTAAGACTACGCGCGATATCGGTGTTTTCTCCTTCGCCCATAAGTGAAGAGAGCGTGACCGCACCACGTAATATGTATATTAATTACAGAGAAACTATTTGTTTATAGATTTACGATGCTAGAATATATTAGTTATTAATTAATATTTGTTTTAGATCACGTTGATGTAATAAATAGTGAGGCGATCATAAACAATTCTTCGGAGAGTCAGAATCTGCAGACGATCCGAGATTTTTTTTATTGGGAGAATATTCCTATGAAGGCATTTAATCTGAATCTTAATTCTTATCACGGGTATTATCCTCGTTAAAGCTCTTATTTTTTATCGTTATAATTAAATTATGAATATTATAATGTCATTGTGATAATTGTAATCTGTATTATTGGACAAGGAAATTAATAATAAAAATTGGATGATGTAAATGATTGAATAAGTATAAGAAATTTGATTAACTGTAGTACAGTTAAACAAATTTCTACACTTATACATTAAATATATATTTAATGTATAAGTGTAAAAGTAAAAAATCATTGATTCAGTAATAATAATAATTGTACCTAAGATATTTGCACGCCATGAGAAATGGCAGACATGTCGTGAGCCACTCATATTTAAGATCTTACATGCATGTATTATTTCATTTCTGTATGTCATGTATGACATGTTCTGTATGTATGATACACATGTTCGAGCAAATAAAATTTCTGTCCTTATTTCTATAGTCCAAAGCTCATCCAGCTACTTTGCATGATTCTTGTAAAATGTCATAAATATGATAAAACAAAAGCAAAATGTCAATAAAATTGGCAATAACTTTCTATTTGCTAATAACAATTCAACTGTATCAATCGAAGAGTTTTATTAGTTTTTTTACCACCTAATTGTTGTTTTAATTTAATATTTTTTTACAATACACACTTGATTTCTCAACTCACTTTAGACATTGGCAGAATAGTCGACACCGGCTTTGTTTGCCATTCAACAAAAATAGAATAGAATAGAACAACAACCTGTAATAAATCATTTCCAATCAACTAGCATTACATCCGGAATTTAACGCTCAAGGTCTTATTCTAGATCTGCTGTAAAGATATAAAGCAATTAGTCTAGTTCTACATAATTAATGATCTAAGCAGCATTGAGATAAATACGTAAACATCATTGAGTAGCTCCGTGCTTATATGACCTTTTGGGTCAGAAGTTAAATATGCATCAGTAATGCTCAAGTAAACTAGCTTTAGTTGAATCATAGCTACTGTTTTAACTAGCGGTTTATTCAAATCTTCGCTTTTAATTAAAATGGAGGAAAAGATTAAACAATTACGTGACAGTCTTCGCAATGTGAGTTTTTCTGTTGATAATATTCATAATGACTGTGATAGTGACTGACTTTAATCATTACCTACTCTTTGTGAAGAACTAAGTAAAATCAATTAATCTCCGACCATTTTAATTGATCCTCATCCATCTCGAAAAGCCTTAAAAAAACTTGCGGATTAAATAGATACCTATGGTTCGAAGAAATTGATGAACTGAGTAATTTTTCCACGATTCCTAATCAAGTCGTACACTTTTGGTCCAACTGATTATGACCACTTTGTAGATGAGAATGTGAACACTGACACGGCAGCAGATAAAAATTAATTGAAAGTCAAAAATGTATCAAAGGAACAAAATAATGATGTTGAACTTAAAACTAATAACACAAACCCTATTGTTTCAGAACCTGGACAATTGGAAGTCTTCGCGGCGGAAGAGGGTGGAGCACATAATTGAGCGGTGCGTGGAGGTGCGGCGAATGGAGCACGAGCCCAGCCAGCCGCGCGCCAAGTCCAAGACCTTCAACGAAATGCTGGAGGAACGGTCAGTACATAGGTAGTACACAAACAGAACTTATTATGATCATTTCATCATCATCTTCATTTAATACTAGCACTATACTTATATCTGATACCAAACAGCATTGCTGTGTCCCGGTTTTAAGGGTTGGTGTAATTAACGGCGCATGTGGCACTCTGTCTCTGGGATAACAACGCAATTGTGATGCCAATGGTATTGTAGATAGGCAGGCGTCTGTGATTTACCATCAGTTGGGGTGGCTCTGTTTGTTTTGCATCCAATAAAATATTATATATGCCGTCTAAGCAGCTACAAAGACTAATCCGTTAATGTTGGGTACTTCACAATATTCATTGAAGTTCCTTATGGACTCTATTCTAAATTTACATGATGTTTAGTGATTTTGATTTCGTTTGCACGTCGGAAAAGTCCTGTGATCTACGGATGTCCGTCTAAGTCAGGATGTTTATGTGCATGATTTGATATGCAGACGGGGGAAGCTACCGGTAGTTTAATCATTTGTTTAGAAGAAAAGCGGCCTTTAATAGATGCGATTCCTTAAAGCCACACACCCCAAAAGGTGTGGGGTGTACCCCCCACACCCCCCAAAAGTTGATCATGGTGTTTTTAACCTCTATTACGCCGCCTTCAAAGACTTAATAGACAGACGGAATGAATGACGGAATAGACAGCGTGTCTTGGCCAGATCTTTTTGCGGGTGCTAAATAACTGGTTAAATCAGACAAGCTATTTAATTCTTCAAGTCGACAGCAGACAGTGACAGATAAAACACATTTCAAATGCAACACCTTCCAACTTTAAAGACACTGTAGTCTTATTTATAGTACTCTCAACTTGCGTAGTAAACAAAGCCGTAAGTGTCAGTACTACACATTAGCATCACTTGACTTGCAGCCGAGTTCAACTACCAGATAAATATGTATATATAAATTTGTATATGTATGTCTCTTCGCGTGAAACGAAAGAGAAACATAATGTATGGATTAGATTCTTGTCTCGTCTTGAGAGGAGACGCTCCGCTTGGTATAGAATGGTCAGGAGCAGCCCCATCACTCTAATATAGGAAAAAGCTGGGCCTAAAAGTTGAGGATTATAAGGAACTAGCTGCGCCCCGCAGTTTCACCCTCATAAGTCTTGTTCCCGTGGGAAAGGATAAAAATTATCCTATGTCTTAATTCAGGTCATGGTCTACCCATGTGCCAAATTCCATCCAAATCTGTTCAGCCGTTTTAGCGTGAAAGCGTAACAAACTCATTTTCGCATTTAATATATTATATGTATTAGTTAGGATTAAGGATAGTTTACTTATTCCGGCAATACTTATATCAGACATTTTTGTATCATCTGCATCAACCTGCAGCAGTCTCCTGTTAGACATAGACCTCTTCAAGCGAACGCCATTTAACTCGATTCTTGGCTTCACTAATCCAGCTGCTACCAGCCATATTACAATTAGCAAAACCAAGGTAACCATGGACCATTGTAACCACTTGCTAAGCATACCAAGTCTAACTCTAAAGCTATAATTTAAGTTAGTTTCTATTATTTCCATAATTACCAACGTTTCCTGACTGCGTAGATCAGCATAATCATTATTTGCCTTGCTCCGAAGAAAGTACAGCTTGAATTTTCAAATATATACATAAACTCACGCATTCTTCCCATGGGGGTAGGCAGAAACTATAGAACGCCACCTGCTACGCTCTTTACATACTCCTTTTGCTTCGTTTACGTTCATAGTCGGGCCGACGGCGTGTTGTATTCCACGCGCGCCTCAAAGAGATGTCAGCACCAATTGACGGGGTCCGAAAGGGCCAATGCCTGCCAGGGTTACGAGTCTGTCTGAAAGGGATATCGTGGCCCTGGCACACAGGCATTTGCAGGAACACGGTGGGTTTTAGTCAGTAAAAGTCTGACACTCCCTCCCGATCCGCCCAGAGCGGGAGAAGTAATTTGATAATTTCACACTCAAAAAAAAAAAAAAATGTTTGTACACGCACGACGGTTACGAGTACTACGCCCCTGACCTTTCTGATCAACATCGCCAATTAGGTCCTTTTAGGGCGTCCCAGCGTTTTCAAAGACTTTGTCAAAAAAATTAAAGGCAAATGTGGCTAATAGCTCTTTCGTCACCTTCTAATCAACCATAAAATCATTGTTCTACAATTTATTGTATAGTACTTATAATACTTTCATATCTGCAATATATACTTGCAATCATCCTACAAACAAAAAGTTCCCACAGAGATGATCTTCTTACACCACAGATTATGAAATTTATTATTACCGACATTAATAGTCTAATTTATTATTTCTTAACATATTGGCTTATTATTATAAAGTACTATTACTTGCACAACAGATAGTAAATTATGTTATTATTTAATTCGTTATTAGTTATTGTTGCAAAAGTGCGACGAATGTAACGTGATTATTACGGCAATTATTTGAATGAGTAGATTAATTTAAAAATTCGTATATTTTATAGAATTGGGTATCGTGTGATTCTTTGTCTATTTCTTCCTCTCTTCTTTGGTTATGTGCTATGGAAGTGTTTTTTGACGAAAATAACTTGTGGGGTCCTTCAGTCTGATAAATACCAACAAACTGCGACCACTAATGTAAGATTGGTAATTTGAGTAATATTTTTTTCTTTTATTGAGATGGACTATAAAAAGCCCATGTCTCACACAATGTAAAAAAGTAGTAAAACCAACAAAGTTTGCTAAAACAACGTTGTTTTAAGACATTTTTTTCTGACCATGTAATACTGTCGTAAAAATACTGGCCACTCGATCTATAAAAACCGGCCAAGTGCATGTCGGACCACGCACAATGAAGGGTTCCGTAGTTGGGATGAACTTATCCCAAAAACAAACTTAACATTGTAGTTGAAAAACATGCTCTCCCATACATCGATATACGTTACGGTCAATTCTCCAACTGCAAATTTAAGTTGGTCGACTATTACTCGTTAACTTGTGAAGCCTACTTAGCTGTGATAGTTTTTCTTTTAATTTCGTTATATATACTATTGCCATGAATTTTTTCACATATCCAAAACCAACCATTTAGCTGGCAGGGGGGGGGGGGGACACTTGATTCTAACAAAAATAGCACTTTAAAGCTTAGTATTACGCAAACATATCCCTTAATTGAAAAATTGTTCTGATAAACCCACAATATTTTTGACCGGCCTATCCAACGATACCCCACACTATGGAATAGACGAGAAAAAAAAATATCATCCCCATTTCACGTGTAAGGGAGGTACCCTAAAAAAAAATGTTTTTCATAGTTTTATTTTACGACTTTTTTGGCATGATTAATATGTATACCCATGCCAAATTACAGCTTTCTAGGACTAAGCGTCTCTGAGCTAAGCTGGGGACAGACGGACGGACGGACAGACAGACAGACAGACAGATAGACAGACAGACAGACAGATGGACATGGCGAAACTATAAGGGTTCCTTGTTTACTACGGAACCCTAAAAATGGTACATATTTGGTAATAGTTAAACTACATAGCAGTTGGAACCCTACGCCCAATGCACAAAGTTTGAAATTACGGTAGCACATTTTTGGAGTTCAAATTTCAGACACCTTCAAATAGTTTTCGACGTTAGTTTTACCAGTTTAAGGTTGCTTTTCTAAAGTCCGTTCGTGCATATGTGTAGGTTACCTACATACTAGAGCTGCGGTAGAATAGTAAGGTTATCGATTCGCAATGCTTGTAATGTAATATCGATGTCA
Source organism: Tiliacea aurago (assembly GCA_948098905.1). NCBI lineage: Eukaryota > Metazoa > Arthropoda > Insecta > Lepidoptera > Noctuidae > Tiliacea > Tiliacea aurago. Next base: position 1,685,471 of record OX402598.1, on the reverse strand, counting down.
TTGACTCGATATACGGTGTTGTATTGCTCGGTTTTATTTTAAATCGAGTAAGTACTCACTGACTTTGATTTCGAAGCGGTTGGTGGCTGACCATAATTACACGTATAAGCAACACTTTTATTTGTATATGGCTACTTCAAGATACAATTTTCTGATTTCAAAGTTAGTTTTCAGTTCTTACAAAAAGTCATATCTTTCTTAGTCCAAAACGTGGTTTAACGGTCTCTTCGTTATCCTTTCCTTCATTTCGGATCTTGGTTTTCCCTTCCTTCATTAATCAAGAAGAAGCCATCTTCCAGTGTTCTCTTAATAATAAAGGATCGGATACTGTAGGCTGAAAAAAACGATAGGGTGCAGGCACCAAGCGTGGCGATTATGGCAAACCGCCCTTTAGGGGAGGCCTATGCCCAGCAGTAGACGTCTTTCTTTCGGCTGAAATGATGATGATGATGAAGACATGGGTTAAATTTTGGTTTTATCTAATTATGTTTAAACTAGCTGTGCCCGCGGCTTCGCTCACGTACCGAACTGCGTATTATTTTGGCATTAAAAAACAATGGGAACTTGAAGTCATAGTAAGTGACTTTATACAGGACTAGCTTCTGCCCGCGACTTCGTCCGCTATAGTATATAGCTGCCCATTAGTGAAAGAATTTTCGGAATCAAATCAGTAGTTCCGAAGACTACCCCTTACATACAAACTCAAAATTATCTCTTTATAGTATTAAGTACTAGCTGCGTCATGCGGTTAAGTCTCGATCCCGTGGGAATAACGAGATAAATATTGACCTATTTCCTAAACAAGGTCATAGTCTACCCATGTGCCAAATCCGTTTAGCCGTTTTAGCATGAAAGCGTAACAAACAAACGAACAAATAAACTCACTTTCGCATTTATAATATTACTAGCTGCGCCCCGCGGTTTCACCCGCATAAGTCTCGATCCCGTTGGAATATCGGGATAAAAAGGATATGTTAATCCAGGGTGTCAGCTACCTCCACACAAAATTTTATGAAAATTGGTCCAGCCGTTTGAGCGTGAGGAAGTAACAAACACACACACAGTCACAAACTTTCGCCTTTATATTATTAGTGTGATAGCAAGGATAGATTGATGAGGCCAGCTCCCCCAATAAAAGAGCAGCAATGTACATTTTCCCCTTACTTACTCTTAAAACCAACGTGTGGTGATGTACCACCGCGAAAGTTCCCTTCGACCACTTTTCAACCTTATTATTATGAGCATAAGGGCGAAAAGTGGTCGACCGGGAACGTTCGCGGTGGTACAAGTACAAATTCAGGTCAGTGCAAATTGATTGTTTCGGCAGTTATTCCAAATCAATTGGGAGCGGTCTTGAGTTCAGAAAATAAAGTTATTTTAACTATGAGAATGTTATGTTACGTTTCTTATTGGTTATTGGTAACATGGGAATAAGTTAGGTAATGTGTTTGTATCACGCGATAGTTCGGGGTCAGTGGAAACCAATTTACATTGTTTGGCCAGAAAACAATCTGTTTATTTTGTTAGGTTTTAACTTAAAACTTCAATTAATTCAGTACCTACGTTATTTTTTCGAAAACGAGGAAATATCTTCTCTTCTATTTCCTGTACGGTAGTTTAAAAAGGAAACACTCCAAAAAACTTACATATTCATTAATCATGTGACATTCTCGTAACGTTTGAGCCGAGATGGCTTAGCGACCCAGTACGTAACAGGACCCTTAAGTATTCCTAAGTTTCCAATATGGTTGACAGCTGTCTCCTCCCAATTTCTCCCATAACGATACCAAAAGAAGCCCTTTTACAATCTCATCAGTAATCCAACACCTTAATTATTATAAATCTAATCTGAACTCGAATTTCCTCCAAAGGAAATCGACTTTCGTGTGTGTGACGAGGGAGCGGGTGTAAGTTACACGTCCGTCTCGGTCGGCGAGCAAGGCGCGACTGATCAGGTTACGAGTACATGAATAGGTACATGCGCAAGCGCAACAAGGCGTGGCGGGTGTACGTTTATTTTAGAGTTGGATTTTAGGCAAGATTTTCAGTTTATGTAATGAATTCGAATACTAGGTAAGATTACGTAGTTACACTCAGGACGAGATCTATAAATTTTACATAATGAGGGACATATTATTCCCGTATTACTTATTATCTTGCAGATGTAGTTTGATAGTTGTTGCGACATTGGCAGGAATAACGCTTAACCAACTTTTAATGATTTTATACTGAAGATTACGTCTAGACGAGTATAATGATTTACAAAAAAAATATGTTAAATTAGAGCATTTTCTCAATAATTTAATATGTGAATATTTTAGATTATTTTTATATTACATAGTGAAATTAATTTGTGAAAATGGCGCAAAATATACCTAGCGTATTTTTCTGAAACCTTCACCAATTTAAAGTTAATTTAATTATTGATCTTTTAGTAAACGCGTTTTATTAAAATACCTTTTGTTTTGTGTATAATAAATTAATAATGCGTCATAATGGGGACAGCGCTCCTTGATGGGCGAGTCCTATTACTGGCTGAACGTACGACGCTTTGCGTGAGCTCAGTACAGAACACGCAAGCTAACCACTCAAGGTCACTGGCATATATCTGCGTCTTAAGTATCGCTTCGAACGAGTATAATAGTTATACTTACTCATATTATTAATATTTTTTATTGACGACTTGTTCTCTGGTGTACCGTGACCCCACATGAAATAATGAAGTGGCACGTCCGTTGAAAATTCAGTGATCGCGTGTCATAATTTTATTGATTGTAATAAGGATCAATTTCGATGAGATTTCGCTTTGACTTGGTAGATAAATGCCAAAATAAAAATCCATGCCTAATTTCTGCTTCAGTTTTGTATACAGGGTGTATGGGACAATCTGTTACCTACCATGAATTCAATACCTATATAATTCTAGTACTAAGCATTGAAAATATTCGCAGGTTATTAAAAAAAAAACAGCTGTTCCATACATTAGCTAATTAGCTGCTGGTGTGTCTTCAAAGCACTTCCTCTCTCCTTAAACATCATCATTACACAATATAGTTCCTTGCTCTTGTTTCATGTTTATTATTGTATTTACAACATGTCCCAGAACTAACTCACAACCTCTTAAGGGGTCATTTTACTCATCATTATGGACAACTTTTACTATGGGACCAAACCCGAAATCGCGAAAAAAAATCAGCTGTTCCCTACATTTTGACGAGTTATGAGAACATAAATGCTGTCAGTCACATTTTCAATTTCTTAGTCTGTTTTGTTGAGCTGTAAGCCTTCCAAAGGAAATAAATATATAAATGTAGGGAAGAGCTGATTTTTTTTTTCGCGATTTCGGGTTTGGTCCCATAGAAAAAGTTGTTCGTACCCCTTAAGAGGTTGTGCGTTATTTATGTTACACCTTGTTATACTTATATTCAAATAAGTATATGCTTTATGTATGTATGTATTTATTGTATATGTATGTAAATGGTATAGCACTGACTACCATACCAGTCTCTCCTTAAAATTCTCCCTTTAATCCATCGAAAGGTTGTCTTTAAATATCGCTCCTCTCTTCATTGTGTCACCCTATGTAAAATTTCTACATTTATATCTGTAATTTTATGGTGTTCATAATAAAGATTATTCTAAATTCTATACTATTCTATTCTTACCAAATAATAATACATTTTAATCGTGTAAAAATTGCATGCACTCGCATATAAAACAGCTGTTTTTAGGGTTCCGTATCCAAAGGGTAAAACGGGAACCCTATTACTAAGGCTCCGCCGTCTGTTTGTCTGTCCGTCTGTCACCAGGCTGTATCTCATGAACCGTGATAGTTTAGACAGTTGAAATTTTCAAAGATGATGTCGATCTGTTGCCGCTATAACAACAAATACTCAAAAAAATATAAAATAAATATTTAAGGGGGCTCCCATACAAAAAACGTGATTTGTTTGCTCGTTTTTGCTCTATATTCATAACGGCAACAGGTAGACGCTTTAAATATTCACAGAATATTTAGTTATATATTCTCTTTAAAAATAAATAATTAAATTAAAATAAAACAAATATTTAAGGGGGGCTCCCATACAAAAAACGTGTTTTTTTTGTCATTTTTTATAGATAATGGTACGGAACCCTTCGTGCGCGAGTCCGACTCGCATTTGGCTGTTTTTTTTTTTAATTACGCTGTACTGGGGGTCTAGTGTCTTGTGCTGAATTCATGGTAACAGTTTGCGCGTCGATTTCCTTTACACCTGCTGGTGTAGGCGTAACGTCCCTTATGTAATGACCAACTTTAAGAATGTTAACGATATTTCAGTCGCCATACCAATACTTTATCATGTCATTTAACAACCAGTCGGGCATAACCATCAATCGTTAATCTTTTAATCAAACTCATCGGAATTGCGATCGAATTGTAATTGCTGTTCAAATAAACCAATTAATTTGTTCTTACATAACACTTGTAATACCAAAATCGATTAATTTATCATCAGCTGATCTACTTTCGTTACAATTCCGATGTTGAAGTTACCGGATTTCCGTTTTACTTGCAATTTGTGAAGCTTTAGTATTTAATTAAAATATTTGAAATCGTTTGTTTGTCTAGTCGTAATACGAATATTAGAAATATTTCATTGTACCTAAAAACAATCTGCTTCGTTGGTCTAGTGATAGCTAGCGCTTCTGTTGAGCATGAGGTCCTGGGTTCGGTTCCCAGGTAGGGCAAAGTGTTGTTGTGTTTTCCATCAGGAATATCTCAGTAGCAGCCCTGACCCTGGACATGTGCACGGTTGATGGCAATAGGCTTGCCCAGTCGCCCCCTATTACATTGGCAGATGTGAGTGTACTAAGTTACAGATCTGTCTAACCCTTCGGGGATTACAGTCGTAATGTTGTTATGAAAACGGTAAGCAAGCAATAACACTTATTACTGAAACCCCGCGATCCCGGAATAAAGATATATTTTAAGAAGCCGTTTCCATACTTTGTATCCTTTGCCGGAAAAAAATGTACTTTAGGTAAATATGCATCCGAATATCCGATCTCTAACAATAACATTCATAGTATGAAAAGTGATTCCAGCCAAGCCCTACTTGCTGAATCGAACACGGGACCTCTGGGTCTGAGACAGTGGGTCTTACCACTAAACCACGGAGGCGGTTACCACTTTGTCTGTGGTTCAAACAGTCAAAATATTAGTTAAACAAAACATTCATTTGTTAGGTTATCGTTACTGCTAAATGTTAAAACAAGGAGTGTGCTGTTCTAATTTGTTCCCGTGATAAAAGACAATGTTGTTCATTTATTTGGAAAACATTGTACAACTTACTATGAACTACTTAAATGTTTTAAATTTAACAACGTGCTGTACAAGTCACAATATAAAAACGAAATTGTTATGTTCCCCGAATTTTGTATACAGGGTGTTAAAGAAATTGCGTGCCTTAGCTTAGGGGTAGGTTGAGTATCCATAAAGGAACCCAGGAAAAAATTAAATAAACAAACATATATAAGCAAAAATCAAACAAACTCTTTAGCTTTATTACGGATATTAGATATAAATTAAAGTCGCGTTTCGTGTCTGTCTGTGTAACTGCGTTGTACTTCTAAACTACGCAAAAGATTTTGATGCGGTTTTCACTGTCATTTAGAGAATTTATTCCGGAAAGTTTGTGTGTACTATATGTTTACATTAATATTAAACTTACTTTTAATAAATAAATCTCGATGTTTTTGTCAAGTCGTAAAAGCCGTTGGAAGCAGGGGCGGGTGAGCGGGTCCCTAGTGAATAATAAATAATAAAATTCGTTGTACTAGTCATATTCATAGATACAAATTCGTGTTTCTTAAGAAACTATTCGAATGATCTCGCGCCTGTACTGTACCGATGCATAATATGAGTACCTACCGCATTCGTACCAAAACCATGTGCATTGTGTACCGTTTAGCGAGTAGCACATAATTGGCGATAGTTTTCAAAACTAGAGGATGTTTGCTAACGTTTCGAGTACAGTTACATTGTGGGCTCATTCATCACACAGTCGAAAACAATACAAATACATTCTTGAGCTAAATTGGACCATTCACGGAATTTCGTTTGTTCGACTTCGTGTTTTTGTTTGATGTATTCAAATCAGGGACCATTTTGGTTACCCATTGAAAGGGTTTTCGATAGGGTTTTTCTAAAATGGTAACCAAAATGGTCCCTGGGTAGAATAGAGATAGAATTGGTCATGCTACGCGTGCTGGACGGATATCGAAATAACATAATATTATGGTGTTTTCATGTTACTGGGTTTCAAGTGGGTATAGAACCCATAGAATGGGTTATCATGTAACCCTTTCACTGGGTTTCAAGTATTAAACCCATTCAATGGGTTATCATGTAACCCTTTCATTGGGTTTTTACTATAAAACCCTTTCAATGGGTTACATTATGATAAAGGTAACGCATTGAATGGGTTACCCATTAGAAAGGCTTTACTCTTAACCAGGGTTGTACGGTCCCTGATACAAATGCCATTACTAGTAGTAAAGAAAAATAATGTCGTCTTCTATGACTTTAAAGATGTAGGAAACCAAGTGTGTTCCTTCGTAGTTGGATAGAAAAGTTTAAAGCCAAGGAAAGTCTACTGTTTACCATAGAACTCCCTTTTTCTTCATTGATATCTTAAAACTTAATCAGAATCATCAGTGCAATCAAGTTTGAGATTGTGACAATAAAAGATGGTCGTTAAAGGGTTGACAAGTTCATTAAAGTAAATAATAAACTTCCTCATGTTTTGATTGTTAATCCTAATACAATTGAACCGTCATGAATACTGGCAGTCTTTAACCATGGCCTACTCTTCGGGTTACATCAGTTGTTCGAAGTGACTCCGACATTTGTAATTGTACGTAACACCGGTGTTCCAATGTAGTGTGGCCAATCTGTAATTATGAAAGGACAATACCGATACTTATAATGTTGTGTTATGAAATGTTGCTAAGAGACTGAGTACCTATGTAACGTTACGTATGTATTGTAACGAGAACGATAGAGGTGTACAATTGTACACTTTCATGGGAATGACGGCATTTAGTCGCAAATAGTAAGCATACTACCATAGAACACTATACGAAATCCTGACTGGTGCTGTACCCCGAGTGTAAGTTAGCAAGTGAGTTTACGTAACTAGCGCGTTTGCGTTAAGATTTTTATTCTCACCCTTATATTCTTAGCATTATGATTAAAATTTTAACGCAAACGAAATAGTTACGTTTACGCTCTTGCAAACTTACACTGGGGTACTGATAGTTTTGTAGTCGAAAGAAAATACTTTTAATAACTAAAGGCTCGTACAGACTGGTGCGATATCAAATTATGTATTTCAAATGGGCACATAAATGGCACTTTTGAACGTCAACATTTACAAATAAAATAGAATTGATTCTAGTTGCCCCTTCCAAAATGTAGCTTCGTATGGAGAAGAATGGGCAAGAAACTCCACCGTTACTCTTAAAATGTTTTGCATAGGTACATCAATTATATAATTATATGTGAAGACGATGCACCTAGAATAAAATTACTATACCAAAAAAGGTAAAAAGAATTAATAATGAACCAATGACAGATAAATTAATTAGGTGATAGATATATGGTGCTCACATATTTACAAACATTGTAAAAAAAAGTTTTCCAAAAAAATAAATTAGGTATATAAATATCGCGGGCGCGCCCGCTATATTGCGCCAGTCTGTACGAGCCTTTAGGAATCAAATTACACTAAAGAAAGAGGGAGTACACCTACTTAATACCTGATGTTATCCTTTATTTATGTGTCATGGATTGTAAAAATAAATAAATAAATACTAAAATCCGACCTCGAGCCGGAGCCGGAGCCGAAGCTCTGTAAACAACTTTGCGTCATCTTATCAAAATATCCTTAATGGAACTTACAAGCAGTATTTATTTTTTCAACAATATTTTTTTTTTTTAATTAATATGCAGTAGTCGTCAGATCTTAGTAAATATGATAATTAAAAGATGACCTAACTAAGATAAACACTATCGTTAGATCAAACATGATGTCACCCAAAGTCGGCGAATATAATAATATCAAACATTTACTGTTTGTATAGAAAACTGTCTTGGTTCTTATTGTGTCATCAAATCAACTCAGCCTATAGCAGTCCACTGCTGGACATAGGCCTCTCCCAGGCTGCGCCACAACACCCTGTCCTCCGCCTTTCGCATCCAGTCTGTCCCAGCCACCTTTTTAAGGTCGTCGGTCCATCTGGCTGGGGGTCGGCCCACACTACGCTTGCCAATACGCGGTCTCCACTCCAGGACTCGTCTGCTCCACCGGCCATCAGTCCTTCGAAAAACATGGCCATCCCACTGCCACTTCAGCTTGCTTACTCTGCAGGCTATGTCGGTAACTCCGGTTCCCTTCCGGATAACTTCATTTCTGATCTTATCCTTCAGAGAAACTCCGAGCATAGCCCGCTCCATGTGTCATCAGCCCTGCATCTGCTTCTTCTAAGTTAATTAATTAAGTCAATAGTTAACTATTGCTCCTATTCTTTCTCTTCTCCTATGTTAGCACAAGCATAACCTATTTTTACCCGAGTGCAAGAAAGGGTTATGTGTTTGCGCGTATGTATGTGGGATTCTTTCTTATTAACAATGTGAACTGTACATTACTTTTACCGATTCCTTTTAGAATTTAATTGATATGCTTTTACTAGAAGTTCCTAGGTTCACGTCATTAGCGCATTAGGTTCACGTTCGAAATCGTACTAACGACCTGTTAGTTTTTAATATAACTGCAACAAAAATCTAAGGTTTTGGTGCTTATCCCATCCCATGCCATGCCTTAATTAGAAAAAAACTTATCAGCAGGATTACTGCCCTTCCTGAAGCATTTTCTATTGAGCGGTAAACGTCAAATAAAACTTCACACTAAAATAACTAAGCGCACTATTAAAAAGACGTGTGTTAGTTTAAATCTCGGTTCAAACACGTAATGGCAAAGAGACCGCAGCTCCACGTAACACGATCTTAACTTCTCACTTTTTACTGACACCATAACCGCATCCTTTCCGCTTTTAGAGATCCGTGTGTAATGTGGAATCGTTTTATGTTATTTTTACCAAAGATAGACTTTTTAGGAGTGTTTTAAAGAAGTATGGGGACTAGCAAGAAATACTCCACTTTATGGCTAGTAATTACCAGAACACATTTCTTGATGGTTGTTTCTAAAAAAGTAAATTATTACACACTTTAAGAGCCAATGAGATCATTTTTCAAAGCTACATGAACATTTATGTTGAAATGAAATCTTCTCAAATTGTTCTCGAATCGATAAGTGTCAACACGCAGCCAGCAAGCGTGTTTGATCAATCATCCTTATTTACTTCTCGATATAAGACGATTAATTTGTCGTGCTACGAATACATGGAATAGAACTTTATTATAAAACTAATCAATTTATTTTCTCACATAATCGTTACAAAATATCCCAAACGAATCTATCGCGTAATAATTGTTTCTCTGGAGAGTCCGTCCCAGTCGGTCACCCTAGCTGACACTACAATCGGGCCGTGGAACCCACTGTATATTAGTAACATGCTTGACATTATTATATTGTGATAAGGTGAGAAAGTTCGTGATTATTGTAAAACTAATCAATTTATTTTCTCACATAATCGTTACAAAATATCCCAAACGAATCTATCGCGTAATAATTGTTTCTCTGGAGAGTCCGTCCCAGTCGGGTGGTCACCCTAGCTGTCACCACAATCGGGCCGTGGAACCCACTGTATATCAGTTACATGCTTGTCATATTATATTGTGATAAGGTGAGAAAGTTCGTGTTTAATTAAAGCCTAATTAAAACAATTTGTGATATCAAATGTTTAATAAACAAATATCAGTTTGATTTCGGAGGAATTGGTTGTTTACTTATAAGTAACATTAAAATTGCGTGGTGCCGGACGTAAAGAATAGCACCCATTTCTTCCCGTGGGTGTCGTAAAAGGCGACTAAGGGACTTACTAGAGAATGGACAGCAGCGTTCTCTATGCATTTTAACAACATACTGCGATCGCCAACCCGCCTGCCAAGCGTGGCGATTATGGCAAACCCCCATTTGGGGGAGGCCTATGTCCAGCATTGGACGTCTTACGGCTGTAATGATGATGATGATGAACATTAAAATTAAATGGGACAGGATTATGCCGCGGCATTGAGGGCATTTTTTAGGCTGCTTTAATGCATCCCAAAATTAGGCCCATCTACTCCTTCCTCTGTCAACTTTGATGATGTAAAATCTACTTTTAGTGCAGAAAGACAAATATTATTCCACGCTACAATTTTATTTTCATCGAAAACGTACAGAACAAATAAAAGTGACCTACGACGAGACTTTTCCTTTCAACTAAGGGCCGGACTCCACTAAAGCGGAGAGGCCAGGAGATGTTTGTAAACGACCAATAAGATATCGTTATTTCGATGCGACGGTACGGTAAAGTTATCTTATCGGTATCTTATTGGTCGTTTACAAACATCTCCTCTCCTCTCCGCTTTGGCGGAGTCCGGGCCTTAGTCATTGCATCAACTATTGCATTATTACAATCGAGAGCACTTGCTCTATCAGCAACAATCTACCTATCGCTAATACCACGCTTTTTCACAAACACGTATATCAATGAAAAATTGTGAAATTCATCTGTCGTGCGCCCGATGACACGGATAATACTATCAGACGCTTCTATCACTTCAAAATCAAACATAATCTGATCTCTGTGCCAATAGAACTTACATCACACGACAGATCATGACAAAATAGTCTTCATGTTCTACAAAGATTGACAGTGACGACAAACGATTATTATCTTTATGATGTCGTAATAAAGTCGGTTTTGAAATGCGCATCATAATAATTGGTTTAACTAAATTAGTATTGCAACGGTTACGAATTTACGATATTTCGCTAAAGATTATGTGTTAGTTTGTAATGAACGTTTATTTTGCTGCCAATCTGAATTTACGTAAATGTTCATGCTTGTCTTGGTCGGTATGATCTACATTCAACTGCTTTTATGCTTAGATAATAATGAGGGCAGGTAAAACATCTAAATTAGATTACCCAAGTAACTATGCTTGTGCAATCCAATTTAGATGTTTTCATATTCCGTTTGTAAGTAGTTAGACTAAAGCAGTAGAAGCAACAAGAATAATGTACCCAGGATTTTGTAATATCTTGATTTAAAATAGTGTCCATGGGGTTTCTTGCCCGTTCTTCCATATAGACATTTACGTTTTATAACGGGCAACTTATTGAACTTAATCAACTTACTGAATAATTGACCGACTCCTTGACTCTTCAAAAGTGCCTGAAAATGGTTTAATTGATATTTGAGTTTGAGTTTAACTAATGGAACGGTAACTCGTATTATACTATGTATCCGAAAAGGATACAGTGGGACGTTGCCGGTACGGGATTTGATTCCGATGACGGACAGCAAACCAACGATGCTAGAATCTAGCAATAGGTACCGGTTAGTTATCACGATGATGTCGAATTAGTATTGCTTCCGTTAATGAAATAGGTCTTCGACCTTTCACAGACCAAAAGCTTTAAGGGGCCGGCGTAGCATGCGTAGTTCATACAAACATAATACCAAAATAATTTGTAAATCAAACATATTCTTAAGGTAGTGTGTATTTATTTTGATTAGATTACAGAATATCTATGTTCCCAAATATATATTTTGAAAGGACAATGATATAAAGACGAGATAGGTATGAGGAATTTAAAATTTCTATAGAAAACTTATTTTTCTCATAACTCTTGTTTAAATCAGTGTCCATTCAAAATATATATTTGGGAACCTAGATATTTTGTATTCCAATCGGAATAAATACACACTACCTTAAGAATATGTTTGATTTACAAATTATTTTGGTATTACGTTTTTATGAACTACGCATCCATCGACCGGCCTCTTAAGAAACGTTCTAATTACCATGAAAAAGTATATTTTTGGTTGACTGCAGGACTGACAGCTGGCGGCCTTAAGTGCACCGGACTAGCATTTGTCGTCAAGTCACTCGTAGAGGCTATAAATCCCTAATCCAGTAATAGAATTGACCATTTATATTTTCCTATTCAAACATAATTACAGTTTACACAATCCCACGGAAACTAAAAGGGCTTACAAATAGGGACAAGTAAATAGCTAATTGTTTGCTAGAAAGTTGGACGATGCACGACTACGGCTAAATGGCTGAAGACTGACTGTCTGACTGACGTAGGCGCTTTGGACTTAAATGGACCTGATTTAGGTATAAAGGGCTTTTTATTGGAATTTAAAAGAGATGTTTTCTTTTTGGTCCTTTGAGACTTTCTTCGAGCACTTTCTACATTCGTCCTCCGGATTTGGCATTATTAAAGTCCCCAAAATTGCTATTAAAATCGTATGCGAACCTATTATAGTTTACCCAATGTTCCTAAATTATAGTTTTTTTTTTCACTATCAGGAGGAACTCTTGAGCGAGATAGAAAATTATGTTTTATAATTTTTATAAATATTTCCATTTGACGTAATTGACATTAATAAAATGCAAACAACTAAACTGCCAGCCTTTTGGGCACTTTTCCCATTGACAGCGATGCGGACGAATTTTTTGATGCCCAATGAGCTCTCCCCCCCTATTTTTTTGTTTTTTTTTTATTTTAAACTTGTACTTAAGTACTATTAATATATTTTAGTGTTACCATGTATATTTTAATAAAGGTTTCAATTATAATTTAAATCCAGACCAAAAAAACTAAAAAATAAACGAACAACTAGGTAATACAATTAATTAAAAACAAAAATCACTTCAAACAATTTTCACTCAACGCCCACAAACAGAATAATTGTATGCAAAAATGTTATCTATACCTGCTGAGATCACTTTCTAAGCAAACACTATCATTACGCTTAGCTCGGGGGGTGTAAGCACTGTAATTGTGATGCCTGATAGTAGAAGCCACTTTCACAAGAGCAATACCCCTGTTGCCATGGTTACGAGATTTTCTGCTGGGGAGTTTGTTACGCCACTTCTTCCCACCTAAACTACTAGGAAGTGGTGAAGGGTGGGCGTTTTTGGGAGACTGTCATATGTAATGTTGACGTTCGAAAAATGCTGATTCTGAGCCTAATTTAAGTAAATGAATTGATTCTGTTTTTTTTTCTATTTGAGGTAGGTTATTGTTTAAACTGGAAAATGTATGGTGGCCTAAAATTAGGACGAGATAATTGTGAGCATAGGGCGGAGCTGTAAGAGGCTTAATTCAAGAAAGGGTTAGCCTAGTTGGGGTTGGTCCGTGTATGGGTGACCATCTTTACATACCGAGACTCCGCCGTGCCTCGGAAAGTACGCTAAGCTGTTGGTCCCACCTGTCATTCGTGGATCTTTGACAGTTGTTACGGGTCGTCTGAAGCCCGAAAGTCTGACAACCAGTCTTACCAGGGCCTCCAGTCTCGATATACATAGTGATCGCTTTACGACCGAATTCGGTCGCAAAGTCCTGACGGAGTCTTTAGACAGTCAAAAATGCTTGACAAGATTGTGATTTTTCTGGTGCTTATCAAGCAATTTTGACCGTCTAGAGATCACATTAGGACTTTGCGGTCGAAGTCGGTCGTAAAGCGATCGCTATGTATGTCGAGACTGCAGAGCCTGGGGTATGATATTACCCAGTGACTGGGTTGTGGAGGGCAGATAGGCAGTCCTCCATTTAAAATACTGGTAATCTGCTGCATCCGGTTAGTTAGCCGACCCAATATAGTTGGGGAAAAGCTGGGCAGATTGATTTTTTGGTTAGCCTAGTTGTGGCCCTGGGCAAAAGCATTTTGGTTAGCCTAGTTGTGGCCCTGGGTAAAAGCATTTTGGTTAGCCTAGTTGTGGCCCTGGGTAAAAGCATTTTGGTTAGCCTAGTTGTGGCCCTGGGTAAAAGCATTTTGGTAAGCCTAGTTGTGGCCCTGGGTAAAAGCATTTTGGTTAGCCTAGTTGTGGCCCTGGGTAAAAGCATTTTGGTAAGCCTAGTTGTGGCCCTGGGTAAAAGCATTTTGGTTAGCCTAGTTGTGGCCCTGGGTAAAAGCATTTTGCTATCTTACTACATACATACATAAACTCACGCCTTCTTCCCACGGGGGTAGGCAAAAACTATAGAACGCCACTTGCTACGCTCCATAAATACTCCTTTTGCTTCGCCTACGTTCATACGTCTGGCCATACACGCACGGTTGCGAGTACTACGCTCCCTGACCTTTCAGAAGAACATCACCAATTTGATCATTATATGTCCTTCTAGGGCGTGGTCCCGGCGTTTCCACTCACCTCTGCTTTATAAATACCTTTTGTTAGTCGCCTTTCACCCATCGTCTCCACATAAACAAAACATCTAAGCATACTCTTTTCAATATTGCTATCTTACTAGATATCTCAATAGAACCCTAACCAGATCAGAAGGTCCCCAGCACATTTTAACGATTTTTAGATAGGTACCCCTAAAAATAACTATAGCTACAATTCAATACAATCAGCTACCGTTTTGTACGCTACCAAGTTTTTAAGCTCTTACCAAGTCTCCAGTATGTACAAACCACTGACACAAAAGCCAAACAAGCTGTCACAAAACAAACCATCCAATGTATCACTAAGTTATCCACTTCTCTAGCATCCCACGTTCGGAGCTAAACACGGGAATGTTCTGAACGTTACACAGCCAGTTCTTACGTGCGATCTCCACATAAACCAAGGCATTGCGGGCCGTGGCCAGCATGGTGTTATGATAGTACGCCATATTGGAACGCGGGCGTGCTATATTTGGAAGGGGTATGTGGTGTAAGGGTTAAGAATCAGCGACTTGGTGTTGATTCTGGTAGTAACTTACTGGTTTAACAATGAAGGGATGGAAAATTAGAGCTTTCAAATAAGACCGAAGAGATTTTAAGTAAGACCGAAAATGCCGCAGGGAATCGGTAATGGTTATGACACCTAATATTAGGGATGATATAAGTTTCATATATAGCGAAAGTTGTCCCTGTATAATCGTGTTAAAACTTACCTGAAATAGTAATCCATCGTTAAGAATGTTTAAATCCTCGAGGAAAGTCTGTAAACAACGAGGCAACTCGTTGCACGTTTCTATAAGGACTACATTCTCCAAATTGTTAACTCCAACAATGATACCGTAGATTTACAAAGATATTTCAATTAAATACTCACTAACATCGAAATTCCCATCTAAAATACCTTGGTGCTTCGGTACAACAATACATTTCTGCAAAACGCTATCGTCACCACCTTGCACGACCATAATCAATTCCATATTTGTCTTACACAACAGTCTGTGTTCCTAGATCGTGTACACCATACTCCATGGGGAATAACTTTACGTCATTTTTGTTACAGCCAACTTGATATTTTTGCCTCACGCAATCGTAAATGTTTCTGTCCATTTCGGGAAGATTGCTGTAATCGTTGATATTGTATTTGATTCAGATAGTTATCGACGGATTGAGATGGTTCCTTGTTGGTTTAAGGAATGGTGCTGGTGTTTTTTGGTCCTTCGATTCGGATTGTTGGTTTTCTGTGGAAGTGTTTGAATTGAGATGTTTTGTTTTTAATGGGTTTTGTTAAGTGTTCTCTGCTCCATAAACTTACTTATATGGGAATGTGCTAAAGCTGTCTATATTTTCATCGTGTTTTTATCACAATCACTTGAAATATCATGGTTTGGACCTGAAATAATTGCAATCAATTTATTACGCCAAATAAAAACAAATTTTATATGCTGACCTTCAGACGAGGTTTTACATATTTATATCGCTACCATCTATAATGTTGCATTTACGACGGAAATGATTATTCCTGATACAAGTGAGAGTTAGTATTTCTAAGATATTTTCTAGCTCATAACCGATCGGTAGCAACTAGCTAGGAGTTTATTACGCGTTCATTTTAACATCACGCAAATACGAGTATATTTTCTAAGAATGCAGCTAACTACGCGTCTCGTAATTGTGGCCTCCACTGCTCCGTACGTATTACTTACGACTCTCCGTAAATTAGAATGAGCTAAGTGCTCATCGGTGACTTTGTGCGGAGTCTTGATAGGCTATTAGGAATTTTACTGGCAATGGTTAGGTCGAAAAATTGTTAGTAATTACGTGGTCGTCTTTTAATACGTTTGGTGTTATCTAGACGCTAAACTGTGTATTTAGAATAACTTCGAAATTGCGTTTTGTCACTTATTTTAATTTAGGTTTTCCCAGTAATCTTTTCAACGCCATCGTGACGTCTGATGTATTAACTGACGACTTCGAATCTTTTGAAATTCCACAGTTCTACAATAGACAATATATCAAAAGAGCTAGTTTCAAAACAAACGCTAAAACAACTAACCTTCAACTACTAAATTGAGCATAAAACCAAAATATTTGGGCGTAGGCGCATGTTTGCGATGATTGATTAGCCGACGATATCGTCACTTGTTTTGAAACCTAAACACTGTTACGTTTGTTGTTTGATTAATACTTCGATTGTTTGGCTTCATGTTGTTTTAGTCTTTGTCGTCAAAAATTTGGTCCTTTACAAATAGTCAAACTTCAAACTTAAATTTACACGTACTACTAAGAATACTTCTTTGATTTAACTGTGATTTTGTTCTATTCATTTGGCTTTCTCTAATGTCATCTTATTGTTAAGTAGCTATAACATCTTAATTAGAAATGCTGTAGTCGGCTTCCATTAAACCAAAGACTACACTATCAATAAAACAACTTACACTAATTAATTTATCTTCCTCTGATTACAATTGTAACAATCTAATTCCTTTCCCAAGCAGTTTATTGTTATGTAGAACACAATCTAATCAGACTACATTAACAGTAGTGCCCTAAGAGTCTGTTCCTATACAAACATCAGCTTTCTCAGCCGTATCTTGTAGCTTTGAGATTAGGAGGCATTGTATTTCAATCCCTATGATAATAGTCCATTCCTTTAGCGATAGGGAATAAGGAATCTTGGAGGAAAGCTTTTTAAGTAGGAGTCCTATGATAGTGGTGTTTGTGAAATAGGTCGTCGGTGAAAGTTCAACCACTGTACTTGTTTTTGCCGTAAAGCATTTGTATGATGTCACGTGACTTAAGTATAACGTCACCGTAAATAACGTCTCCTTCTTTAATCTATGGCACTTCTTACTTTATCACTTGGGCCCCAGCACCTATGAGGTAAGCACAGTTTGAATTAACCAATGTGTCTACTGCTTTATATCAGGTGGTAAAATTACCAGTTAGTTCTGTTAGTTAGTACCTATCTTGCAATTCTTGCCTTTGCTTATCCATCCAGTAGAATGACGATAAGCTTCTTACTAAACCTTAAATTATCATCATTGACCGCCGTAGCTAAAACCATGAAATAGACAATTTCCATGCCCAATGACTTGGATCTGATCTTTGCAAATTGTACCAACTTTATCTTGCTATATAAGCCCAAAGTAAGCCTCCGCGTGGGCATACATCACGACCTCAGTATTAAGCACTGCGTGGGTGCTCTGCTCATACACATTTATTCTGCAGTCATTAAGATACATTGTATAAGTATCTACTTTTGTTACTTAACGTTCTTTTATTTGTTTTATTGCCTACGCAGTGTCTTAGGGCATGGAGGAGTTTCTTTTATATTTACGAATGGATGAAACGGGAGTAACGGGACCCTCGTTTCGTCACTATATTTTCATCATTAGTTCAATGCTTGTAACGAACTCGTTATCTAAAACCCAGTACCAACAATATTGAGATCTACTCGATACATACAGTTATATTAAGGCGACGATAACCGACTTTCAATGATTTATACTGAAGATCACGTCTAAACGAGTAGTGTTAATGATTTGAAAAAAATATATATTAAATTAGAGCATTTTCTCAATAACTTAATATGTGAATATTTTAGATTATGTGTAAATTACATAGTGAAATTAATTTGTAAATTTACGTCTAACGCGGATAAAAAACTGAGAATGGCGCAAAATCTACCAAGCGTATTTTTCTGAAACCTTCACCAATTTAAAGATAATTTAATTATTGATCTTTTAGTATACGCGTTTTATTAAAATACCTTTTGTTTTGTATATAATAAATTAATAAAGCGTCAAATTGGGGACAGCGCTCCTTGATGGGCGAGTCCTATTACTGGCTGAACGTACGACGCGTTGCGTAAGCTCAGTCTTAAGTCGCTTCATTAGTTTGAAGGGGTGCACGAACTATTTAGCATTCTAAATAGAAGCTACAAGTGTTGCCAGCATTGGTAATTGAGACAATTATTGGACTTAATAACTTGATTGGTGGTTTACTTTCTAGTTTATCAGTGGGGTTAATTTTTAACTCAAGAATTGTATCCAGAAGCCTATTCTTTGCACTGGGTTAAATGCTGGATGGATGCGAAATGCCTATCAAAGGACCAAAGTTTTTAATGTCATGAATTCGATTATACAGACGGCTACACATCAAGCTATACTTTTCCAGTATAAGCTGATCTCGCATTACATAAGATTTCCGTACAGTGCGAGATCAGCGTAAACTGGAATTGTATAGCTTGATGTGTAGCCGTGTGTACATACATTTAGATTGTTCCATCAAAAAATATGACACGTTTAATAAAACTATTCCTGTTTAAATCCTAGTTTAAGGCAGTAAAAGGACCAAAATCCTTCTGCTAACAAGTGCTTCAGTTCCCAGTCCCCAGGTAGTTCTATTTACATCACTATAATTACCCAGTACTGTATAACACCTAACCTATCATATTCCGACCTGGCTCCCTGAACGTTCACAACTGTTACCAGTAAATATGATATCTTGACTGAGGACAAAGACTTGATAGAGCAATTTAAACTGTATGACTTTGGATTAGATTTGAGATTTACCTGTGTTAATAATCATTTGAATGAGGACCAAATACTTGACAAACAAATGTATGCTGTATGTGTTTCGGGTAAAGTTGAGATTTCTTGATTAGTATATTCATTGACATATTATTATAAGGTCCAGATGGTAGTGTCGTTTTTCTTTAAATAATGTTTTTTTAGCACAACTAAGGGTGATTCATTGTTTTACATCTTATACGAAACACAACAACAGGTTTTAAGAAGGTAATCTTTCCATTATTGTCTTGTTGTTAAAAAAATCTAGGCTAAGCCTTATCTTGCGATAACAGTCTCTCTCTTATCTTATCTCATCAGTATCAAAAACCTAAGATGCTTATATACCTGGATTCTATTCTCATTTCTCTCTAAATAGTAAACTAACCATCCAATCATTCTTTCAACAACCCAAATCAAATGATAAATGATTTATTTTCTGTAAGTAGGTTTGTACAAACACTTACACGACAATCATATTAAAAAAAAAAAAAAACTAGATGAGGTCGACGTTTCGTAACTGACTACTCTGAGAAGAGAGGCCGAAACAAACTCAGAGGTCACAGTCTCTTTTAAAGTCCAGACATAATCTTGGTCAAATCATGTGAAGCCATGTAGATGATTGAGGGGACCTGTCCAGTCAGTGCACGCATTTGTCAGTAGTCTTGCAGCTCAACTCAGAACTTGAGGAGCTCAACGATTCAACTTCTTCATCATCATTATCATCATCTACATTAACTCAATATTCCACTACTAAAACCTTTGCCTCCTATAATATTGTTTAATACGATGTTGAGTCCTATTCGTATGCCTCTCCTGAATATATCTGTATTTTGCTGCTCTCCTATGACTTGGTTGGATCTGTGATTTTGTAATATCTACCCGTGCCTTGGCATAAAATAATTGGTAAAACAAATGGTGGAGTTTCTTGCCCGTTCTTCTCCATAGGTATCTACTAAGCTTTGGAATGGGCAACTAGCTTCATCTTTATGACTGACCGACCCCTTCAAAATTAAAAAGTGCCTGTAATTGCAGCACAGCATTGCATTGCTGTGTTTGCAGCGCTGTGCTGTGGGTCCCCCATAGCATAGCACCATGCTGAGTGCAAGCCTTCTTGTCACAGTCCTGACGTGCAGCTTCCGACTATTTGTTTGTTTGTGATAGTACATAGATCTGTTTTGTGTAACCTTCGAGTTTATTACATAATAATATTATGTTTTTGTACGCACGTTTTTTCTGTGACAATTAAAATTATTTTTCTTTCTTTCTTTCTAATTGGTTTATTTGAAGTAAATGCTTTGAATTTGAGAACTCTTCAGCTACACAAACTCTTATTATTACTAAAACTCGTCCAAACATCGACACTTTCTTCAACGACTTTCCTAATCCCTTCAGATCCTATTGGCAGACCACTTACATACATTACCATTCGTAATATTTTCTTCCTATCAGCCAATTCATTTGCTATTCAAATATAAGTTAACAGCTAGATCGAATGCTATCGACCCTCGTCTGCCACTCGGCAATTTCATTCCTGTTTTATCTAGCTGATAAATGGCAGATAACAATGTGTGCTGGAACGAATGTGCGGGTTTATTTATAGGTGCATTCCTTGCAAATGTGTCAGTAGTAAATATTGGAAAGTTAACGCCTATCTTTGTGTGCTGTTTCCTTATTGGTGGATTGGAGAAGTGCAATTGTATGGAATATTTGATGGATGATTTGCATCGTGCCTTTAATAACTATAAATTTTTGCTTCAATGCTCTTGTAGGCCTGAAATCAAGTATCAGGGTTCTTAACAAAAAGGTAAAACAAGATACAAAAAGGTCAACAAATCGAAGTATCTATAAGTCAATAAGGCCTACAACGTTCTCGGATTCACAAAATAAAAAGAAGCTATACAATATAAATTATTATCATCATTATAAAAGTATTATAAGTATCATTGCAGTAATTAACTTTTATGATTTTTTTTATGGGACGGCTCGCCAGTACACAGATAAACCCTGAGAGGTTTTCGTTGTGTGGCTAAAACCAAACTGAACTGAACTGATTTAAGAACTGTATGCACTACCTATGTTATACAAATAAAAAATGACTATGATTATGATTATTATGAAAATATAAATAAATTTGTAATAATAAAAAATAAAAGTTAAAAGATATAAAGATAATTATATTCCACAATTTTCTCTTTCTCTGCATCACCCAAAGGTTGACTGGTAGAAAATGCCTATGGCATTAAGTCCGCCTCTGTACATTTGTGTGCTTAAAGTATTAAATAAACAAATAATAAATAAATAAAAAAACTATATGCACCAGATGACATAATTATTGTCATTAGAACTGCACCAAATCTGAACTCGGATAATTGATCAAAGTTAAAACTAGGGACTTTATAAATGTATCTATAGGTAGACCTATAGGTATGTATTTGGCTTAATTGCTTATAAATGACAACCTTTTGTAGAAACCACTATGAAACAAAAAACATTCATACAAGTATCATAATCATAAACCATATTTATCTTAATCTCGCCCCACACAACCATAATAGAAGTCATAGAGAAAGATCTTGTAGACACATTTGTCGCAAAGGCGATCGACTAAAAAAGATATGAATAATGAAACTGCCGTTAACGCGGAGTATAGACAAAACGACTGGAAGACATTTGCGTTAAGGACTGTTCACATTAGACTGGGTTGCGTCGCGGTTACTAGTCGCGCGGCTGGAGCTAGGCATGCGGTGTAGGGCTGGCAGTATTGCAAAAAATCATAATTGAAAATTTGATTTAAATTAATTGCGATATTATTGTCATCATCATGTATGATCATCTGCCGAAACACGTTCACTGCTGAAACAAAACCTGGTTAAGGTCGCGGAAAACCGCAGGATGGGGGGAGCACAACAGAACCGGCCGTTGTGGTGTGGTGACTCTTGGGAGGCATAATGAATTAAAATTAGTCTCTGTTTTCATGACGGATGTCTTAAAGCAGATATAAATTGCACCGCTCAATCTGGTGCCTATTTTAATATTCCAAATTATTTGGGTCAATTCCAAATCCTGTAAGTAGTATCTTTGAGTCTGCTAACGTACGTGCAGAATTTCATATCAATAAAACTTGTTGATAAAAAGTTGCAAGTGAACTCGTATACATCGATAGCACATTCTTGAGCATCGATTGATTGAATGTGATCTTTTGTTTGATAACAATTCAGTGTGTAATATAATAACTCACGGGTTAATTTAGCTGACGGGACAGTGATCAATCAGCTGACAATATATTTTACAAGACGGCATTGACAGTGGCTTCACACAGATCTTATACAACATTAGTTTTTGTTTATATTAAACCTGAAAAGGGGTCATTGTACTCATCATTTTGAACAATTTTTTCTATGGGACCAACCTTGAAATCGCGAAATGAAAATCAGCTGTTCCATACATTTTGTTGATTAAAGTGAACACAAATGTAGGGAACAGCTGATTTTTTTTTTCGCGATTTCACGGTTGGTGGAAAACTAATGATGTATAGTCCAAAATTGAGATGAAGTGACCTAAGCTTTCACGGTGACATTTTTACAGTATAGACATGAGGCATCCTCATTATGTGGTGTATCTCATCAGTCCCATTGAAACTATCCATTGGACAAAGTTGTTCTGCATCGCATTGCCAAAACAACTGACTGTCGTTCGATTTTCAAAACATCTCCAGCGTCATTACTTGCTAACCCTGCCTCCATAAGTCCTAGTGCACAACATCGCATGTGTCTTACTGGAATAGTGACGACAAAAAACAGCTGCGTCTTCCCATAACTTCCCGTCACACCGGTTGCTCGCCAATTAAAGGCGCGGGCGCGGCTCGAAAGCTAATGCCTCCGTAGGTAAGGCCACGTACATATATCACGGTTGAGTCGCAGATGTGGCAGAAAAGTAGGCCTAGTTTTTATGGTGGTAGGGAAAAAATGTGGTTAGTTATCATATAAAGTATGAATGGCTGAGTTAAAGTTGCCTCCCAAGACTTAAGTAGGTTTTTTTTTTATACGGCTGGTTCTACAGACCTATTGATGCTGGGATTTTCCAATTTGGGAAGCCATTTTTACTATAGGTATTTGAGACTGGAAAAGAAGTAAAGATTTAAACATCTGAAACCTTTAATCAACTCGTTTTCCTCTTTTTAATGTCTAGTCCAAAATTGAGATGAAGTGACCTAAGCTTTCACGGTGACATTTTTGTACATTCTCGTATACCTATAAAAATTTGCTCATATTGATCTCATTATGATCAATGTCAGACAAAGTCTCAAAATGTTCTTCAAATCGAGGACTTTTTGAATGACAGTAAGGTCATACACCTAGGTAGTACTTACATCTCTCAACCTACCTCAGAAAATACCTAGGTACATCATTATTATAATATAGTGGTTTTGCTAAGTAAGATTATATAATTAACAAATGCTTCCTGTCTCCTAAATCACTTATTTGCTGTGCCCGACAGGGTACATAAATAAAAAATTAAAAAATAATAATAAAAAGTTTTATTGATTCATAAACAAGTGTTACAATATTTAGGTATGACACTGGATCCTGCACTAGGATACCCTGTGTCGCAGGATCCAGTCTCTTTCGACACATTACATTAATTACCAAAGATAGGTTAACAAATGCACCGGTTTCAGTATAATTAATGAAACTTAGGACTTAAAAGGTGACCAAATATATGTGTGTATGTGATGAGTGTAAGTATGTAAGTGATGAGTGTGAATGTGATGAGTGTAAGTGTGATCATGACAGGCGGTAAATATGATCTAATTATAAGTTTACCACCTAAGAATACCTACATGTGGAATGCAATAAAAGTATTGAGTATTGGGTGTAGTCATCATGAAAAATCCTCTCACGATCAGAAATTCTGAAATGTAGGTACCTCACAATCACGTACTAAGAGACAAGTACATGAAGTTGTAAGGTGTCACACGGTTGCGCGGGCGCACGTAGCAGTTGCGACATAATCACGGAGTATGCTGACAATACTCGACAATGCTCATGTTTCGAGACATTCCCACTGAGTTCGGACGCGGAATGCTCATGTTGTGACAGACAGCGGAGACCAAATCACAAAACGGTGTTCAAAATTTAAGTTGCCTTGACTTTTGCAAATATCTCAAAATACAATTATTGTTCACTTACTTAGTCGAATCTTGTGCTTAGTTCTCTAAAGGTTAGAAGTTAGAACTGTTATAAACGGACCCCACTCAATTCCCTTATTCTGTCGTGTAATTTTCTAGCGATATTTAGTTCACTTCTCTGGCTAAGAAAGGTCGTCGAGGCGACAGATTTTTATATTACTCACAGGGGGGGGGGTGGGGGTAACAACAATTACTTCCAGCATCTCAGTATCAGGAGCTAGAATCTGAAATCTAATATATTCCCTACAAGTCCATGAAACTTAATAAATTCACCCACACTGGCGCCACTCCCTTCTCATCCATTCATACCATGGATTAATTAACAAATGGAGTACTAACAAGTCACAGATTTGATAGGATTAGCCAAAAGTTTAACTTGCTCAACTTTCTGCCATTGCATTGCTTCAAATTATGGCACAAGCCACATACAATATTCTGTACAGTACAAAACTATACATCTTGTAGACTAGCCAGATATTCCTAATCTACACCACACTACCTAAATGGCAGAGTGAGAGCAATGATTGACCTCAACGGTGGTCAACACAATCGTAGCTGTAGCTGCTGCATCACACATCATCATCATTTCAGCCGAAAGACCACTGCTGGACATAGGCCCCCCGAAAGGGGGCGGGTTGGCGATCGCAGTATGGTGTTGAAATGCATAGAGAACGCTGCTGCCTATTCTATAATAAGTCCCTTAGTCGCCTTTTACGACACCCACGGGTAGAAATGGGATGGTGCTATTCTTTACGACCAAACGGTAGCTGCTGCATAATTATACAATTATCACTGATTTTTCGACACAAAGCACTCTATTCGTTTTTTTACTCCGTGCCCCAAAACCTTCCGGAATGCACGCGAGTGGCATATCGTGCAAAATCCACGAATAAGTGACGATCGTGCGCAGGCGACGCGTCACGTGATGGTACGTAGGTCGTTACGTTTTATGGACTACATGGGCAGTATGGCCACGGCTAATTGACTGTTGTTTGCTTATTTTCGTATTTTTTGATCCAAGATTAATATCATCCATTATATCACTAACAGGCTAAAACAGCCTTGGTTATGAGTTTACGGATTAATTTATCCATACAAGCCGTACGTCCGATGGGATTTCGCATCGGCAACTTCTCAGGAGTCCTTTACTTAGAAAGAGAAGTTTAAGTACCAACTGACACGTTTCTAACTTCAAAAATGATGAATTTCCATATAAACCTTCATCCCCTATTTAAACCAGACAATTTCTTTTCAAAAATTCTTCCTTACTCGCTCAGTTTTGTTATAATTTAAGGCTCGTACACAACTGGTGCGATATTGCGGGCGCGATAAGGGTCGCAAAACCTGTCGGGCCAGCGATATCGCGCTAGTCTGTACGAGCCTTTATAAGAAACTCGTACGCAGAATTTCATACTTCTAGACCCAGCAGTTTAGGCTGTGCGTTGTCTGTGAGTAAATAAATGAATTTAAGATTATAAATAAGTAAGTGAGATTATAAGTAAGTAGATATCAAAATCATAATATTTTATTTCACATAAACCTACATGGGCACTTATGAAACGTCAGAAGCTAGGTGCACGGTTCCAATTGGTCGTTTCCTATGGAGAAGAATCGGCAAGAAACTCCACGGTTACTGTTTTAAAAATAATGGGCTTTTACAATGTTTTCAAGTTACAGTGTTAATTAGGTATGGGAGGACAGTGTAGGCCCGTCAACAAGTACTTAACAAAAATAGAAAATGGTTTATAAAGCTACAGTCTATAAAGCCTACAACGTTCTCACATTCAGTAATTAAAAAAGAATCTTTATAAAATATTACTAAAATAATAAAATATTAATAAAACTAAAATAATATAGGTATATGGTTCTACCACAAATTCTTGGAACCATGAATACCACCTCCCCTTATTCCTCTTCGTTTTAAACTAGAAAGTATTCGAATGATTTGTCGATTCGATTGAAGCCTCACACCGCGGGCCAATCACACGATATCGCGTTTTCTTCAGTAATTCTAATGTTACATAACACCAATCACCAAGTAACTTTATTAAGAACATAAGAACTCACATTACACATTCTTAAGGTAAGAAATGAGGAAGAACACGGATTTTTCCAATACGTAATAGTTGAACTAAATCGATTCGTGATTCGACGCACGCGCAACGTGAGGCAGGAGTCGATCCTTGTGAAAATTATCCCCGCTTTCATGTGGGAATGGTTAAGGAAATGAGCTGTGGGTTGTAATGTAAAATGTGTAAATGAACAGAAGGTTAGCAGCACCTTCGACTTGATCCTTTTTCTATGTCTATTTCTAAAACAGTCCATCAAAGGTTAATAATTAATTAATTGGCGCAAACTTGAACCTGCTTGCATGCCTCTCGTACCCACATTAAGAGCGTTAACGACTTACGGTATTTCATACAAACTTTCAAGCCCTTGTTTTTCGAAATGACTGAACCGATTTTAATGAAACTTCATACGCATATGCAGCATACAAAGATCTAAAAAGTTAGTTAAGAACATTTTCGAAATGTCTTATTTAAAAACAGATAACTGGAAATCTCTGTTTCTATGAAAAACTTTAAATCGGTCTAATTTGGCTGTAACACTATTTTTCTAAAATGTTCTTAACTAACTTTTTAGATCTTTGTATGCTGCTTATGAGTATAAAGTTTCATTAAAATTGGTTCAGTTATTTCGAAAAACAAGGGCTTGAAAGTTTGTATGAAATACCGTAAGTCGTAAACGCTTTTAATTAGATTACGTGGGCTTAACGTTGACCTTAGACGTACCTCAGCTCTCAATATCTTACCTTACCTACCCTATCCCTAGATCTTTCCTACCAAATATTCATATGCACGCTAACAAGAATCAAGAATTATTTAGCAGAAAACACAAGAGGTCTGGCAAGTCACATGGTCATTAGTTCTTAACTGTTTCATTTTAGATCAGCCTTCTGCTTTACCTACTGTGATACAAGATAATACCATTTTTGTTTTACCTAGGGTATTTTCAAAGAATTTCTGTAATACTGGTAATAC
This sequence comes from Tiliacea aurago, assembly GCA_948098905.1. NCBI lineage: Eukaryota > Metazoa > Arthropoda > Insecta > Lepidoptera > Noctuidae > Tiliacea > Tiliacea aurago. The sequence continues at coordinate 1,658,277 of OX402598.1, read as the reverse complement.
GTACACGCGGCATTTGTTAGAAGTTTTATTGCATTTGAAGCGTTAGATGATTTCAATTTCCTAGTAATAATCTGCACTTTGTTCCTAACTTAATATGGCAAAGAAGGAAGCAAAAAATTCCAATATAATCTAAAATTTGTTAGTTACATATGTAGGCATTAAATTAAATAGTTTTGAAGGGATGTTTTATTATGTTTTTTAAGATTAATCTATTTATTAATTGATTAGGTATACATACCACGAGAAAGATAATAAAAACCTCTGTATATATCGTATTTTTTATTGATTTTATTTTTAATCGTCATAGCACTATGCTGAGCTAGCAAGATTTCTCTTGAAACAGTCATTAGATGTCCAAGTATAGCAGTTACAATTTATTATCAAACACGAAGATAATGGCAAGTTGTAGGTATTCCTACAAATTACAGTAAACTTAACTACCCACAATTTCGAAGAAATAATGACATAGACGCAGAAATTAATGTTAAGCACATGGTCATCAAATGAAACCATTATATTTCGCTAAAGTAATTTAATCTTGTGATGTAACGCCGAAATTACGGTCATATGTGAGTTCACACCAAGAGGTCAGTCGTGTCACAAAATGGCGGACGACGTATTTAAGACACTGACTTATTTCATAGACTTTATTCTTTATTATAAGTGGGAATGTTGTAATTAAGTGGTATGAATATGAATTGCGTTGGTGTTAGTGGTCGCAACTGTGACTGCTAAACGTGGGGTCTTGGGGTCGATATCTAGGTCGGCCAAAGTGTTATTTTCCATTAGGAAATTCATAGTAGAAGCTCGGAGTTGGGATTTGTATCCGGTTAAGAGCGTTCATCCCGCGCGACCTGGCACGTTCGCATTTCTAGAGGGGTTTCGTGATTAATTTATTAAATTTAAATCAAAGTACTATTTTTTTTCAGCCAAGTTGAGATCGTTGGTTATAATAGTATGTATGCTATTTTTTTACAGTTATTTTGATATTTATTCATTAAAATTGACGTATTGTCAATTATTTTCTATTTGAAGTATTACGATAAAATATTTTTATCAACTATAGAGTAAATGTTAAAAATAATTATAAAATACAACGATATAGTACTTGGTTGAAAAAAAAGGTTCTTTGATTTTTTAATAAAGTAATCATGAAAACCTTCTAAACATGCGACGTTGCCAACTCGCGCGGGATGAGCGCTCCGAATGCCAATCGGCTCACTCGTCACATAAGGAACTTAAACATGACCATCCTCATCATTCTCCTGCCCATAACCCCAATTTATTTGGCGAAATGTGGGTGTACCAAAGGTACACCTCTGTCTATGCTTTCAAGAAATACAGCCGTGATGTTATGTTATGTTGGAATTCTGTAATTAGTTAGAAAATGGGATTTTTGACGTGAAAGCCGGACCTTGAACAATATTTGGGATGGGCTTTACCAGTTGAATTTACGGAAACTTCGTTTAAATGTGATTTATGATGAAAGGAAATGTGTCGTTTGATTTATGAGAGAATACTAGTTTCGTAAATATTTTATTCTTCAACCATTGGCAGTCGAATAAACTTTCGCGTTGATTTATTGTTTATTTTCGTAGCTATGGTGACCGCCTTTTTGAAGATGTTGAAAGCAAGTTCCCGATCTGTTTTTCTTTTCTGATTGTGTGATTAGAATACCTAGATAGCGGGCCTGCGGACGGTGAGCGATGGGTAGCTCGCCGTCCGATAAGGACCAGGAGGCTAATTGCGCAACGCAGTTTGTTTTGGAAGCAGATTCCAAATTTAAGCAAACTCCAGTCGGAATCGGTTTCCATATTTGGAATTGTGTAACATTTTTTTTTCCAATCCAGTAGAATTTTATAGAGGTGTACAAACCAATCGGCCAGAGTAAGTTTGCTTGCAGCGTTTTGTTTCATCATAAAGGAATTATTTGTTTCTGAATTATTGTGCTACAATTTAATTTTGTTTTCATTACAACTGATGGTCTACTAATGCTATTTTAAGAAAATGTCCAATGATTGCCGAAAAATGAAAAATCAATTTTTAAAACACTTTCTACCAAAAACTACCATAGTTGAAATACACGAACAATACGTTTTTCTTTACACGTTTTAGTTACCAGCCACAGGCCAATGCAAAAATCGTAGAAAAGCAGTGTTGTCAACTTAGTGGGATTTCCACTAAACCTGGGGATTTGGGGCACCCCTACTGGCGGACAACATTTACCGAAACTACTGCGGATTCGAACGCTGATTTGGGAAGACTAATCAGCATGACGAATATAGTGAAGTCAAACAGAGACTACGCGCGTGTGGAGTTCGAAAAACAACGTCATTTCGAAAATAATATGCCACGAGCAGAAATACTGCCACGATAAAAAAAAACCCGTCGACAAGCCATTATTTTATAAGTATGTAACAAACATCCAAACACGTTCACTAACGTTTTCAGTATTGTGATATTATATTAGGATGATGTTGAAAAAATTACTATGAATATGTTATGTTTTCATTTTAATTCTTAAATCTTCAAATGAACCTCCGAAAAGAGACCGAACGTCGAAATAGGAATAAAAAAAACGAGTGTGCTTTAGACCACACGGCTGAAGTAAAACTTACAAATACTAATTATACTTACTTACTTACAACAATAGGCCTGCACTGTGTCTTAGATATACGAAACGCAACTGGATAAGAGAGAAAGAAAATGTGTGCTCGCACCTCTCTCTCCCTTGCCCCTACAGTAATATACGGAGCGTTACGAAACGTAACTCTCTCTCTTTATATCTTCACTAACTTAACTCTCCCTCTCAACTTCCGCTGGCTCACTTCTGTAACGCTCTCGTCATGCATTTTCCAGCTTACTCCCCAAGTCAAGCGTCCCTAAAAAAGTTTTACTTAAAAAAAAATTGAGCCGTCACAGGACGCCTGGCAGATGTGAAACATACAAATTATTTACACACTGCTACATAAAGACTGTATAGAAGCGACGCGTCGCCACGCGGCTTGCGTCACCCCGCCAGCAATCGGTTTACGTGCGGCTATAGATGTTTCACATCAAAAAGCGACTCGAATTTGAAGAACCGCCACTAGCACTAGTAGACTCGGGGAAAAGTAAGTTGGCAACACTGAGTAAAGTTATTAGTATTAGGACTTCGCATTGTTTTGCCTTGAATTTTGTTTTTACTATTAGTTTATTTGTATTTTCAACATACAAAATTATATTTATTATTCTCATACAGAAACAAGGGCCTATGATATGTAGTGTCAGTCCTTTTTTCTAGTGGATTGTGGAATATCTTTGGAGAGTTCTGTGGTGTGGTGTCTTCGTTTTGTACTAGTTGTACCTGAAAGACGTTTGCTCAATAGCGAAAAGTACTTACCTATGTCAATACCATCACTACAAGTAAGTAAGCCAATATATATAGGAATAACGGGCATGTTCTGTGTCTTACTTAGGAACGTGTGAACCTTCGTACAGTCGCCGGCACGTAACTTGGCAAGGTTTTGGCGTTATTGCCAGAATTTATTTTTAACGTGTCTGTTTAGAAGTAAGTTAAAGAAAGGAGAGAAACATCTAACGATTCTTGCCAAGTTACGTGCCGGCGACTATATCTCATTAGAGTGAAGCTGCTGTAGGTACATTATTGGTCAGTCTACTTATGGATACGGACAACTATTCCTTTGTTGTGTAGACACAAGAACTTAATCTATTCATTGCGATTAAACTAATTATTATAGTTAGTATGCCTGTCAACCTCACATTCTAACAACTGAAATTGTTAATTGATATTTTTGTACTTACTTAGAAGCTCTACAAAACATTAATCATAATATTTTCGCAGACGGTGCAAGAGCTTAAAATACAAGAATGGAATGCAATCACAACACAACATATCAACCTTGTACATCAACTAGTTGAAATACTGGGGATTTTCTTACAAAGACTTGCTAGTGGCAAGGCTGGACATGGAAAACCAATCTTCTGTAATATAGTCCTTGAAGGTAAGCTTTTGACACATCTATACTAATATTATAAAGAGGTAAAGTTTGTGAGGTTTCTCTCTGGATCTACTGAACTGATTTTGAAAATTCTTTTACCCATAGAGCGACATTATTTGTGAGTGTTTTAAAGCTATTCACAAGTAAAAATGTTTACCTCCCAACGAAGTGGGCACGGGTCAGCTAGTAGTTAATAATCAAACAGGAACTCACTTAATTTAGTACTTAATATATTTCCTTGGGCAAACTTTCTCTACATCATATATTTTATGTATACCTAACTAATGTTTACCATTCTAATTTAGTGGTTAAAAAAAATCTGGAGACTGAAAAATCGGCCCTAAATAAAGAAGAAATTAAACAACTAATAGCAATGACTAGGCCGATGGCTTTTGTCCAGCCATGGGCTGAAAAACACCTAATTGATTATGTGGCAAACTAGGCATTAATTTGCCACATAATGTTTGAGTACTTTATTTGAGCAGCAAATAATTCGATTTTTGTTTAAAACTAGGAGAGTTCCCGGGGCATTTCACCTATGAAGACATGATGGCAGCATGAATGATGTTGCTCCATTGCTATTGCTGTTCACTTTGGCTACTGCTGCTATTTACTTCTGACATCACTGCTCAAGTACAAAAGTAGAAACTGAAGATAATCATTTAATTTTAGAAAACTTACACTGATATAAACCTATGTACATATTGTGTTAATTGATAACCTGTAAACTTTATTATGAAGTATTTTAATTATGAACTTTATAGGCACAAATAAAAATAACTTGTTATGAAATATTAAGAATAATTGAATACTTACTAAGTTTTTTTTTTATAAATACAAGTGATTATTATAGTGATGCTATTTTGAAAATAGTGGTGTTTGCTTTAATTAACTGTCATTCATTAGGTAAGTATAGATAAATAGAAAGAAATAAATTATGGTAAACAAAAAAACAACTTTTATTTATGTTATAACAACCAACTGACAATAGCATTTATTCACATTTAACATTTGGCATCTAATGTCTTCCTGTGGAAGTCATCATGGATAATTTAAACTGCTTGATATTGCTTGCTATGAGCGCATGAGAGAAAGTTTAATTTTTTTTTTCCGATTAATGTAGTTAAGTGTGACACCTTAAAAAGGAAAAGAATTTAAGTAAACTCTCATTACATTCCATTATCCATTACATCCATCCATAAAGTCTAATAGGCCTCTTCCTTTAAGGCGATTAACACACGGCACCGCGCACCGCCGCGGTTTCATATGGTGAGAGTACCGCTCATGCGCGCGGTCGGGCGGTGTACGTGTGTTAGGCATCAACGGATTTATTGGAGGCTAAAGCGACGTTGAGATCCGCTTCACCGCCTACCGCGGCGGTGCGCGGTGCCGTGTGTTAATCGCCTAACACTTCAATACACAATCTATCTACATAATAGAACAGCAATATTCTGCTAATATCAATAATAGGTGCCTACAATTCTATTGATAAGCAGACTTGACTAAAAAGTACCTAAACAAAGATACTTTCTAAAGCCCCAGTGAGTAATTTTATTTAAATTGAATAATTGACTTGGATATTCTTACTAATAATATCAATCATTGAAAAACATTCAAGATAGGTACTTAGATATAATTTCAGTTGCCTTGTTAAAATTTGCTAAGTAAATTTTCATATAAGTTAGGTAGAAGGTTAGGTAGGGAACTATAGAATGGGCAGCAGCATTCTCTATGCATTTTAACACCATACTGCGCATTTTAACACCATACTGCGATCGCCAACCCGCCCGCCTACCAAGCGTGGCGATTATGGCACCCCCCCCTCGTATGTATGGTAGGTACCTTATTATGTTTGATGATGCCTTACCTATATTTTGTATTCACCAGTAACAAACAAAATAATGTTGCTGTGCATATCAAACATCTTTGAATATACAATAATGAGGTACCTATTTTGGGCACATTCAATGTTCAACACATAGAAAGATATTATTAGTAAGTAAGTATTGATATTACCTTGAACAGACAATGATGTGGAAATTTATATGTATGGTGGTGTACAGTTCATCGAAGTCCTTACATAATCCATTGACAAATGCTTATTTCTGTGCTTGTTTTTGTTCTTCGTCTATATGTAGATTTATTGCTATTCAATTAAGTAAAACCTCGAATACATACACAAGTTGTTAAGCTTGTGGCTCATGGTAAGTTTGTTACGGTACGAGGTATGAATTTGTCTTTCCATAAAATGCCACTAATATACCTAGTTTCTGAAATATCATAATAGGTATCTCTAATTTAGGTTGTAAAGCACATAACAAAACAAAACTTTTACAATTATTTTAGAAAATTGATCTCACTGCCTTGCTAGCTAAAATACCACTAATATTGATTTATCATAGATGTTCTACACCAAAACACATTCACAATTTATCAAGAAGATATTCACATACATCATTTCGTAATAATTATGGAGATTTTATGAGTAAATCCCAAAAAATGTACAACGTAAAATGATAGCGACCAACTTGTTGTCTTCGCTTTCGATTCAAACAAACTCGTTGGTTTCAAACCAACTAACAGCTGTCAAAATGGTTACGCAATTCGAATATTAGCGTTTTTAGACGCATATCGTTCACTCTTTAGCGTCTCAAACAGATTCGAATTGGTTTCACACATTATTGGTGTTACGCAATACGAAAGTCGTAAAATAAAGCAAACTCCGATCGGAATGAAGCAAATTAGTCTGAATCGTTTGCAGAAAATGCGTTACGCAATTAGCCTACAGGACCGGATCGACGGCGCGTTGTAGTCCACGCGCGCCTCAAAAAGTTGTCAGCACCAACTGACGGGGTCCGTTAGGGCCAATGCCTGCCAGGGTTGCGAATTTGTCCGAAAGGCAAATGAAGGAATACGGGTGGGTTTTAGTCAGTAAAAGTCTGACACGCCCTCCCGCTCCGCCCAGAGCGGGAGAAGTTATTTGATAATTTCACACCCAAAAAAAAAAAAAGAATACTTAGATAAACGTGAAAACGTCCTAATTGGAACGTATTTTACTTGTAGTGAAATGTAAAATTAATGAAAAGTGGGGGTACTAACATATACTTAACATATATGTTTAATATAATATCATTAGCTAATTGTCTTAAAATAATAATAATTATATTTACTATGTAAGTACGTATAAAAAGTTATTAAGTTTACTTGCCTTAATTTTATCTGAAGCTAACAGATTACAGTGTACTTAAGAATTAGCAGCGAGCAAAGATATTATTAAATTGAAAGTCTACAAACAAGGTACGATCACTAATCTTGCGCCTGCGACTACAATATGTTTCATTTTCCTACAATCTCTCGTAGGCTCCACGGGAAGCTGGTAGGCGTAATTATAGCAACTAAGATGAAATCTATATATAAAGTCAAGTGTAGCTGTGATCTTGAACACTTAAAAAGGTCTAAAAGAAAATCTGGAAGGTTGAACTGTTTTCTTATTCTCACATTTACTCGTATAAATAGACACTTGCATCAACTTGCATGTCATTTTGTAACAGCCTATACGAGTATGTTTTAAATAATTGCCTGATCAAACGCTTACTACTACTTACTATTGTTGTTTATTTTATTTATTGTTTTTTTCTACCCACTGTGTCTACGTCTCTCATCCAACTTCTAGTCGCTGGTCCGCTGGAAGAAATAGGTATTTAAAGGTTTATTTTTAAAACGACAATAACCTCTTAAGGGGTCATGGTACTCATAAAAAAAATAAAAATAACAAGGTTTATTTCTGAAACTTGTACAACTTTTACAGTAAATCTTACATAGGGACCTCCTTTTAAGTAAAATATTATTAATAATATTATTTATTATCTCCTGTGCTAGGAGATTCCGCTCTCCAATGACAAAATAATTAATTGGTAAAAGTGGTTGTACACTATGAAAAAAGAATTTAAACAACAAAAAGAAAAAGAAAATTAAAAAATAAAACAAGTAAAATCCCAAATTAAACAAGACAACTCATCATTATGAACAACTTTTACTATGGGACCAAAACTGAAATCGCGAAAAAAAAAACCAGCTGTTCCGTACATTTATGTTCGAATAATTCGTTAAAATGTAGGGAACAGCTTATTTATTTTTTTCGCGATTTCAGGTTTCTTTCCCATGGCCTGTTAAGGTCAATGTCCCCGTGACAAACCGAATAATACGAGTATACAAATCAGAAAACAAACTTTATCTCACGCAAATCTGTCATAAATCATAACATTATCAGCGACGCCATTTTAACTGCTTTCTATTTAAATATATAAGTGTTACGAAGAAAGTTAGTTCGGACATGTTTTCACTTTTCATACGTTATAGTTATATCATGACTCGTAATGATGTGATTTGTGTTGTTGCGTCATGGAACCTTGAATAATAAACTGGTTTTTGGAAATGTCTGTCTTTTTTTGTGATTATTTAGTTTTTTAGGGTTCCGTACCCAAAGGGTAAAACGGGAACCCTATTACTAAGGCTCCGCCGTCTGTCTGTCTGTCACCAGGCTCTATCTCGTGCACCGTGATAGTTAGACAGTTGAAATTTTCACAGAATAAAAAAAATATTTAAGGGGGCTCCCATACATTAAACGTGATTTCTTTGCTCGTTTTTGCTCTATATTGATAACGGCAACAGGTGGACGCTTGAAATATTCACAGAATATTTAGTTAATCACTTTAAAAATACATAATTAAATAAAAATAAAACAAATATTTAAGGGGGGTTCCCATACAACAAACGTGATATTTTTGCCATTTTTATAGATAATGGTACGGAACCCTTCGTGCGCGAGTCCGACTAGCACCTGGCTGTTTTTTTTTTTTAAAGTTAGTAATTGTCAGTGTTTTAAGGTTCGCGGTTTAAATGTTAATTGTTAGATTGATATTGTTTTTGGTAATTTTCATTTAAATTGTGTGTATTTCATTTTGGATTACTGCTTCTATCAAAGGATGAAGCAAAATGGTTTTTATTTATTCATCTTTTGATTTTTACTACGCATAACCAACTTCACTTGGGTGATAGTGATGATAATCCATGGGGAAATCTTCTTATATACAAAATTCTCGTGTCCCAATGTTAGTTACCATACTCCTCCGAAACAGCTTGACTGATTTTTATGAAATTTTATATGCATATTCAGTAGGTCTGAGAATCGGCTACTATCTATTTTTATACCCGTAAGTGTTAAGGGTGGCTTTCCCACGGGATCGAGACTTACGAGGGTGAAACCGCGGGGCGCAGCTAGTTAATATATATAATCCCTCGCATACAAAAAAAAAATTACCTTGTTTAAAGAGCAAATTATAAAATAAAACCACTTGGTTTTTAATTTAATCTAACAAAATCACACGTCATGAGTGTAGTGTTTAAGACTCATTATACAGATTCATATCACAAAACTAGGCTATCCAAAAACAAACACAGCCCTCTAAAAATAACACCACCGTACTTAAATCATAACACAAACATGTCCCACCTCTATTCTTGGAACATAGTAGTCACAACACTATCTAGGATGTACTCCCAATGACTAAGAGAACTGACTAATAGACGAATATAGTCGAGAAGTGTCGACAGCCGGTGTGAGTGGTCCCTAATTATAGGTACCAACACGTGTTTCTGGGAATAAATCTGCTGGATATAATCCTGGGTATTGTGTGGAGAAACCTTGTGGTGACTATAAAAGTTAACTGCATACTTGTAACCGGTTCCGATATCGTAGAACTTATCATTTGTAAAAAAAATCTAACATCAAAATGATTTCATGTAACATTAAAAAGGTTCCTGTAATCAACAACATACAGTCATGAATAACTGCTCACAATTCAATATTTAAATCTTTATTAATTATACGCTAATCCATTAGCCACCATTTCCATTATTCAGGCAACTGAATTTCGGCTATATTCCTAACCTAAGTATTTTGGCCCCTATTTCCGAAGTATTTTACCATCACTACTTTGACCACACCGTTAATCACTCACACTCACTGCATGTTCCGCACAATCACCTTAGTAATTAGTCCTTTATACCGTTTATATCATAACTAACCCCTTCTCTATCTTCTGTTACAGCGCTGGCCGCAGAAGGCGGAACCCCCTCGCGCTATACACAGAAGACGACAGTCATGATCTGAGCGACCTTGGTATCGGCACCTCCAGTACCAAGAGCAGTCTCAGCGAAGACTGCGATACGCATAGCCTCGCTGTAAGTACCTACTGTTATTATTTATGAGCTAAAAAATATTGACGAAAAGCTTGAGTTTCCAGTCGAGTTTCTCGAATATCACATTTCATACAAATTATATATCATTTTAAAAATCTGGTGCATAGTTCGAATACTTTGAAACAAGCTTTTATAGTAGTAAACTATGTGTCGTTGTTAACAGTATCAATTGATCGTAAAATTCTCAATTTTCAGAGCGACGGTATCGATCTGGATAAGAATCATTCAGATGTCGACAACCTGTCGAACTGCGACACAAACCGCAAGCTTGGCTCCAGCGCCAACGAATACGACACGTGCACGACCACCACCATCAGCTCCCCCGAGCCTGAAGAGTACACTTATGAGGGAGCCATCGAGGGCTACAAGTCTAGGATCATCTCACAAACCAACAGCAACATCGTCAAAACAGCCGTTAATAAGAACTTCAAAGACAAGTCTCCAGAGAAAAATGGTGACCTCAACAGAATCAGAACCAACGTTAGCAACAAAATTGAAGAAAAGCTCTATTCTTTCCAACAAGAAAGAGCCAATGACACAAAAAACAACAACCAGAAGAAAGACTTACCGAAAGTCGACATTCACAAGAGGAGGGAACAGTTTGAAAGAGAAAACTCCCAAGAGGCACCGACGAAACCGAAACTGCCCGAAATTGCGAACAAAAAATCCATAAAGGAAAGACTGTCTAGTTTAGAGAAGTTTACGGAAGAGATGCACGTTCAAAAGTCTATGAGCGACCTGACCAAGTTACCTACTGAAGTGAAGCCATTGAAGGAACGTCTGTCTTCACTGGAAAAAGTTAAATCCATTGAACCTGAAAAGATCAAGAGGCTGTCGAACGGAGATTTGACCAACACACGATCTCTGAAAGAACGCCTCTCCAGCTTAAAATCTCAAAATTCAGAAGAAGAAAAGATGACAAAAACTGAAGTCAAAGAAGTGTCCATGAGCCTAAAAGAACGTTTGTACTGTCTTGACGCGGCCAAGAATAAGGAAATACCAAAAATATCGGTTGAACAAGAGTTGGCACACAACAAAGATATCGAAATCAAAATCGAGGAATCTAAAGAATCAATGATGGACAGCTCTTTAAAATCGAGCCTTTCCGGAATTGAAAGCCAAATGCAAAGCTTCTGCCGTTCTTTGGACAGTTTGGATATCAACGGACAATCGTCTCCCAATTCATTTGACAGAGTTCAAAGCTTAGAAGATTTCGATTGCGCTGAAATGCAGAACAACACTGTTCCGAGTGATATCGAGACAGAGGACAGTGGAATCCACACCGCTAGAGATTCTTGTGTACCTGCTGATGATATAGCTGACTTGACCCAAGTGGCGTCCCCTATCGGTGAACCAATGGTGGAAGTCTCTGAGTACGAGTCCTCAAACGAAGACGGAACACCTATGGACGCGAAGATCGAAGACATGGACAAGATGCCAGAACCGATTCAACTAATCCAAGACATCATAGTTGAAGAAACTGAAGAACAAGACATCAAAACTGATGATGACAGTGCAAGCAACTACCTGCAAGCCATGTCTCAGCAGGAAGAGCTAAGTGTGACAGAAGTAACTGAGATACAACTAGACAAAGATGACGAAGACACTCTTAAAAGTTTGGAAAACCAGGACACCAGTGTAAGTTTGAATGAGCCTGTCTCCACCGGGTCGGAGAGCGACACAGTGGTGTTCGAGGGCAAAATGACCATACATCTTAATCTGAATGAAATTTGCAACAATATGAACGCCGGTTCCGGGACTACTAACAATGTTAACTCTACTAACAGCATGCCAATGGTAACTGTCTCTAATATTACAACTATTACTAACATATCACCCAAAAATTCAGTTAAATCGCTAAAAAGTAATGATATACCCGAATTATCGTGTACATCTGAGTGTTCACTTGTTAAATTAGATAATTCATCTAATCATAATAATATAAGTATGAAAGATATACATCAACCTCGTGATATTACAGCTAACAAAGGCGAAGTAGCGGTAAGTAGCTCGCAGGACGAAAACCCGTTTTGGGAGAAGCGGACTAAGCGTTGTATAGAGCCAAATAGACGGAAAACTATACTGTTTATTAACAATAAGATTACGACGAAAACTTTGACCAATTCTGTAGCCACCGATGAGGTCTAGATTCAGATTGCATCATCTTATCAGATTGCTACAAATGAGTAGATTCTTTGAAGACTCTCGACTTTAGTCGGTGGAGTACTTAATCTTACGTCAATTGAATAACGCGTAGATTATGTAAGTGATAGTTAAATAAAAATAATATTTTACGACCCCAAGCATTTTAAAATTCACTAGCGCCTTTTTGGGTACACCCAGTTATCTTAGTAATGACACGAAGTGACCGATCTTTAATTCAAATAAAGCTGCGTACACACTTTGGCTCTGCTTATTGCGACTTGTCGCAAGACTTTAGTCGAAATGCCCATCTTTAAAGTAGGTATGTAGTCATTAATGTGAAAAAAATGGCCTATCATACCATTTTTGTGTAGAAAGTTAATCATGTCCATATCATTCTCATACATTGCATCGCAAGTTTAGATGAGAGTGGCCATGGATGATAATTCTTGTATATTTATGATCTATTGATCTCACCAGTCATCACTAATATCACCTGTGTTACGTAGATCCCTTTTTTAATACATTAAAATGTCTCCACTGTGCTAAAACCAAAGACTTCCGCCATATTTAAGATTCACATGCACACGTAAGACAAACGTAAATCATTGTGTCGATGTTGATCAAATAATAAATACCTCTAGTCGCACATTGCAGACTAAGTCAGACATAAAAATAATGTCTTATATTTATTAACACTCTTTATAGTTCAATATATTTTTAGCAATCATTAAAGTGCATGTTACATAAAGTCTTCAATGTGCGATAGTTATGTAACGGTACTAAACGCACCGACAAAATAGTCGTCAGACAAAGTAGCTCGTGTAGACGAGCCCTTAGATAAACAGGGTCATGTAGCGTCACACAGTTTTGTATAGACACCTTATTCATAATTATACATTATAGCGTAGAACCCCAGTATTTATTCATTTTATAATTAACGTGATGTGTAAATGTCATTATATCAAAATACATGTTACATAGTTATTTGTATGAGTTTTATTTATGTACGTAGTTATTAGTACTCAATTACTCATTTATTATTTGTTCTAAAAAGCATAATGATTATACCTCGGATTATATAATATTGGAATATATTTATGTAAAAAAAATACTCGGCTTTATACTGGTCTCCCAAGCCTTATCTGAGAATGATATTTTCTTTCTTTTGTTTGTCTGTTTCCTTATATATGCAAGCAGGCACACACAAGTTTCAAATTCTATTATATCTCCATATATTTTTATACTATGATTTTTATTTTTTGTTCAAACATGTTACCCATATTATATCTGTGCCATTATCTATTATATATAACCATATATTATCATAATTACCACGCAATCATTAATCAAAATGGTATAATAATAGTTATAAAATCAGTACAATGTTATCTTCCTACTTTTTATCATAAACAAACAATTTTATCTGTAATCATGACATAGTATGATAAAAGTCCTCTCGGAGTATAGTCGATCTAATCATTTAAATATTTTAAGAAAATGGTGATGGGCTAAAAAGGTAAGAAAAAGTTTCAAGTAGTGGGTGTCGCTTCATTTTCATTTTGCATCTAACCAATACGTTTCTGCATGCATCTTTTGCACTACCGTGTGTTAAATACTTCAGTATTTTTTATATTAGAAATAGTTCTTTATTACGTGTTTTTTTTTTGAAAACAAACTAGCATAATTCCACAAAGTTAATAGTTTTTTTTTTACAGTTAATTTTAAATAAGGATTTGAAGTTTTTTCTTTTTCTAATTTCGAATTGTTTTCTTTCTAAATGTGTTGTCGTTTGTTTTTTATTGGAATTAGCTTCCTCTAAAATAAAGCCTTGTAATAAGTGTTAATTTTCTTTTAAAAGCACTGTAGAAGCACTCATACAAAAATATATTTGCTGTCAATTTTAAAACATTTGCTTAGTTAATCTTTTAACTACAGAGAAAAAATATAAGTAGTATTTAAAATTCACTTTAATTTTTCATAACATCTGTGCTTACACCAAAAATCCACCAGCAATGCTTCTACAATGCAAATATTTTAAATAATCTTAGTGTCACCACCTAAGGCCGATATCTACAAACGTTACTTAGCACATGTTTTGGCTAAGCGTTATTCCTATCACTGTCGCACAACTGACAAACTACAAGTGCAAGATAGAGGCGGGAACATATCTGAGTCAAAGTACGAACTAAGTAACGTTTATAGGTCGCGGTCTTAGACCTGAGACAAAACCTTCAACTCTTACACTATCTCCATAGGTCCTGGATGCTTTAGAACTGGCATTCAAAGAACTGGACTCAGAAGACAGCGCTGTAATGGACGATACAGAAGAAAAAGAGGTACAGAAGAAAGAAGAAGTAGACTTTATGGAGAAAAAGATAGCTGTCACCCCTCTGTATGAGAACATGGATATCTTTTACCAGAATCCGTCAGCATTTGCCTCAGAGAGTGCGTTCCCTCTGGATATGCCTACCAATGTGTTGGAGCCGCCTAAGGAGAAACCACCGCCACCTCCTACTGATGATGGAGCTGATGATGAACTGCTTGGCAATGTGAGTAGATGCTTTTGATTTTGATTGTCATGATCTGAGATGATGAATTTGTCATGAGGACTTTTGGTTGTTTTATCTCAAGTTAGTCATAAATAAAGTTTTGAAATGATGTAATGTATTTCAATAGAGGAGAATTTTGAACAATGATTTTCTTTTGAACGAAACATTAAATTATTTTTATTGGGCTTATTTATTTGTTTTGAGTCAGACATACTGTAGGCATTTGAAAGGTGTCGAAATGAGAATATTAGGTACCTAAATACATACTAGATGGGAAAAAATACCAAGTGAGTTAGATTTCGATTTGTTTACATGTTATCATCCTAACTTCCTAACTAATATTATAATGCGAAAGTAAGTTTGTTTGTTACCTTTTCACGCCTAAACCACTGAACCGATCATCCTGAAGTTTTGCATATACGTTGTCAGGTGTACAGAAACGGACATAGGGTACCTTTCATCCCGAAAAAAAAAATGCTGTTCCCGAGGAAAACAACAATAACGTTCTTATGACAATAGATGGCGCCACGTGTCTTTCGAATTATGATTGAACTATACTCGTATTATTATAAAAACTATAGTAGTGTGTTAAACGGCGCCGTTGTCGCCAAACGCCAAACAACAAGCAGAGTAAAACCCGAATTGATTGTCAAATTCAAAATTAACGCGAGCGAAGCCGCGGGCATAAGTTAGTAGACTCATAATGCCCCTACTAAACCAATATAAACTATAAGACAAACAGATTTTATCAATGCTCATAATTTTTTTTTAAAATCAACACGTAGTTAATACAAACCTAAATCTTCCCCCATTTCCAGGGTAACTTCAAACACACAAGCTCAGCCCGTCGCATCAAAAAAGAAATCCGGAACAAACGCTCCAGCTTCCTAGGAATCGAGGGTCAAGACGACAGCTACCTGGACGTGCAGATGACCCTGGCTCCAAGACCTGACATCACCTCCTTCCTGCAGGAAGAGACGAAGATCGAGAAGCTTCTATACAAGAAGACGTTGTCTCACGATATGGATGCCAAGTTGAGAGACAGTAGGGATTCTGGTGTCGATGTGGATAGGGGACCGTCGGCTGAGGCTTGGTATAAGGGGCACTCGTCTCCAGATACTTCTAACCCTCATAGCAGACAGAATAGTGAGGTATGTTTGTTTTTTTTTCTGTACAATATTTTGTTTTTTTTATTGGTGGCTCTACTAATGAAGTTAGATAGTTAAAAGATTGTTAAAGGGATAGGTCTGAAAATACTATAAATCGTGGTGATTAAGACGCAGATATATGCCAGTAATCTTGAGTGGTTAGCTTGCGTGTTCTGTACTGAGCTCACGCAAGGCGTCGTACGTTCAGCCAGTATTTTTTTTTTGACGCATTATTAATTTATTATACACAAAACAAAAGGTATTTTAATAAAACGTGTATACTAAAAGATCAATAATTCAATTATCTTTAAATTGGTGAAGGTTTCAGAAAAATAAGTTTGGTAGATTTTGCGCCATTCTCAGTTTTTTATCCGCGTTATACATAACTTTACAAATTAATTTCAATATGTAAGTAATATAAACATACTTAATCTAAAATATTCAGATATTAAGTTATTGAGAAAATAACAAATTTATCATTTTTTTTGTTCAAATAATTAACACTACTCGTTTAGACGTGATCTTCAGTATAAAATCATTAAAAGTCTGTTATCGTCGCCTTAAGGCCACTTCCATAGACATAAGCACCATGATTTGCAAACAGATTGATGATAGATATTTTGAGGATAAAAAAGGGTGATGTGGTCTGTATTTTAAAATCCTAATGTCACTCTTTTTATGCCATCAAGAATGTAGAAAAATGCATATGTTTTTGCACTCATGAAATCAGTGTGGTTCACAATGAGATAAATGTAAACAGTATCCGTTATCAGATTGTGAACAGAATACAATAAAGGATACCTAGATCGCGCCTCATAGCCTTGAACAATATTTTAGAAAGGTGGTCAAGGCATTAAGAGAGATGATTTCATAAGTTGATAACACTTATTTCAAATATTGAAAATGATTCTGTAGGACGGAAACTTTGTTGCAGTAAAATAAAGAAACAGCGTTGCACATTTTTGAGCTACATTAGCTGCTAATAAACCGCCACAGAAAGTGAATGTAGCTTAGTAAAAATCGTTTCAAAAATAGATGAACGAATAACGCAAATTGGCGTCGATGCGCATAATTTTCCTGCTATTCATTTCTCATAATTAAAGAATGTGAATCCCAAATATTCAGTCTTATCATTAATCACATAATGATGTCCATTATTAATCCTTTCATGACTCACATTCTTTTGCTACTTATAATTTACATGCGTTCAGATAACGATGGCTAAAAATGTACGGAAGTTTGCCCTAAACCTTAAGTAAGTGTGCTGCTGTAAAACTTCCATATCGGAATACAAGCCTGGTATGCGTAGTGATAAAAGCATTTATCTTGGATGATGAAGCTGTAAAAAACGCTATAAAACAAATTTACTACGTCTATGACTGAATCATCGAATAGCCCGTCTCAATGAGTCATGAGGAAAAATTACGTTTTTAATCGAAACTGACAAATTGATTAGGAAATATAATAATAAGGCAGTATAAGTACCATAATGCTTTTCTCGGTTTTATGATTTATTAAGTCGCCAATCTTTTGGATCTAAATGGACGGACATCTTACTAATTTGTCACTAAAATACACCAAACAGCACAAACAAAACTGAAATCTATTCTCACCATTCGAACGTCTCAATTCCAGCCCTACGCGCACGTAACAGTAACATCAGACGAGGAAGAATCAGCAAAGAAGCAAGAAGAGACTTTCTCCACGAACCTCAGCACTAAGCTGAGCGAGCTGAGCGAGGCTCCCACAGACAAGATCGAGAGTCTCGACAAGACCATACAACAGCAGCAGGTACTTTAAAATGATTATAATATGTATGTGTACATGATTATAAAGGGATTGAGGAATAAAAAGATTTTTGGAAGGTGCAAAATTAGGTGCACAGGTAACTGAATATATTTATCACTCAATTCATTGATAAAACAAGTGACTAATGATTTCATTGATCTTCGTGTCGATTTGATAGATAAATTAGTATCAGACAAGATAATTTATAATCACATTTACGGAATGTACTTTGACACATATTGTACTTACACGATAAGCCACAAAAAGATTACTTAATGATTGCGCATCTTATTATTATCACGTAATTGTATATTTAATTTTGCACCTTTGAGTGTCCTTTTTACTTCCGCTAAACATTTCGATTTGGCACTACATTTCATTGATATCATTTGCACATTTTAGGAGTCTGCTATAGAAATATAATTTATGCTAATAACATAACAGAAAACATTATTTTTTTCTTAAAAAGTAAACATAGTTTTATTATTTATCTATAATATATTTTTCATAGTGGACTCCAAAACAAACAAGCCTATCTGGTGGTGGTATCCTAACTCGGTTTCGAAGGTCAAACCCGCATTTTTAACAAAATCATTTAGATATTAAAACAAAAAGAATTTTAGTGTCAAATCGAAATTGAAATCTATATTAGACTCTTCTTCATTTCATTATTATGAAATGCTATTTAGAAGATATTATTATTTATTAGAAAATTATTTACTTAAAAACATTGTTTCCTACGTAGAGTGACTAGTATGCATGCTGAAATTAGGGATCTCGTTGAAAAATCAACCTTATTGCAAAGAAATATGGATGTGATTTTTATAGCAAAGTCTTCAGCATGCATAATTTCGTCGCAATGTACAAATAGTAGATCTCTTTAATATATTGTTAAGCTATATTTTGTATGGGAAATATATTTTGGTAATTTCTCGAATTCTCCGCTTTGGTGATTAGATAATTAAGCGGTTAATTACGAGTATTTCAGCCGCTTTCGCTTCAACTTCACGACTATTTAATGATGTCACAATCAGAAATTACTTTTAATAAGCTTTTATTTTTCAATTGGAATCACGAATTATTTGATTATATTTTTAGTTTGAAAATATTTGGAGAAAAAGTATTTTTATTGATTACAAATTCTACTATTACCATTTATATTTTGAATATGAACACATAAAAGCAAAAGCGGCTATATCCTTGCTCCTATTCAATATGTACGCTAAGTTCACGCCTGTGACTGTAGGGGCTAGCACTGTACATGCTTTGCAAGCACTTTAGATATAAGGATGAATATTTATATTATGTGATTAATTTACGTCGTTTTAAATACCACTAAAATCACAATGATGATCAAAATTATTTAGCAATTTAGGCGGTAGGTAATAACTGAATTAAGATACATAAATAAAAATATTTTTATTCTAGGTATAAGTTAATTACTTACCAATACTTAAAAGTACAATGATTCAATAATATTTAGTTCTTTGGTCAATGCATAATTTAAAAATAAAAGTTACTTAATTATATTTCAAATGTTCTGTTAGTTTTTGGTCTAAATGTTTAAATATTTCTGTAAAATGTGGTATTTAAAACATTAACAATGGCAACATTAACACATTTATTTTGCTTTTTAACGCTTTTTTCCACCGTATTTAAACGCCAGAAATACGTTATTTTATCAATTATTGAGGAATAATAGCAAAAACCTAAATTAGTCACAAAAGTAGTTCTTGATTATGTATGTATACTTTATTCTTTAAATAAATATTATTTATTTTAAATTATTATTTGCCTTTTATTTTCTTCACTGCAGTATACACTTAGAATGCACTAGCATGTCGCACTTAAACTTATATTTAGCCCAGTGCTGGGATAAACCTCTTTTATAGAGCATGTGTTATTTATACCTATTTCATAATATTATATTGAATATTTCCATAAGAAACATGCATCTCTACCATAATTTACAGAAACTTGTCCATTGTTGTGACTTCATTTCATAAAAGATGTTGTCAACTGCTCAAGGAATTAACTCCCATCTAACATTGGAACCATAATATTTGAATGAGACACAGTATATCTGATATTTAACTTTAAATTATCCCCTGGGAAGTCATAACTCCAGGGCCTCAAGTTTGCTATTACAATAGTGTCGGAATGGTCGATCATTGAGTTCATAATTGTTGATTTTGACAAGTTTGGTAATCTACTATTATAATGGCGTCATTATGACTTTCCAATGGTCGGCCACTGACACTACATTGAAAGAAATTGCATTTATTGGTAATCTCGTACATAATGACAAATTAATGACATTTCTACTAATGTGTTTTATAATAATGGCAATAAGACAATGCCATTATAATAACACAATTCTATTACTAGAACATTGACCGACCAATGATCGGCCATTATTAATTTCGCGGATTACGAACTTTTAGCAAAATGACAATGGGATCGTGTTGGAATGACTGAATTTATAAAAATAGCAGACTTGGGCCCCTGAAGTCCTGACTCTGACTACAAAGCCATGACGTACATGGTAACGTATGAACAAGCCCTATGTTTGCTTACAAGCAAGGTAGTCGAAGGGCAATAGGATACCCAATTGCATACCTCAGTTGATTTTACTGTATCAATTTGATAGTTAAAAACTCAGATACACAATTTCAATTTTAACGCCTGTTAAATGCAATTATTTGAAGTTGCAAGTTTTAAAATTGCTCCCCAATAGTAAGCAGGCAAAAATATCTCTTTGTAAAGGAGTATCTACGTTAAAGAAATACAATTTAAAATATTGTGGTTCCTAATTGGTGGCCATGTTGTGATTGTAAATAACAATGCGAGGTTCGGCGTCACTTTCAGGCGACGACTAACGAGGACTGGCCCGACGGGGCGTATGACGATACGAACACCAAGGTGAATGTCATTTTACACTTACATACAATACAAGTGGAAACTTCGGTCCATAAACATGTTCATTTTAAACAGGGGTTAAATATTCACTTTGATTAACTGTATGCAACATGTCCCGGAATTAACGCACAACCTCTTAAGGGGTCATTGTACTCATCATTAAGAACAACTTTTACTATGAGACCAAACTTAAAATCGCGAAAAAAAATCAGCTGTTCCCTACATTTTGACGAGTAATGCCGGATTTACATTACTGTGTTGTGTCGTGTCGTGACGCCTTCTGACGCAGTGTTAGCCAATCAAGACTCGTTGTGATTTGACGTAGTCCTGAATAGATTTGTTTGATTGGTTTTCCCACGACACGATACAGTAATGTGCCGGTGGCTTTATTCAAACATAAATGTAGGGAACAGCTGATTTTTTTTTCGTGATATCAGGTTTGGTCCCATAGTAACAGTTGTTCATAATAATGAGTACAATGACCCCTTAAGAGGTTGTGCGTTAATTCTGGAACATGTTGTTTACTAAGCTGCTAGTTTTTTTACAATTACGCAATTTTGTTAAGAAAACTACCTGTATAAAGAAAAACTAATTCACAAATACTTACAACTGACTTTTGAATAGAATCTAATGAAGGCATCACAGTCAACCCTGCTTCTTAATATAACGTTGATGTGACAAGAATACCTTATTCATTCTGTCTCCTAAAGAACAATAAAACAAAAAGGTGGTTTCTGAAATCGAAGTTTCCTCTACTTTCTTTCAAACTACATTGAATTAAAATTCAATCAATGTGATTTAATTCACGCCAGCTTAAAGCATTGCACTTCATGTTAACGTCACTAAAATTACTTGTGTTACTAACCAAAACGTTCAATTACTTACTTTAAAACTTATGTCGTAAGGTCCTATATTATTCCTAACATAATTAATACCTTTAATTACTAACATAATTTAATTAATTGTAAAACATAACTATAAACGATGGGAAATTAATGATACAATAACTTAAGTTAAACAATCCTATAAATAAATACTAAACCTTGTACATTCATTAATATTTGATAAGGTGCCTTTATTTTTACTATAGGATTTTTTATTACTATGGGACCTTACGCTAACCCTTTTGTACATTACAAAAACAAAAACTTATCGTAACCCTTCAACCCTTAAAATAGGAAGTCCTACGCTTCGAACGAGAGCTACTCCAACTGGAACAAGAAGAATTACGCCGTCAACGAGAAAACCTTCTCCGAGACCAGACCAGAATCATTCAGAAATCTGTTCAAGACATATCTTCAATCCCTTCATCTCCTGAAAAACCGCCTTTAAACAGACCTAAAGCAAATTCGCACTATCGACACTCGATGCCAAATTTACTCTTAAATGAGAACTTTCCATCCATTCCCCCTTCTGTCCCTGAAAGGGTGGATGAGAGGATGGTGGATGAGAAGAGAAAGCCTATAGTTTCGGAGGAACATATGCAGAGGCATTTTGGCGTGGAAGAGAGTCGGAGGGTGTTGTATGAGAGGAAGGAGGTGAGAGGTCAGCCTATGAGGGTCCCGCAGCCTGTGCTGCCTCCTAAGCCGAAAAGTCGGGATTCTCTTGAGAGGGAGATTACTATGAGGTTAGTTAATTAATAGTATTTCTCACAGGTCTTCAGAAGCGTGCTTCCATTAGGTACGCCGCGTCGTCTGCGTCATAATAATGTACTTTAGAATAGAAGGAGGAGCTAATTAAATAAAGGGCTTTACAATAAAAGAAACCATAATTATCTTTATTATCACACAATCTTTTGAGGTGCTTACTCTGTTATTGTACTACTTGCAGATGCTAGTTCAACAAATGAACGTGTAATAATTGACTAAATACTGCACGAAGTTAATAATGAGTTTCTGACTCGCTTTGTAATGAGACAAATTCAAACATTTTCACAGCCTATACTCCATTTCAAGTAAGATTAGACGTTTAAATAAACCTTTTTTACAGTCCGTTCAACCGATTTTGACTTCTATTGCGTTGGTGGCATGACAAATGGCAGCTGTAATAAACAGTTGGTATTGTAACCACGTTTTTGCTTTTAATGCCATCCTTATGCCTACGGAATAGAAGTCAAAATCGGTTGAACGGACTGTAAACAAGTTTATTTAAATGTCTAATCTTATTTCAAATGCGAGTATAATTTGCTAGTAACAATATCATACTTTATTCGAACTGCGTGAAATTCACACAAACTGACATGGTATCATTATTCAATTCGGTTAATGCTATTATAGAAAATTAAAAATTCAACTCCATCTTCTAACTTAAGGTATGTTTATTGTACATAAAACTCACTAATCCGATCTTACATATATTACCAGAAGCAGTCGCGTGCCCTCAGCGGTGGAGTACGCAAATGTTCAGCTGCGCCAGAAGCCGGCCACCAACGGCAACGCCAACTACCATCCCATGACCAGGCATACGCTGCAGGTAAATTAATATTAACTGCTAGCTGCTGCTCGCGGTTTGGCCCGCGTTGCTTCTTCTAAAATAAAAGTAGCCTAAGTTACTCCTTATGACGCCAAAATCGGTCCAGCCGTTTCGGAGATTAGCCGGAACAGGTAGACAGACAAAAAATTAAAAAAAATGGTTTTTGTGACCGAGCGAGCAAAAGTCTAGCTTTGCTTTCCTCTGTCAGTTTGATGGCAGGTCGTATTTTACAACCGATCTGGACGATACTTGGTACCTATACAGGTTTTGCCACCTTTTACCTATACACGTTTTTTTTTGTCGTTGGGGACTTTTGTTTGGAGGTTACCAAAAAGGGGGCTACTGGATATCTCCGCCTTATGAGATCCGATTTCGATGGATCTGCCGCGTGATGAGCAGAATAGCTCCTCAAAATGCAGTAAATTCAGTGGCGTAGCTACCGGAGGTCCAGACGGGGTAGTGCCCCAGGTCCTCATAGCTAGGGGGCCCCTCGGACTCGGACTTACAAACTATAAATTGAACTAGTGAAAATTTCTCCCACATTCGGAATATAAATAAACCAGATTCCAGGAACGCGACTTTAATAATGGCAACTTATTTGAAAAAATACAGGGGAAATCCCAACAATTCTCGAACCTCTTTGTTTGAAACTTGCGGGGAACTCCCCTGTATTCTTAATAACAGGTAGATATTTACTTTTATTTTCATAAAATAGTTTTAATTTGTTCATTAAAATAAGTTACAATTTGTATTTGGTTTTTAATTTTATTATGGAGTCGATTGTATTACGACGAATCTGGAGTAGGTACGTCGAATTCGGAAAACAATCGATTTTAAATAGTTTAGTTGGGGCCCTAGTTTATTTTTTGCCCAAGGGCCTTTGGTTGCCTAGCTACGCCACTGAGTAAATTGCTCACTTTTAGATTTCTACCAGTGGAATCGGGCCTGTAACTACTAGGTAGGGATTCATGGAGCACCTGGGACCACCTGATCATTGCATTACTAGGCTGCAGCCTTACCTCTGCCAATTAAAACCATACGTATGTTATTCTAAAAAAAATTAGCTCACAATTTTTCTTTACTATGTTTTAAAAAACAAAAAACATGGTAAATATTCCATAAATAACTTTAGTCATTATGTTAATTGATGCAAACAAGTTGGTGCTCCCGAGGTCTACTGTTCCTATTACCGTGTATACTTTAATATGCATTTAGTAAAAAGCTGTTATTTTGACATTACAAACAGACTCTTCAATTATATTTATTTGTATAGATTTATGGCATATTAAAGATTAACTAGTCAGCAGCTTTGTAGTACGGCTGACTATTTGTCTAGTGACTATGTTATTGGAAGTCAATGGAGCAGGCGGCCCATCAGGTGGTATGCGGTCACCGCCGCCCCCGCACATTTGTACTAGGTACCAGAGGCAATGCAATCCCAAAAAAACAAATGATACCCTTAAAATCAAAACATAGTAGCGCTTCTTAGAAAAAATAAGTATGATGTTAGAACGGTAAATGGCATAGCTGTACCAAGATTTAAACTACGACCTCTAACGGTTGTCTAAATCAAATTGCATGAATATTAAATGAAAGAAAATTTAAAAATCATATTAAAAGTACACTTTGTAAACAAGCTTATTACAAATTAGAGGATTACATCCAAGATAAGAATGCTTGGAAACATGCTGGTCCAGCTCCATAGGACAATCCAGAGTCTAGACAAAAACTGATTGCTATTTTAACTGTATAATTTATTACTTTTATGACATTTATTTTACATACTGTGATTACCATAAATGCACACACTGATATTATTATATTTTTTTTTTTTTTTAGGAAAACCTTTTTTTTTACAATGTTTGTAAATATGTGAGCACCATGTATCTATCACATAATTAATTTATCTGTCATTGCTTCATTATTAATTCTTTTTAACTATTGTTAGTAATTTTATTCTAGGTGCATCGTCTTCACATATAATTATATAATTGATGTACCTATACAAAATATTGTAAAACATTTTTAAAAGAGTAACGGTGGAGTTTCTTGCCCATTCTTCTCCATACGAAGCTACCTTTTGGAAGGGGCGACTAGAATCAATTATATTTTATTTGTATTTTTTGACGTTCAAAAGTGCCATTTATGTGCCTATTTGAAATAAATAATTTGACTTTGACTTTGACATAAGAAGCCACACTGTTGACTGTAAAAAGTAGCCTATATGTTAATCCAGGGTGTCAGCTACCTCGATATAAAATGTTATCAAAATTGGTCCAGCCGTTTTTACGTGAAAGAGTAACAAACATCCATCATCCATCCATCCATCCATCCATACTTACAAACTTTCTATAATGAAACATAGTTGCCCGACAGGGTCCATAATGATCTTGTCTTTGTAAACCTACCACTTTTTTTTTTCAACAAAAAAAAAACCTACCGCCTGAGTTCAGAAAGATAAAGATAGTTGAATAAATAAATTTATTTGATAAAACATGTGTAACATGATACATGATTAGGTATGCACATATAGATGGAGACATCATTTTATCGGACCAACATGTTTTGCCTCATTAGGCGTACAAAATGTTAACATTATAATATTTCATTTATAAAATTAAAGTTACAACAAAAATATAGGTAGTCAATAATTCACACACGTCTCGTCTCGTCTCGTTTTTCACATTGTGGAATGCAGTAAATATATTGAGTAAGCTTTTGCCCGCGGCTTCGCCCGCCTGGAGGTCAGACATCATCCCACGGGACTCACTACCGGAAGAAAAAGTATCCCATGTGCTAAATTTCCTCCGAATCCGTTCAGCCGTTTTAGCGTGAAAGCGTAACAAACAAATAAACTTACCTTCGTATTTATAATAATTAGGATAGGATAGTTAGGATTGAACATTTCGTGAACCTTATGATTTATACGTTCCAGGCTTTGAGTGCTGCCCCTACACCGAAGTTGATCTCCAACACAGACTGGATGCAGGCGCGGAACCGGAAGCCAACCAATTACAACTACAACCAACACTGGCTCATACAGGTAACACTACTCACTATTTATCTTTGATCGACTGATCTCGTTCTTGACCATCACTAAAAACTGTTAGGTCATTGCGAATTGTCACAAAAGTTGACATTTTACTACCTTATACATAATATAGTAACACGATTTCTATAGCAGATTCGGTGTTAAGACGCAGATATATGCCAGTGACCTTGAGTGGTTAGCTTGCGTGTTCTGTACTGAGCTCACGCAACGCGTCGTACGTTCAGCCAGTAATAGGACTCGCCCATCAAGGAGCGCTGTCCCCAAATTGACGCATTATTAATTTAATATACACAAAACAAAAAGTATTTTAATAAAACGCGTATGCTAAAAGATAATTCAATTATCTTTAAATTGGTGAAGGTTTCAGAAAATACGCTTGGTAGATTTTGCGCCGTTCTCAATTTTTTATTCGCGTTAGACATAACTTTACACATTAATTTCACTAGTATAAACGTTATCTAAAATATTCACATATTAAGTTATTGAGAAAATGCTCTAAATTAACATATATTTTTTTCAAATCATTAACACTACTCGTTTAGACGTGATCTTCAGTATAAAATCATTAAAAGTTGGTTATCGTCGCCTTAATGGGCAAATGCGGAATTATTGTCCCAAACTGCATCACGAGTTACTCTCTGAAAAAACTTCAGATGATCATCGACATGTTGTCGGCTTACTATTGGTCAGTATGACTCAGAGTATGACTTCCAAGCTAGTCATGAGTTGGCCTCTCTCCAATCATCAACTCAATCAATCTTACTTGCCTACTGGTAAACTTGAAAATAACATTATGAGCATCAGAGCTGCGGTTAGTCGTCATAATTTATTATAGTGAATCCAATATTGTGCATGTCCCCAGGAGGCCGAGGCGCGGCGCATAGAGGAGCTGCGCAGCGCGGCCCGCGCGGCGCAGCGCCACTCCTACACGCACGACGCGCCCGCCGTGCCTCTGCACGCTATGCACGCGCTCAGCACTAGGTGAGAACAGTCTCTTATCCTCCTCACTCACTATCCACCACCTCAGTAACAGTCGATAAGTAACAAAAAAACTCAACCGACTCTTTTTGTTCCTTATTTTTTTTTTGTATTTTTTTTTACTTTTTTGTTATATTAGCCCATATGAATAATTCATGTAACACTACTTGCCGTGTGAAGATAACAACATCATCAACATATACATCATTAGTTTTTGTTTATACTAAACCCGAAAAGGGGTCATTGTACTCATCATTTTGAACAAATTTTTCTATGGGACCAACCTTGAAAGCTGTTCCATACATTTGTGTTCACATAAATCGACAGGATGTATGGAACAGCTGTTTTTTTTTCGTCCACTGATCACGGATAAATTGATGTATAAACAAGAAAAAAAATGTATCTAAATGCATAACCTACTTCTTTTTTTTGAAGTTGGTTAAACATTAAGTCGCCGATAGCATATCCTACTTTTTTATTTCAGTTAAAACAGTAAATAGCCCAACCGATAAAACATCAAGTTTACATGAACATTAAAAATTCCGCATTGCACTTTAACGATCAATAACATTCAAAACTAAATTTGAATGTATAGCACAACTGATACATTATCAGTAACATCGAGAATCAAAAATGGTTATTCTTCTAAATAAAAACTAATCAGATTTCTTGACAATCATATGTCGGGATAGGTTCAGACATCAGAAGTAATACTCAGATATGGCAACACAGAAATATATTTCAATCGAACAATCAGTTATTTTAAATCGAGAGAATATAGAAATTAAATAGAATTAATTAAATAACTAATAATGGTAGTGGCGGTCACATGGGGCAGTACTGACTGTCAGGGACAGTGGTCCATGCACCCACCGCAATAAGGATAGTACTAATTTGTCGGAGACAGCGTTCCATATCCAATAACCGGGCAGTACTGACTGTCGAGAGACAGTGGTCCGTGCACCAAGACGCATCCGTTCAAAATGCGTACCGACTCAATAGCGCACCTCCTTATAAAGGCGATCCGCTAGTGGGGGCAAAGTTACAATATTTCACTCAAATGACTTCAAGTCTTTTAAGTCAATCATCCGATAGAATGAATGATTTGTCTATGGTGCACGTTCCACTAGCGCCATCTAGTCGCCGCCTCTCGCAGCTGTTAAATAATATGGCTTCCGTCACATATTATAAAATCAGAATATTTTGCAGCTTCAAAATACAAAACTAAATTAACATAAAATGTGTCAATATTCCAGCCAGCAGCAACTATCGACCGACGTGAAGCGGCCCGTGCGGACTGAACAACGTGAAGACAAGCTGCTGAGCGTGAGCGGCCGGCGGAAGTGCTCGCACTGTGGAGAGGAACTAGGTACGAATGTACGGACACCGACGATGCACAATTACTCTCATACCTGCACTTTATCAGCATGAACAAGCCGCTTTATATTATAGAACTAGCTGCTGCCCGCGGCATCATTTGCGTGGCTTTTTCTAAAATATAAAATTACTCCTTATAACATCAGCTTATCTGCCAGTGGAATTCCCGTCAACATCGGTCCAGCCGTTTCAGAGATAAGCCGGAACAAACAGAAAGACAGACAAAAAATAAAAAAAATGATTATTTTTTGTTATAAGTAACTTTTATACTTTCACATGCATTTAGTAAAAAGCTGTTGCAGTTGACACTACAAACTCTTCAATTTTATTTGTTTGTACAGATGACAAAATGCACATAGCAGTAGAATTTAAACACAAAAATATATCAATATATCGTCGTTGTGGAGTGAAAAATGAAAACCTCGAAAAGAAAATATCATTGTTTTTCTTTTTATTTATTTGTTGGGTAGAAAACCTCGTACTGCTATTTAGGACAAACATGCAGATCTAAAATGATGATATTCTATTGATGATGATGAGATCCACGGGACACCTCAATGACAGCCATTTTTCAAACAGTTTCTATCTTCCCCTGTGAAATAACGTTTCTTGCTAACATGAGGTGTTCACTGTACGACGACAATACTACGCTGGGTGTAACTTACCCAGAATACGAAATTTCTCGAAAACATTTGGCGCTACTTGTACTATTTTTGGGCACAATGGCGGAAGCCCTAGTGACTAGTGAAAAAAATGAGTAAAAATAGAAAAATAAACAAGCATACTCTTGCTATAAAAGTTCGCACGCAATGAAGCCGTAGCACTACACTTTGTAAAAAAATATAACTTGTTGTTGCTGAAGAAGTTGCAGTGGTAATAGCATCAATGAGTTCAATCACCTTAATAAGCACCAACTTTTATTTTCAATCATTTTATAACAAACTAACATAATATCTCATTCCTATAGTTACTCTGGTCAATAACTTACTGCACGCACCGGTATTAACATTAAATTAATCTAAAAAAAATACTGAGGGAGAGGGCATGATTAGCGCCTTAGCGATTTTTAAAGAAACCGTGCTAAATCAAGAAACGAATTGAAAATGGCAGCTCTAATCATGTCCTCTCACTCTGACATTTGACTGTGCACGTGGCGTGACATGATAGCCTTTTTATTTGTCCGCCATTTTCAATTTTGTTTTGTGCGGGTACGGGTTGTATAAATTAGCTACTTATCTCGAAGAAGGTTGTCAAAATAATGGTCAAATTTCCAAGCATGTTTGAGAAAACAATATTTAATAACTCCAGCACTTTCATACAACATTGCTGGAGCGTTGTAATGTTCCAAATTCAGTAACGCTCCTGCAATTTATTTGATTTTCTTTGATCGTAAATTTGATTCTTTGCGTGTTCTTTTTCGAAAATAATGACAATAGTTCCATGCATGTTTGAGAAAAACAGTTTTATTGACGAATTCAAGTTTTCCCTATTCAATACTATGTCACAATCACTATTTTTAACATTCAGTAAAGCAAATCTTATGCATTTAGTTTTTTTCCCATTTAATACTAAATTATTAGCCCAATTTTGTACCCGCTGTGAACCAATTTTGGACCCGCAGTTGGGCGTTATTTACGTCGTCAAGATTTGATGCATGTCTATTCATCTTAAAGATTAAGGAAGTGTAGTCAGCAAATAACACGATTTGTGGTTGATTTTTTAAAAAATGGGGTAGATCATTAATATATACAAAAAAAATTGAGCCGTCACGGGACGACTGGCAGATGTGAAACATCGCACTACACACACATTTACACATTACTAAATATAGACTGTATAAGTGTATAGTGGCCGATCGCCACGCGGCATGCGTCACCCCGCGAGCAATAGGTTTTACGTGCGCCTATAGATGTTTCACATCAAAAGAGGAAAGGACCCAATATCGAGCCTTGTGGAACACTCTTTTTTACTTTTAAACCGAGCGAATCGACACCAGTTATTTTAACATACTGTTGTCTATCATGTAAATAAGATTTTACTTAACTTAGCGCAAGTTCACCTAGTCCATAATACTCAAGTTTTAATAGTAAGGTTTTGTGATTTACGTAGTCAAATGCCTTGGAGAGGTCACAAAAGATTCCTATGATCTTGGGCCGTCAGTCGTACAATGTCTTTTGTCTTCAAACCATATTGCTGATAATGTATGATTTGGCTAGTGTTACATTGAATAAGCATCTGATTGAGCATTACCTTTACGAACGCCTTGCTGAATACCGGCAACACGGATACTGGTCTATAATTGTTGGAGTCTTTACTGTCCCCAGATTTAAAAAGTGGTATAACCTTACTGTATTTAATTAAATCCGGGAAGACTCCTTGATCCGCTACCAAAATTATCAAACAGCTAACGTATTATCTGTTCCAGGTCGCGGCGCCGCCATGATAATCGAGTCCCTCTCTCTGTGCTACCACGTGTGGTGCTTCACGTGCGCGGTGTGTGGCGCGCGCCTGGGCGACGGGCGCGCCGGCGCCGACGTGCGCGTGCGCATGCACAAGCTGCACTGCCAGCACTGCTACTCCAGCGACGACGGCAGGAAGTACTCGGCCGTGTAGCGGCGCCGGCTCGTGCCAGCTTACTGTGTGTGTGAAGAAAGGCTAGGCTCGATACGTGAAATGGTAACCTACGCCTATTGCAGACTTTTTGTTAAATCAAACTGCGGAACACTAAGACAGTGAAGTCTACATTCTTTTATGATTATTACTGTTGTACCTTCTACCGTACAACCAAAAAAGTGCATCACAAAATGTTCTGTCATCCGACTGAAAACCCAGATTTTTTGTCCGACGCAGACTTGATCGCACAATAAATATGTCGTTGGTGTTGTCCCCAAGCCAAACAAAAATGGTTTCGATACGCAATAAAAATCACCAAGCCTTGGACTTTGGACTTTAAAAATGTAGAATAGGATTGCAACTGTAAACGTTTTCAGTTATCGAGCCTAGTTTTCGAGTGCAACTATTATAATGTTGATCGTAAAATTAAATCTCTAAGTGAATTCTAAAAATGACTGAAATTGCAGAGTATTCGAAATGGACATTTTCGGTTTAATGACAATCAAAAGTACGTAACTCGGGCTGGTCCAAAGACTTTAAAGAAAGAAGTGTGAATCAACTAGTTATACTTAATATTGATATTTTGTTAAATTCCTGAACTTATTTTATACTGTTATCAAAGTGTATTAATTTGTTTTTCCATATATTTGTAATGTACAACTATTATTGTTAAAAACCCTCATTTTAATATATCTCATAGCATACACAATACCTTAACTATGGTGAGTTCATTTCTACGGGGAGTTCATGGGAATAATATTAGTTTTGAGTGTGCCTGAGTGATTCTTTTTAACATAACATTAGAATAGAAATGGCCAAATAACTCTATGATATAAGGTGAAGAAAACAACTAGACAGTCTTACAAGACTGGAAGATATGAAAGAAATTGACATACCTACACAAGTGCGGGCTCCTATTGACATAAGCGCGATAGTCACCTACCACGCTGTCTGTCAGTATGTGTATGCACCATCTCCAAAACGTCTAAGCGACTCAGCACAGTTCTGAGTCGGCTACTGCACGCTTTTGATATCCTTACGCCAACCTCGCCTGCCGTGGTCGGCAGAAGCACATGTTTTGATCATTTTCGACATTGTCACAGTATTATACGTTTGTCACATAATTTCGGACTATTTAGTGCCATGTCATAGTTTGTCTTGTGTTCACAACAAGTACATAAACAGAAACAATAATACTTAAGAATACCATTGAATTAATATTTTTATACTAATAAACGATTAATGTTTTGTGTAATGAAAATAAAACCTTTTGTAATATTTTGTAAATAGTTTTTAATTTATACTTTAATATGTTTTAATGGTTAGCTTTAATAGTTATTATTTTAGTTTAAATGAAAAACATAATCCATCCAAAAATGTGTATGATTAATAAAATATTATTATCGTTTGAATGCAAAATGGCTTAAATACTATGAAGATGATGTATCAAATGTTTGACTAGTGGATCTCATACGATTCTCATATTTCGAACTTTAATAAAATCGTCATACTAAAAAAATCTTCTAAAGTTCATTAAAATTTATACAAATTGACCAACTTAGACGTAGAAAGATCACACCCTTATATTATTTGAGCTATTCTGCCATCACATAATAAGTAAATCTAAATATTTGTTTCGCGTCACTATAACAGTCGTATCGTCTTACTTCATTCACTTGTGATTGCACCTACTTGTAATTATGTTAACTATATTGATACATATGTACATTCTCTGTGTGTATAAGCTGCAAATTGTATAACATTAAATATTTGAATTATACAAAGATTGTGGTTTTAATTTTAGGTGTTACCTATGGGTATATGTACCTACCATTTTCTGAGTACGTCTTTTATTGACTTGAATGTGCCATGGCGGCTGAGAGTGTCATGCTCACTAAAATATCTAGCTGATGGTGGCGTATGTGTTGGATCATTAAGTTCCCTTCAAAATGGTTGAACTAAATGGTGCTGATCCATGCGTCAGGTTCGTGAACGGGCGCCGTCAGTAGGGACTGGTCATTTCTTAGCTGCCACGGCTTATTTTAACTTAGTATTTAAGTTGTTTTTTATATTTTTATTACGGACGCTTTTAACGTGCACGTCTTTCTACATTGTTCTCACATGTATAATTTCAACATAAATTATGTAACCAATACTATGTAACAAGATTTTGATTTAAAAGAGTGTCCGTGGAGTTTCTTGCCCGTTCTTCTCCATAGGAACCTACTACGCTTTGGAATGGGCAACTAGCTTCATCTGACTGACTGACCCCTTGACAATTCAAAAGTGCCTTTAATAGGTTTATTCGAAATAAATGCTTTGAGTTTACAATATTTTGTAATAGTATAATTTAAAAGTGTCGCAGTAGTTTCTTGAACGTTCTTCTCCATAGGCTACTACGCTTTCCCGGGGTGGGGTCGTCTTGGCGGTGTCTCTTGACATCGCCAATGCTTTCAATACCCTACCCTGGAGTTGCATTAGGGAGGCATTCCGGTATCACCGGATGCCGACCTACCTCTGTCGAGTGGTCGAGGCCTATTTGACGGACAGGGCCATCGTCTACCCCGGTCACCACGGAGAGTGGAACCGGCGAGAGATGATCGGTCCTGGGGCCGCATCTGTGGGACATCGGCTACGACTGGGTGCTGTGTGCTGACCTCCCTAGCGGCCTCAGCGTAGCCTGCTACGCTGACGACACGCTGGTCCTCGATCAGGGGAGGTAGCATCAGGCGGCACGTGGGGTTGCGACAATCGTCGATAGGATCCGGCAATTGGTACTCGAGGTGGCTTTGCACAAGTCCGAGGCTATGTGTTTTTATGGTCCTTGGAATGCGCCACTGTCCGGTTTCCAGATAACGGCAGGAGGGGTTCACATCGGCGTCAAGTTGACGATGAAGTACCTGGGTCTCGTCCTCGACAGCCGTTGGAACTTTGTGGAGCATTTTCGACGTTTGGCTTCCAGACTGGAGCGGGCCGGAGCTTTGCAACCAGATGCAACTAAATAGTACCTATTTAGCATAATAGTAGTAGGTAGAGAAGACCTCATTTATAACAATAGCCCCACAAAAAAACATGAAAAGATCTTTTGAATACCTACGTTGGATAATATAATTTAGAACGTTCGCTAAACTTGTAAAAAATGGCCTTGAAACACCCTGTGGTAACACTAGTATTTTAAAATGGAACAAAAAAACTACCCTAATAAATTCAGTCATCAATCTGCCATGAGAATTGATTGACCACGTTTCAGTGCCATAGGTCATCACTGGTCCGACTTTCGTCTTGAGACACTGCGGTATTTGGGACGAGAAGCTATTGCGTAGGCGTATTTGTAATAATCGCTAATGCTAACGGTTGTAGCATACATTTTGCCAGTGAAATACGCCAGGGTCGCCAGAATCAGTCTGACTGTTAATGCTCACCATATTATAGGTAGAAGAAATATTTCTATGGTGCTCATATACACGATCGGCACGTTGGCAACGGCAGAGGCAACTGTAGCCGACGACACCCGTCGGCGGCAGCGGTAGATGTATCGACGACTGCCGCCGACGAGTGCCGACGGCTGCAGTTGCCGCGTGCCGCTCGTGTACCTATTTGAGCACGTACTCTTATACTCAAGCGGCACGTTGCAGTCGATGCGTCGACGACTGCCGCCAACGAGTGACGACAACTGCAGTTGCCTCTGCCCGCTGAGATTTTCGAGATTTATAATACCATAATCCACAATTCGGCTCTAAGTACTTCGAAAATAATTTTCTTTTGGTGGACACGAATGCGACTTGCAAGAGAACTACGAATGCAAGCGTACCACACTAGACTGAGCGAGTTTTGCCCACTAGGACAAATTTATTGTATTACGATTTTGTTCGCTATGTCCCGTCTAATAATAAGTACATAATTTAATGTCTTTGGGTGTGGAGAGTTTTTATTTGTGTATTGATCAGTGACATAATTGAACAAACATCGACGCAGACATGACATGGCTCCTCGGGCATCTTTGAGTGCGCTTGCGCAAGCGAATGAGGCCGGCCGATGGATGCGTAGTTCATACAAACGTAATACCAAAATAATTTGTAAATCAAACATATTCTTAAGGTAGTGTGTCTTTATTCCGATTGGAATACAGAATATCTAGGTTCCCAAATATATGACGGAAGTCATATTATTTAACAGCTGCGAGAGGCGGCGACTAGATGGCGCTAGTGGAACGTGCACCATAGACAAATCATTCATTCTATCGGATGTTTGACTTAAAAGACTTGAAGTCAATTGAGTGAAATATTGTAACGTTACCCCCCACTAGCGGATCGCCTTTATAAGGAGGTGCGCTATTGAGTCGGTACGCATTTTGAACGGATGCGTCTTGGTGCACGGACCACTGTCTCTCGACAGTCAGTACTGCCCGGTTATTGGATATGGAACGCTGTCTCCGACAAATTAGTACTATCCTTATTGCGGTGGGTGCATGGACCACTGTCCCTGACAGTCAGTACTGCCCTATGTGACCGCCACTACCATTATTAGTTATTTAATTAATTCTATTTAATTTCTATATTCTCTCGATTTAAAATAACTGATTGTTCGATGGAAATATATTTCTGTATTGCCATATCTGAGTATTACTTCTGATGTCTGAACCTATCCCGACATCAGAAGTGGGATACGAAGACCACCCCACTTCTGGAGACTCAGCTTCCAATATCATGCAAGACCAGATGCTTTTGTTTAGTAACGGCATGGAAGCCTTAATTTCTAAAATCATCGGAAGTTTGTCATCTACCGTCTGTACACTAAGTCCATTAGTCTCATTCGACCGTGACGCGTCCGCACACATCGTCTTTAATGAAGGAGAGAATTACTAGTAAATTTAGAGGTAGAAGAGTAAATGATGTGGTACCTTTACCTACGTATAGGCAATAAAAATATCAATTATACTTTGCAATTGCTGTGTCAGGCAGAAACAACGATTTCGCGACGGAGATTCTATTTCAAGTTTTGCTAGATAAGTACTTGCATCGTAACATCGTATTGAGTCAAGACATTTTAAATAACGGTTTTTGTTCAGAGCAACTGAATTAATTTTGCCTAGCACTATAAACGTGTGTAAAGCTATTCAGACTACGGCAATAATTAATTGTGTCGATTGGATTCTTGTCGTTTTCTTTTTCGTGATAACTGAGGGGTTGTTTCTTTGACTAAAATGTTCACATTATCCATTTTAACGTAGTAAATCAATTAAAATTCGGCACGAAATAAGTACAGAGTCAACTCGTTACCAACACTGAGAAAGATGGTCATTTTAAACCTCTGTCAGTTAAAACAATCTCGCGCTCCTGATTGGCTGAAAGGATTTGACGTCTCGCTCCTGATTGACTGAAAGGATTTGACTAAATTTGTTAATGAACTTCGAAGGATTTGACTGAGTTAGATACCGATGGTAACCGGTTTCTTTGTTTTTTAAAAATAACGTTCTTAACTTATTTTCGTTTTTTTTGGAGATGACCAAATTTGATTTTACCAGTTGATAGAAGACGTGACCTTGTAAACATCTTAGAATTATACTCTGGACTTTTTTAGTAACTGTTTTCCGACAATACGTGTTAACACTGGTGAGTTGGAGGTAGGGATTGTAAATGTTCGATAATTTTTAGTATTCGAATGCAGCCTTGTTCAAATGTTTGAACTGTTCGAGTGATGTGCGAGTTATTTACTCTTACAACTCGGTATTCGAATATTTGATTGCAATGCCTATTTGAAAGTAAGATTGATAGACCCTAATCGTACAGTCCAAAGGCATTCTTACAGACTGTCTCCGGACGAAAGTCGAATCATGCGCGATAGGGTTAATTTACTGTTGCAAGCCTAAATAATTAGACCCAGTAGTAGTAATGTAAATTAATGCGAATTAACCCATCAGTACCCAGTAGTACGCCGTTTGCTAGGCGAGCCCTTTTGGTTACAAAGTATGATGGATCAGACCGTATGTACATAGATTATAGAGACGTTAATAATAATACAGTCACAGATCGTTATCCATTACCGTTGATTTCTGACCAAATTTCTTTACAAAGTTAGATTCAAAATTTAAGGGATCGTTTGAGGTCATAGAGGTTCTTGACGGTGATCGCTACACATTGAGAGCATTCAATTTCAAGCGTATTTACAAGTACGTGCATGATAGCCATTTCGTAGCCGTAGTCCGTTAGAAGTCGGTATCTGCTTATAGTAGTCCGTGGATGCGCGGTGCGCGGGTGGCTCTAGTGGAGGTCGAGTCTTGTAGTGACCATAGAGTCCGTGGGACTCGGAATTCAGGTGAATTCAGTGAACATGGGGTTTGTTGAACGGGCTTAGTGAAAAGCCACAGGCCACGGATAAGATTCCTACTTTGTGTTTTGTTATGCTCTAAGGCTGATTTATGAATTGCTCTCACATGTTTAGTTTGATTTTATCTTTTGAGAGATGCGCGATAAATGTGTAGTCAGATCTTTGACTACGACTTTGAATTTCCTGATTATTGATAACATGTTAATTTTCTTCTAATTTTTCATTGATTTATAGTAATATGGTACTCTAGTTTAATTCAAAATGAAATAAAGAGTTAAGTTTAAAGTACTTTGACGAACGAAGTAGGGAAAAGGGTATCTGGTATAAAACTATACAGTATCAGCCTCCTCGTATTCCTTGGTTTGCTATCAAGGAAATTAATAGGTATCATATTGTTCTGTTTCATAGATTACGCTCTGGTCACTGCCCATCCCGCAAGTTTGGTTATTTGATGAACAAAGTAAAATCCCAATTGTGAAACATGCGGATCGGCTGAAGATGTTCACCATCTACATAAAAGAGTATACTAAGACTAAGAAGGAAAGAGAATTGTTGAGTGTAGCAAAAGGTAATGAATATGATATTGGTAGATATGTTAAAGTTTTGGCGCAGCCTTCACCCGAGATAGCAAACCTACTTACTGGTTTCTTTAGACATTAATAATTTATATTGTATGTGTAGATTTAATTTAGAATAGTTTGAGTTATGATGAGGCTGGCATGCCACTGTGGATGCCTCTTGTAAAGAGTTCTGTCAAATTTTGACTTTATTTAATTCTGACAAATCAGATGTTCACTTCATTTAATGGTTTACGACAATGATGACAAGACCTTGATGACATTAGGAGATTGGCATCTGAAGGCGTTGAGAAGTCCACGCGTTATGATGAAAGTCGTTTTAATAGTACAATGGCAAGCGTGAGTAAGTTCTCTGTCGGGGAATTCGTGCTTATTGAGAACGAGAAGCGTTCCATGTTAGAGGGTTTGGTTTCCGCACTTCGTCCTTCATGTGGACCATTGTGTGTGTTATTCCAACCAGCCCACCTACCTCCAGAAGCTGATTAGGTCTTCTGGACTGCATAGTATATCTGTGAAGGATCTGAGTGACCCGAGGGTTTCTGCTCGGATCAGGGTGACGCTTGTGCAGTCAAAGAGCACATGCGAAACGGTTTCTTCAGCCTCCATGTAAGCCCTACACAGAGGGCTGTGCGTAAGTGATCAGTGTTCCGTGATGGTCCCCGTCACTGGGCGCAGGCCGTTCCTGTCCAGGCGTAGCAAGCGCCTGGTTAGCCTGCCATCTAGGGATGGCATGGCTTCCCTGGATTGCCTGCAGCCCAGTGTCGAGGTCCACCAGATCTCCGCTTGTGTGTGGGTGAGCTCCTGTAGCCAGAACGAACGAGGAGCGTAATCAAACTAAGCTTGACGTGAAGTATAGAGGCCCTTTCAAATTGTTGGAGTGTTAGATGGCGATCGGTATGTTTTAAAAATCTCTAGTTAACAAGCGTACTTACAAACTCTCATGACCGTGTTCGGAAGATGCCCGATGTCAAGTACCAATTGAGATTGTAGACGAAATAGATGAGTTGACATCACTTTAGTTTATGTAACATGTTTTCGGTTCATTGGGTCGGAGACTACAACAGAGTATCGTAGTGCTCAATGAGTAGTCCATGGGTACGCGGTAGGCGGTAGCTCTGGGTTGTATAATCGGGTTTTGCCTAGAAGCAAGGACCATAGAGTCAAGGGTTGACTCGGTATTCCCGTGGGGAATAGTGTGTGTGTTATTGACCATAAATGAGATACCTATTATTTTAATATGGAATCCTTGTGCTTGGTCTCGGTAATCTCAAAACTAGATAATTCCAACTTTTAGTTTCAAATTGCTTGGCAATTAAAACGGATTTTAAATTTTAAAAAGATAGTTCTCAAAACTTAAATGCCAGTCGTATCTTAGAATCCAAAAAAACATTATCGATTGGTTCACAAACAGTAACTATTAATTCTGAATCCTGTAATCCTGTTCTGTATAACCCAGTACCGGAACAAGGTCTCTTGCTGGATGACTAAATGTACTAGTACTGGTTTATACCGTAGGGGTTGCAAGAGTTGTGTGTGGTGACCTAGCCCAGTTGTAGCTGGAAGGGTCTCACCTGCTTGTGTGGGTTGATGACCTAGTCCAGCGCTTTGTCGATTTAGACTAGCAAATATGTAGCTGAAGGGGTTTCACCTGCTTTTGTGGGTTGATAACCTAGCCCAGCGCTTTGTGAGCTGCAGGAATCTCACCTGCTTTAGTGGGTAACGATTTAGACCAGCATGTTTGAACTGTAGGGGTCTTCTGTTGTAAAGAAATACCTAGACCAGTGATATTTGGTATTTTGATATGTAATGATGATGATGGGAATTAATGAAAGTCTTTTTTTAATTTTTTATGGATGAATTTTTGCACTTGAGGACGAGTGATTTATCAGAATGGCCGTGACGGAAGTCATATTATTTAACAGCTGCGAGAGGCGGCGACTAGATGGCGCTAGTGGAACGTGCACCATAGACAAATCATTCATTCTATCGGATGTTTGACTTAAAAGACTTGAAGTCAATTGAGTGAAATATTGTAACGTTACCCCCCACTAGCGGATCGCCTTTATAAGGAGGTGCGCTATTGAGTCGGTACGCATTCTGCGCTCGAAGCTCGCTGCGGAAGGACGTGTGTTGCGCTGCTCTCGCTGTGCCCCGCTCTCCCGCTGCTGCTCTTTCGTGCTCGGTACGTTACGCTTGCGTAACGCTCTCGTAGTCGCCCCGACTACAACCGATCGTCGATTGATTAGATTGATTAATTTATTAATTAATTTAATCGAAAGACACTAGATCAAAAAAAGTGCCTTTTTGAAGGCAAGCGTTTCTTTAACAGTTTGTTCAGAGAGTAGCTTCATTAGGCCCCTTCTGGGCAAAACCACAGTTTCGTGGTCCTCGGTGGAAACCTTACGGTGTTAACGAAACCGAGTGGGGTGTTGACCCAAACGCACCCGCCGAACCCCTTCAGGGGGAGGCAGTAAATTGGACGGGTCCCAGAGTTAACCGGCCTTGGGGGATCTCCTAGTCGGCTCTGGTGGCAGTTTTCCTTCCGCAGCTACTCACCTAGTGTCTCTAGGGTGTGTCTACACCCTTCGCGCTAGACTGGAAAGGGCCCCCTTGCACAATAAGATTGGCAACGGGATCACAAGCTTAGGGCTCACCAATAGGCTACACATCCTCCCTGTCTGCACCCGACAGGGAGGGAAACACATCCCCGGGCCAATCCACCCGGGGAGCTAGGTATAGGGAACGATAGGTAGAAATTTAGTGGAGACGGCTCCAAAATTCCTCCCTACTAGAAACCCCCCCCTTAAAACCGCTATGGAGGACGCCATTATTTTGGCGTTCTTCAGAGAGGTCCTTTTTAAGGACCCAGCCTTTCTACAACGTTATGGAGTACAGCTCGCTCAACTAAAGAGCCAGCCTTCTGCTGGCATCGATAAGTTCAGCGATGTACTCGCGAACCAGCAGGCGGAAGAGGACTTCCAGAGTCCCTCCCCTAGTCCGATCGTGTCTATGGACACCTCCG
This sequence comes from Tiliacea aurago, assembly GCA_948098905.1. Taxonomy (NCBI): domain Eukaryota; kingdom Metazoa; phylum Arthropoda; class Insecta; order Lepidoptera; family Noctuidae; genus Tiliacea; species Tiliacea aurago. The sequence goes on along the minus strand of OX402598.1, from coordinate 1,617,047 downwards.
CACCCGCGGACAATCACGCGCCAAGTCCGTGCACGTCAGACTCCGAAGAGTCCAGCTCTTCCTCCTCGTCTTCTTCTCCCTCTGCCAAGCCAGGGGTCCTAACCTCTGGACCTGGCAAGAGGAAGAAGTCGACCCCTATCCCTTCTGCCCCCGTGGCATCCACCTCAGTGGCCCCTACCGCGGCCCCTCGTACCGTTACTCCGTCACCGGTCCCGGCGTCTTCCACGCAAGACCAAGACGGTTTCACTCTCGTTTCTGCCTCTAAGAAGGCTTCCCGTCCTCCGCCCATTGTCATCCAGGACAAGGGTAAATGGACGGAAATTTCAAAATGGTGTGTTGATCAGCGGATCAACTTCACCAGCGCGGTCAGTACCCAACCGGGTATAAAAGTTACAGTTCCCACTTCTAACGATTTTAGGGAACTAACCAAGACACTTCGGGTGAGAGGCATCTCATACCACTCCTATACCCTCCCCGAAGAGCGTCAGACGCGTGTGGTGATCCGTAGGATCCCCAGTGAGATTGCCACCGCTGACATAAAGTCGGACTTAGAGCGACAGGCTATTCCTGTCCTCGAAGTCCACAGGATGCACCGCTCTAGAGGCGGTTCACCATACGACATGGTTCTTGTCGTATGCTCTCAAGTAGAAGGGCATCACCCTATTTTCAAGGTCGCTTTGATCTGCAGCCTCAAAGGCTTTGATATCCAGAAGCCCCATAAGTCAAGCATTATCGGACAATGCCATCGTTGCCAACTATACGGTCACGCGCAGAAGAACTGCTTCGCGAAACCCAGGTGCGTCAAGTGCCTGGGTGAGCATGGCACTTCTGAATGCTCGCGACCAAAAGACCGTGCCCTCTGCACCGAACCTCCCAGTTGCGTTCTTTGCGGCCAACAAGGTCACCCAGCCAACTACCGTGGCTGCCCTAAGGCACCAAAATCATCTTCCTCGAAGTTGACCAAGCGTTACGACGCGAGGCAACAGAGAGACAACCAGGGGGGATTCTCCTCCTCTCTGTCCCAACCTCCGCAACGACTGAGCCCTCAAAGGTCAAGTCCGTGGAACTACTTCAACCACCAGCAGGCCTTCCCTGCCTTCGGCCAATACATGGCTCCCCCTCCTCAACCTCAACCCATCCCACGGTTGATGGACCCTCGCCTTCGCGCTCATAGCGCTCAGCATCACCAACAACCTACCACCGCCGGTAGAAGCGCGCCTCTCGCGCCCCCAGTGGCCCGCGTGCCAGAGCCTGCTTCCAAAGCCGCTCCTCCTCTCAACACTCGCGCGCCTCCTCAACCTGCGGCCACTCCAGTGGTCGCACAACCTAACACCTTCGATGCGTTTAATGTGATCTCGAGCACATTCAACATCTTTCTTTCGCCCCGCGCCAAGAAAATGGCCAGCGAAATAATCGTAGCCCGTAACTCCTGCGATCTATCGGAGATCCAGCGAATTTATCACGCGTATCCCGAGATCACGCAAGCCCTAGAGTCCATCGCGTATAGGAAACCATAATGTATAATACGGCCCCCGCGAGAACTAAACTCAGATCACTAAAGTTAGGCTTTTTCAATGCCAACGGCATTAGAGAACAACGCGACGAAATCGCTGTGTTCCTCCGCGACCATCGGTTAGATATTCTCCTAGTACAGGAAACTTTCCTCAAGCCTTGTCATCGAGACCCGTCAATTGCGAACTATCGCGTAGTTCGCAATGACAGGACTCGATGCCACTTGGGCGGCACCCTGATTTACTATAGGACTCCTCTCCATTGCATCCCGCTCGATGCTCCGACAACTCTCTCGTGTCTTGAAGTGTCTGCATGCAAAATAGCAATGTCAGGTCATCAACCGATTACGATAGTTTCGGCTTACATGCCGCCCACCGCGACCACGAGCGCAGACGGTCTTCAAATGCTGTCTCGCGATCTTTCGATTCTTTTCGGCCTGAGTGAATCCGTTATCGTAGCGGGTGATCTCAACGCCAAACATCCGTCCTGGAACTGTAATACCACCACGTTTCGAGGCCAACATCTGTTTGACCTCACCGCCGTTTTAAATTTCGATATCATCGGTCCGATGAATCCTACTCACTACCCCCATATCCCCAGTCAATCCCCGGACATATTGGACATAGCGCTCCTAAAGAATATCAACCTACGGTTGGATTCGATAGAGGCGATGGACGAACTGACTTCTGACCACCGGCCGGTCGTCTTAAGACTGGCCCCTCGCGACGGACTCCTTGACCCTGACCAACCCCCCCTCACGAAAGTAGTCACGGACTGGCGGAAAGTAAGCGACCGACTGAAATCCACCACATCCCCGATACTTGATTCTATCCCTGATCAGTTTGACTCGATCGCCGACACGACGGCCGCGATCGACTCACTCACGGAACACGTACAATCAGTCCTGAGCGATTGCTCGAAGCAGGTTCCGGCGATGGACCCCCATCGCCGAAAGCTGCCGGACGATGTGCGTGAACTGCTGACTGAGAAGAACGCGGCCACTCGTGCATACAGTGTCTTTCCCTGTGACGCTAACAAAGTCTTCATGCGCCAATTACAGAAATCTGTAAGGAAGCGAATGAAAGAACTGCGTGAGGCTAACTGGGACAAGATGCTGGGCGAACTAGAGCCCACTCATCTTGCCTTCTGGGAGCTTCAGAGGAAACTCAGATCCCCGCAAGTAGCTTCGATGCCCCCTCTGACACGACCCGACAGGACGATAGCATTCGACGACACCGACAAGGCTGAATGCCTGGCTGACACTCTCGAGACTCAGTGCTCGCCCAGCTCTCAACCAGTAGACCAAGCTCACCTCGCTGAGGTGGACGCTGAAGTCGAACGTAGGGCGAATCTCCCTCCGGTCGAAGACCCTGATTGTCCTCTGGCTCCCGTCACCCCAGACGAAGTGCACGACATTATCAAGGGTCTGAAAACCCGTAAATCTCCCGGTTCAGACGGAATCACCAACAGGGTGCTCCAGCTGTTCCCCGCTCACCTGATCATGCTAATGACCACCATCTTCAATGGCGCTCTTAGCAACAACATTTTTCCTCAAGCTTGGAAAAGTGCCACGGTCATCGGTATCCCGAAGCCCGGCAAACCTAAGACCGAACCTTCCAGTTACCGACCCATCAGTCTGCTCAACGTCTTCGGCAAAGTCTATAAGAGGCTTATTTATAAGCGTCTCAGAGACTATGCCGAGACGAAGGGCCTCCTCCCAAACGAACAGTTCGGGTTCAGATCCCAACATTCGTGCGTACAACAGGTCCACCGTATCGTCGAGCATGTAAGCGCTGGCTTCCAGCGCGGGCTCATGACGGGTGCTGTGTTCTTCGACATTGCGAAAGCGTTCGACAAAGTCTGGCACAACGGCTTAATATATAAGCTCTACAAACTCGGTGTGCCCGATCGTCTCGTGCTCATCTTACGAGACTTTTTGTCGGCCCGCACCTTCCGCTATCGCATCGAGGGTGCGCTATCCTCCCCCCATCCGCTCCGCGCAGGCGTCCCTCAGGGCGCTGTGCTGGCACCGCTGATATTCACTATATTTACTAGTGATATCCCCAAATGTAGAAAGGCGCAGTTAGCTCTGTTCGCAGACGACACGGCCATCTACTACTCCGGCCTCAGGCAAGACAATATCGCCCGTATCCTTCAGGCCGAAGTCAACAGACTCACGGCCTGGTTCAGGAAGTGGAGGATTGAAGTCAACCCTGATAAGAGCCAGGGGGTCCTATTCTGTAGGCCCCGGCGATCACCCGCCCTGCCCCAACCGATCACCATGTTCGGCAAGCCTATCCCTTGGGAGAAGCGAGCCAAATATCTCGGTGTGGTCTTAGACCATCACATGACGTTCGGCGAGCACATAAAACAGGTGCGCTCGCGCGCCAGTTTTGCTCTCGGCCGACTACACTCCGTACTCAACCCGCGCAGCAAGTTGTCCCTTAAGTGCAAATTGCGTATTTACACCGCGTGCATTCGACCGATCATGACTTACGCCTGCGTAGTCTTCGCTCACGCAAAGTCATATCACATTCATAAGATGCAGACGCTTCAAAACCGATTTCTCCGTAGAATTACGAAAGCTCCTTGGTTCGTTCGGAACGAACAACTTCACGTAGACCTTAAGATGCCTACCATCAAACAGTTTATGAAGCGCCTTGCAAAGCGCTTTTTCGAATCCGCGGAACGTCATCGCAACCCCTTGGTTGTGCAGGCCGCTAGTTACAGGCCTTCTGCCATTAGTCAGACTCGCCGACCGAGGCACACTCTCTTAGATCCGGATGACCCCATCACTCTCCTTCAGGAAAGCAATAGGGCCACGAGTACAGTGCACAAATTACACAAACCGACCTTCCGTCCTCGCCGCCGAGGTACCACGCGAACTTCCCGAGTAAATGGTAATAAAAGTCCTCCCCCCCGTCCCTTGAATGTCGATGCGCCAGCCGCCCGGTTAGAGGCTGAGAGCGCCGTAGCAATAAATATAATATCCCCTGATAATAATCATGATCAAAATGTTGATCCAGCCCGTCCCCAAATTGTTAGTAATTTTGTGATCCCCCAACGACGCCCTGAGCCGAGGTCCGTACCCCACAGGGGGTGCCCTTAGTGCGCTGTCGTTTAGTTTTTAATATATATAATTTGCGCCCTGGCTGGAGGCTTTAAGATTAAAAACCTTAGGGCAGCCACAGGAATATCCGGTTAAGTAGCAACGACCTCTCTAGGTCTGCTACGAGATGCCATACCTAAAAAAAAAAAAAAAAAAAAAAAAGAGTCGGTACGCATTTTGAACGGATGCGTCTTGGTGCACGGACCACTGTCTCTCGACAGTCAGTACTGCCCGGTTATTGGATATGGAACGCTGTCTCCGACAAATTAGTACTATCCTTATTGCGGTGGGTGCATGGACCACTGTCCCTGACAGTCAGTACTGCCCTATGTGACCGCCACTACCATTATTAGTTATTTAATTAATTCTATTTAATTTCTATATTCTCTCGATTTAAAATAACTGATTGTTCGATAGAAATATATTTCTGTATTGCCATATCTGAGTATTACTTCTGATGTCTGAATCTATCCCGACATACATATTTTGAATGGACACTGATATAAACAAGAGTTATGAGAAAAATAAGTTTTCTATAGAAATTTTAAATTGCTCATATCTCGTCTTTATATCATTGTTCTTTTTATTATGTATATTTGGGAACCTAGATATTCTGTATTCCAATCGGAATAAAGCCCCTTAAAGACGTAGATTATAACGTTTATTATTCATTGGCATCAGAAAATGTTCAACTGCATTCTGTACTACACTACTGGGTCTTATGATAGGCAGCATCAATATATTGGACAACAGCAGTTAAAGAATTATGTGCAGGATAATAACACAAGCAGGGTTAATTAGATAATATCAGTTGACCCTCAGGTCTTCAATGCAAGAGTCAATACATTATACCTATCTATGTATTATTATCTTCGTCAACGAGTTTTATGGGGCAACGAGGACGTCCACGACTCAAAATATATATTCCATCACCACTGCTCTCAAAACGGTGAGGGAAAACATCGTAAGAAAACCCGGCAACGGCATGTCCTAGAACCAAAAAATCTTTGTAACATCCTCGGACCCGCACTTGGCCCGCATGATGGATTATGTTCGTCTATATGTTTGTTTTTTTTTTCGTTTTAGGGTTCCGTAGCAAAATGATAAAAATGAACCCGTATGGTGAGAGTAAGTCTGTCTGTCTGTCACACTTGGATATCTCAAGAACTACTAATAAAAAAAAAAAATCATAATCAAAAATGTATTAATAAAGACAACTGAGATCCATATTGTTAGTATACCTTATAGCTAGTGTTAGCCAGCTATCAACTTGAAATTTAGAATAGTTTTATGTATGGATTATCTTCCTCATAAGATAGCCAGAGAAACTAAAAGGCAACTTCTACGATTCTTCCTCACTCTTTTTGCTTCTTCTACAGACACACACCGGTATAAACGATAAGTAGTTTGACTATCCGGAACAGAATTCCTCGTGGTGAAATCAGGTTTGACCACGAGGAAGGAACGGAATACCTAATAAGCACCTAGTTAATAACATTTTTGAAGGACATCACCATATAATCTCAAGTTTTTGCCAAGAAAAATGAGTAGTAAGAAGAGTGAAAGAACACTATCTTTCCATTTCATCAAAGTTGCATGTTACCTACGTATTTATTATTTTAAACATAATTATATTAGAAGTAGGTATGTATGTAGGTATTTTGTTTTCACTTCTACTCTTACACACGTTGTCTACATCTCTTTGTCTACTTTCCTATCGTAGGTATGCTGGAAGAGATTTCTTTAGAAATAAGCATCACCTTTGTACGTGTTTTTCTGTTCCTTTCTTCTTGTCTGTTTATATGTGTGTACATAAACTGGTAAATAAATACTGAAATAAATAGGTAAGTAACTTATATGTATGCAAATTATTATATTCTGTAAAGAAACAGGATCCCATGCATGAGACGACTTCATTGTCTATTGAGGCTAGCAATCAATCTCATGGACCTCGTGAGCACAGACCATACCTACCTTGATAAGATCTTGGTAAAACCGACCAAATTGTACACATTGAATGGCTTAAAATGATTATATACAATATACTTATGACTTAAGACGCAACTAAATATTTACTCAAAAGAATATTTAGGCGTCGAAGTACCCGTCTGCATCGCTGTGTCCAGAAGACTGGCAGCTTTGCCACGTTGAATGGCAATGCTCATTCTTTGGACAAAGAACGAGCCACCCCTCTGGTCACGTGAAGTGTCGATCAGTCGGCGAGGAATTTCCTTAAAAAACAGACGCGTAGGTACTCGGTCCCCATGACCCGAGCGTTTCGACCCCAAACAGCTCTAAACTGTAGTTATTCATAAGGTTACAGTATTTGTACCGCTTGAGGGTCAAAGCAGCCGCTACGGTGCCAGCACAGCCAGCCGTGCTTGGAACATGAGATGGCGCGAGGGTGTCGACATAGGTTGCGTACCATACCATCTGGTCTCTTCCCATCGTCACGTACCAAGCCGTTTGGTTCTAATACCGCTGGTACGCCGGTGGTGACAAGGGCTCGACGAATAGTATCGTTGATATTATTGAATGGCTTACTTAGGTTACATTATCTTTGAATGAAAAAACAAATAAATTAGAATTATCCCAAACATGTAGCCTACATCATTTATCTCTATTATACCTTAACATCCACGTGTCCGATTGTACTTTGACCCTCATTGTCCTCACTATGAGATGGCCAGGCCTCTTCGATCACAGTCATTGGTCACACAATATGCCATGCTGCTTTGTGTATATTCGGTCTAGTGGAAATCCGGACCGGTAACCAATTCGCAAGGGTAATCGAATTTACTGAAAGAATTAGTTCCATGCAATTCTGAGAATTGTTTGCATTAGTTACTTACCGTGGTTTGACTTGTTTTTGTCTGAACATGTATGTGTTCGAAAAATAATCGGAAAATCTTTGCAAATACTTACCTATGTAGAATCCGAAATTTTTAATATCTAGAATGTGCAATGGGTCCTGCACCTGCAGCAGACTGCTCTACGATTTGGAAATATGTCGTAATCAGTATGCAACAGGTCTGTACCTGTTGCATATTGACATTTCCAAATCGCCAGCACATCAAGCTACTACAATCTGTCAAATTTCTTTAAAAGATTTTCAACTTTATTGTTACAGCATAAGGTTCAAGGTTGATTGGGAAAATTTGACAATTTCGGGTAGCTTGCCCTGCTGGCGTCTGTACATAAAGCTCAAAAATATGCAAGACGAAAGCAGCGCAGGCGCAGAAATCGAATTCGCAGAAGTTGGGCACCATCAGGTTGTTGTAAGTTCCTGAAATGCCAACCGTTGAAAACAATTTAAATTGATGTGTTGATTGCTTGTCTAATATATAGTCATTTCGGTATTGGATAGTTGTATTATTACGGTTTATGCTCCACAATGCTATATAAATCAGATACTCTCAAACTCAATCGTGGTTCTCAAAATGACGGCTCTTATGTGGTAGGGACGTCTTTTGAATTGACATAATTCCTTTATTCTTAAGCCCAGCCCAGCCTGCAGAATGCTGTACCCCTAGTGTAAGTTTGCAAGAGAGTAAACGTAACTATTTCGTTTGCGTTAAAATTTGACCGATAGATCATAATGCTAAAAATATAAGGGTGAGAATAAAAATCTTAACGCAAACGCGCTAGTTACGTTTACCTACTCACTTGCAAACTTACACTCGGGGTCATCATCATCATCAAAATTTCAGCCGAAAGACGTCCACTGCTGGACATAGGCCTCCCACAAAGGGGGGTTTGCAACAGAAGCGCCAAGCTTGGCAGGCGGGTTGGCGATCGCAGTATGGTGTTAAAATGCATAGAGAACGCTGCTGCCCATTCTCTAGTAAGTCCCTTAGTCTCCTTTTACGACACCTACAGGAAGAAATAGGGGAGTGCTATTAAGTCCGGCACCACACAGACACTCGGGGTACTGATGCCCATTCATCGACGTGATAAGTAATGCCATAATATTTTGGCCTATTGTCTTCTAGCTAGATCATGGTACTAGATATAATGTTTTACAAGCCACAATGACGTTGCTACCAATGTGATAGTTATACCCAGTAGCCCAAGCAGCACGCAAGCGTTTTCAACACCATTCTATTTAGAATTTAGAGTGCTTTTAAGGACGTACAAGAGTGTCAAAAAATATTTTGTAAGAGTGATTTATGAGTTATTCTTATTTTACAGCTCAAACTGTATAAAATGTTTGTTAAGGGATCCGCTTAAGCTTAGGGAGCTTAAACAGAATATTAAAACTCTACTATACAACTTTAAGTATTTTTTGACACTTCAATCTGATTTTATCGTTAAAACTGTACATTTCTTTTTTTTCTGGGTGGGAAATTTTCAAATAACTTCTCCCGCTCTGGGCGGAGCGGGAGGGCGTGTCAGACTTTTACTGACTAAACCCCACCCGTGTTCCTTCATTTGCCTGTGTGCCAGGGCCACGATATCCCTTTCAAAATTAATTCCACAAATAACACTTAATAACTATTGCTTAAAATGGGGCATACAAATATTATGATGTAGGACAATGTTCATTTGTGGGAGACTGGTGCCTAAACTAAGCCGTGACTTGTATTTCAGGACACCAGGGACTCCCCCCTAGAGGCAAAAATATCATCAAAAACATTAATAGAGAAATGCTTACATAGTGAAAGTTACATTTCATGTTATATGAGCAAACAATTTTTTGAAAGAGAATAATAACACAATTTTAAACATATATGAATTGTATGAAGAGGAGTGGAGTTCAAGGTGCATGTGAGGGTGTGAGTTATTTATAGAGAACTGATATACAGCTTAAGTAATGCAGCAAACTATTCTGTTATAAAGCTGATTAAAAACCAATAGCTGTACAATATAATCCTTAACTTACTCAGTACAGCTACTTAGACTATAACACCCTCCAAATAGCGTTTAGGCTGTTTAGCAAAGTGTCGCCATTATCGAATATATAAAAACAACATTTAATTAAAGTATAATTAAAGGAAAATTTTACAACGGCTAAAGCCATATCATGATTATCAGCTTGAATAATGATCACTGTGCTTTTATATCTATTATACAATTTTTTGTTATAACCTTAGAACTAACATTCACTTACCGTATTTAGTATTTGTATTTACGTCAGCTCGACCATTTTGCTGGCGCGTTAATATTTTAATGAAAAACATACACAGGTTCACAATAAATTTGAATCTGCACTTTCAATTCTCTAATTAACACCATCACATATCCAAGTCCAGTATTATTAAATAAATAACAACAGTACACAAATTAAGCGATCTTACGATAGACTTTCATAGTTGGGTGTTGTAAAACAATAGATGAAGTAGGTACAATTACTGTTTGGGAGAAATTGGGCGATAAAAAACGACAGTTTGTACAGATGCACAATACCTTACTTGATGCGATGGAGTCCTGGACCGACGATAGATAATGCAATCTTCACGAATTTTCACTTGTTTCTTCAAGCATAACGCACGAGGCGCGGGAGACAAGCGCGAGCGTCGCTTTTCGAACACAGACCATATTCTTTTTCTAAAATGTTTTGACGAGATTGCGCGGGGTGGCGTCACTTGGTGTAGTTGTCTTGTTCCCATGCGAAAGACTGGCAATTGTGCAGGAATGGGATAAGCTACAAACCAACTTTATCAATTAATTAATTTGCCAATACAAAAAGGAAACGAAATGACAATACTATAATTCTAATCGAATCAGCGCAGCCATATATAATATAAATAATAATGTCGCCATTTAGTACGTTTCTATTACACGTGTCATCGAAAATAGTTCGTTTCTCTTCAAAAACCTATTAAGAACACTTTTCTTTACACGATACATAAAAGATGATATCAGTAGTGTAATGGTTTCTTTGTACACCGAATAACAGTTCTCATACAGCTTCTCTTTTGCTTCTACAGCTACTATACAGCTCTACTAACGCATACAGCTGTATAATATGTGCCCTTTTTAGGGTTCCGTAGCCAAATGGCACCCTTATGGATTCGTCATGCCTGTCTGTCTGTCCGTCCGTATGTCACAGCCACTTTTTTCCGAAACTATAAGAACTATACTGTTGAGACTTGGTAAGTAGATGTACTTATTCTGTGAACCGCATTAAGATTTTCCCACAAAAAAAGAAAAAAAAACACAAAAAGAGAATGATATAACTAAAAAAAATATATGATGTACATATTGTACATTACCATGTAAACTTCCATCGAAAATTGGTTTGAACAAGATCTATTAATTAGTTTTTTTTTTATGGATAATGATACGGAACCATTCGTGCGCGATTCCGACTCGCACTTGGCCGGTTTTTTATTTATAAGGACTGCATAAGCGCTTAAACAGCCTGAATATACAGCTTCTAGTATAAAACCGAACTTAAATACAGCTTGTATACACCTTGCAATGCCACTTGGGAGGTACCTGTAGTGGCTAATAGACCATTGTTTGCAAAGAACGTTGATTGTTTCCGTTCTCACGAATAGTATGTACCATTGAGTACGTAATTTTTGCTGTAGGTACCTATTGTTAATTTGTGTGTCTGGACTAAGACGTCTCAACAACATGGTGTTGACATAAGATATGGTTGAAGTTCCTGTTAGTCTCTAGATCCTTCTCAAAAGTTGTGCTCAATAGTTCAATTTTGAGTTGCAATTGATGAGAAACTACGAAATAGTAGTAAATGGGCCAATGCTGCAATTGAGTTTTCTCCATGTACTTATCGTTGTTTCAATCGGTCAGAAAGAGACATTAGATGACACAAAACATCTAGGCGAAACACATTTTTTAAATCTCCTGTACTATGTTCCCCGCTAAGTAGAGACTATTCATCAAGGCAGAGATGCCCCATCTCTTCTTCCTACCTAGAGTAAATATTTGAATAGTCCAAGTATCCATCACAAACTATACTGTGTGTAATCCAGTTCTTTCTTAAAGCAGCAGACATTCTGGACTCACCAAGAAATATATTATTAAGAGGACTAGTGTGTTAGCTAACGCTGTTTCCATTTGCACCTGTTTATCCCATTGGCCAAAATAACTGACTCTAACCACGAGCGAGATACGAACAACGACAACCAAGAGATCCTGAAATTAATCAATGAGTCAGTCAATTCCAGTGGATCCACAGTCGTGACTCACATGTTTCAAAGATTACAATCTTCAATGGCGTCTTGTTAACCTGAAAGGCACGTTTTTAGTAAGTAGCGGTAATGACCGAGATCTTGCGAGATCAAGTCCTGGTCACAATGATATCACCGCGGGAAATGTTAGTAAATACATACATTTGTCAGGGGTATTGTTGATGGGCGGTAGGCTGGTTACACGACCAGCGAGAGTGGGGAAAAGAACCGGAGCTATCGACTTAGCTTGCTGAGTAAGCCAACTAAAGTGGCAGTGAACTGAAAAGTCATTTATTCAAACTAGGCTGAGAATCAGCACTTTTCGAACGTCAAAAATTACATGAGACAGTCCCCTAAAAACGCCTACCCTTCACCACTTCCTAGTGCTTTAGCTGGGAAGAAGAAGTGGCGCAACAAACTCCCCAGCAGCACAGCTGTCTGTCATGTTTAGAAGGACCGATGGCCGTTGGAGCAGACGAGGCCTGTAGTGGAAACCGCGTATCAGCTAGCGTAGTGTGAGCCGCCCTCCATGGATCTAGATGGACCGACAACCTTAAAAAGGTGGCTGGGACAAACAGGATGCGGAAGGCGGAGGACAGGGTGCTGTGGCGCACCCTGGGTGAGGCCTATGTCCAGTAGTGGACTGCGGTAGGCTGAGTTGATTGATTGATTGAACGTGGGGAAGTAACGACCCCAACTTACGAGTTTTAGGTCGTAGGTTCGAACCCAGCCAGGCGCTTTACTTTGTGTAGTTCAATTATTTCATCACTAGTGCTCTCAAAACGGTGAAGGAAAACATCGTGAGGAAACCGGCATGTCCTAGAACCAAAAATTAGAAGACATGTGACATCCACCAACCTGCACTGGCCCCGCGTGGTGTCGCGTGCCGCGTGATTACGGCCCACTCCCTTTCACAGTGAGGAGGCCTGTGTCCCAGCAGCAGTGGGAACATTATAGGCTGGTTCTGGGGAATTTGGGTGAGGTGGCTGAATCCATTTTTGTTACTGGCAGGGTAGAAAATGTACCTACCTTGAACACGAGAAGAGATGACATTTGGTGCCACCTAAACCTAAACTACAAAATTGTTGTGACCTAACAGGCAGGGCTTTGGAATTTCCATTTATTTCCTGGGTACTAATTCCCGGCGAATTATTCCACAATTTGTGTTGTGATTTTTAGATATGTTTCAAAAAACTAAATCAAAAGTACTCGTAATTTATTCAAACTAGGCTGAGAATCAGCACATTTCGAACGTCAAAAACTACTTATGACAGTCCCCCAAAAACGCCCACTCTTCACCACTTCCTAGTGCTTTAGCTGGGAAGAAGAAGTAGCGCAGCAAACTCCCCAGCAGCACAGCTAGGATATCCTTCTTACTTGGTTGGTGAAATTGGGTTAGGACATTCCAATCGACGATAAATAAATAAAATAAACTACGATGGTACGTAGGTACCTTTTCTATACTAAGGAGAATGCCCAAAAAAACCCATGTCGATTAAAACAACTTATATTACATACTATAGTATAGCATACATGGTAGTTAGTTTCTCTCAAAATAATCACCACATGCGCCACAGCGTGCACAAAGCGGCAACATTGCAAGCATCGAACAAATACATCGGACATCGCCAAAGCTGTCGACGTAATCTGTTTGCGCCGCCGCCGTCAGCTAAAACTGTCGCCGGAGCTGAGTCCCCTGTGTGTCGTACGTTAAGGATGTTCAACGCCGTCCTGACAACCAATCCTGAATGTGATCTGTTTGCTGATGAATGGAGTAGAATTATGCATGTATGTCTGATGTTTTGTGAGAGAAAGTATGCTAGGTGGTCCTACATTATTTTTTAGTATTTGAAATATTTTCTTTTTACTATACTTACTTGATTCAATCTCTATGTTAATTAATGTAATTGGTGTTACCGTTATAATTAACAATAAATCGACTTTACTAGATTTCTGTGGTCAAAAACCGGTAGTAAGTACACCATGCGGTTATGTTGCACATATTCCACCATCCAAACAACGTAACGAATCTCAGTTATGAGTGGATCCGCAGCTGTAGCCCACGAAATTCAAATTTTCTTACGTTTTTTGCTATTTACAGGTCGGTGTTAGGTTATATCTGATTTGTAATAGCGCCAAGTTATCTTTAAGTCTTTATTAATTAATGCATTTTGTATTTAATAACTAGTGTTAATGTATTTATTAACTAATATTGCCCTTTACACATAAAAATAGTTTTCGGTTTTACAATTCGTTCGCAAACATGCAATCTTTACTTTTGGTTGACACGGCAAATTTTTTTGTACTTATGTTTAAAGTAAATGCGACCTTGTTAAAAATGTTACATTGCAAAAATCATAATAGAACATGGTTGTAAAAATGTCTTACGATGATGCAAAAAAGCAGCATAATATTTTTCTACATTTGAATAAAAACATAATTTATAGTAGTTTTACAATTTTTTGGAATCTTAGATAACACTGATGTATAATCACTTGAGTGAGATACCTGAGATACAGGTTTATTCCTAGTTCAGGTAGAATCCAATTATTATTTACCTTAACTTCTTGTATAAGGCCCTATTTTAATATTTATGTAAATCAATTATTTCAATAAACAATTTCAATTTCATATGCCCTTTTAGAAGTTTTTCTTGTAGTGACTCTGGGTTTTTGCCAATACATTTTTGGAAATTCTCCTTTTAACGTTTTCAATGTTTCAAAGACAAATAAAGGCTCTCTGCGGGCCAACCACGGGCGTGCCAAGACGTTAGTGACAAGACTATCAATTTGTACTAGTATTTTATGACAAAACAGTTCTATCGCTCAAACTGTGATAAAATGTGTGACTCAAGTCATGTCACAGTAGGCCGTGCTCGCCCCGCGGCTCTACGCATGCGCATGATTGTTTTTTTTCCTTAGGTAGGTACACATGGTTGTGTCTACTTTCATGAAAACCCTGATACAGGTTTAGGCTTCGCAACTCCAGCAAATCTAAAAGCATTAGCATTAGCGCGTAACACGATCTTATTAATGTAATAAGTCGACCTCAGTCGCCGCGACATAAAGTTGCTCAAAGTGGTAAGATATCCTAGTCTGCAAACAGCCTAACAGCGAAAAGGTGCGCGCGATTCATGTGCGGTCACAATTGGCGCATAATAGCGGCGTTCGGCGCTCAGGCTCAGTGCCGCGTCGCCGCCCGCATGCCCGCCACGCGCCGCCTGCTCACCGCGCGCTGGTTCGCGCGCCGCCGACAGCCCGACGAAGATGACGCCCGCCCTAGGACCCTCCCGCGCGCCGACATGGACCGCCGACCTCGCGTCTCCCGTGTCCTCTCCTCCCCAGCCAGAACGCAACACCAAACACACCCCCCGCTCGACGAAGAGTCCCTCGAACGAGCCTACCCCTCCATGGGACACCTGGAGTACGTCAACGCCGGCTCCTCGCCCCCCGCTGAGAGCGCCCCCAACATGTACGACAGCTTCGAAGAACCACCCCTTGATCTAACTGCGCACATCTGCGGTGACTCGTTACGTCAGAGCGCGCACGAGCAGATGCGCGCCGTCGGCGGACGTCTGCGATTACTGGACGAGCTAGAGACCGGGGTCATTACCGCAGAATCCGCTGCCACTACTTTCTCAACGGCGTCGGACGCCGAGAAGAATGTGTGCCTGTTTTGGGCTGCCTTTCTGAAACTTGCCAATTTCCTACAGCCGCTGATCGAGGTCGGAGCTGACCCGCTATACTTCGATGCTCTGGGACTGTCCCCGCTGCACGTTGCGGCTTTCAGCGGCTCCACGGAATGTGCTACCTACCTGCTGTCATGCGGCTCAGACCCTAATTACATGCCAAGATGCTTCGCCCCGCTCCATTGTGCCGCGTTCGGGAACTCAGTGCAAGTGGCTAATTTGCTAATCAGTCGCGGTGCATCCGTACATTCCGCCGTGAAGTATGTCAACTGTGAAGGTGGCCTGCTCCATTGTGCAGTGCGAGCGAACTCCGTGGAATGCCTTAAATTGTTTATATCCCACGGTGTCGACGTGAATCAAATTGAGCCAGGCGGCACCAACTCTATACATCTTGCGGCCGATTTAGGAATGTTCCAGTGCCTAACGATACTTCTCGAGACGCCCGGCGCGGACCCGAACGTGCGGACGCGAGTCGGCGACAGGGAGTCCACTGCTTTACATCTGGCAGCTGATGGTGGTTTTGTGGATTGTGTGGATTTATTGCTATCAAAGGGTGCTGAAGCCATTTTAAAAAATCACAGAGGTTTCACGGCATTGCACCTGGCTGCTCGTTCGTCGAGCTTGGAGTGTGTGGAGTCCTTGCTGAGAAAAGGTAACGCCGAGCCGAACGCCAACGACTTCGACATGAGGACCCCACTACACGCCGCTATAGGCAAGTCCGATAGTGCTTGCGATATCATTGAGACGTTGATCAGTTGGGGAGCGAATGTGAACCAAAAGGATGAATATGGCTTCACGCCGCTGCACCTGGCCGCCCTCGACGGGCTGTCAGCGTGCGTCGAGACATTAATCTATCACGGCGCTGACGTCACGACAAGGTCTAAAAAAGGAAACTCGGCGCTTAATGTAATCGCTAGAAAAACGCCAGCGTCTCTAGCGATGGTAACTAGAAAATTGGACTGTGCGATCACGCTGCGACACTCACAAACGAGCAGTAGGGAGGTTGAATTGGAGCTTGACTTTCGTAGTATACTACATCATTGTTATCCGCGCGAGATCAGTTACTTGAACACGTTCGTCGACGAGGGACAGAAAGAAGTTCTCCTCCATCCACTTTGTTCAGCATTCCTTTACATAAAGTGGGAGAAAATACGTAAATATTACGTCGCTCGGCTGTTCCTAAGCTTCATATTTGTTTTGTGCCTAACATTGTATGTGTTGACTGCTCTGGCACATAATTGTTACAATGGCAGTAAAGATATGGAGGAAACGATTCAAGAGCAGGAACTTTGTCAGAAACAGTCCATACTCGGAGACCTGTTACGGAAAAATCCATTTGTTATAGAAATGCAATGGTGGGTACTCGCCGGAATCACGATATTTGAGATATTCAGAAAGGTTTACGGAATAGCAGGTTATTCTACTGTGAAACAATATTTGATGCAATCCGAGAATATTATCGAATGGTTCGTGATTGTGAGCGTGTTTCTCATATCGTATATCTATACGAACATCACGTACACTTGGCAGAATCACGTAGGCGCGTTCGCCGTGCTAGCCGGCTGGACAAACTTAATGATGATGATAGGACAACTACCGGTTTTTGGGACATACGTCGCGATGTACCAAAAAGTTCAAAAGGAATTTGCCAAATTACTGATGGCCTACTCCTGTATTTTAATCGGCTTTACTATAAGTTTCTGTGTCATTTTCCCTGACTCTTCCTCTTTCGCAAACCCTTTCATGGGCTTCATAACTGTCCTGACCATGATGATTGGCGAGCTAAATTTGGATTTACTGCTTAACGAGCCAGATGGTAACGACCCTCCTGTCCTTTTAGAATTCTCTGCGCAAATCACTTATGTATTATTTTTAATGTTTGTTACTGTAGTCCTTATGAACCTCTTGGTAGGTATAGCTGTCCATGACATTCAGGGGTTGAGAAAAACAGCGGGTCTCTCAAAACTGGTCAGGCAGACGAAACTGATATCCTACATGGAGCTTGCCTTATTTAACGGTTACTTGCCGAAATGTCTGCTAAAAATCCTCCATTCCTCAGCTCTAGTATCACCACAAGCTTATAGAGTAGTTTTGAGCGTCAAACCATTAAACCCGAGTGAGAAACGACTTCCTCGAGACATAATGATGGCTGCTTACGACATCGCGAAAATGAGGAAACAATATGGTCACACGATATCGTCGAGCGGATCAACCACAGGTGCGTACTCGTGTTTCAAGAAGTATGAGAACAACAATGACTCGGGTTACAGAGAGTATGGGTACTCCTCAGGGTTGGGGAGTCTTCAAGCCAGGTTGGATGAAACGTCGGAGAATGTACGTCAGTTGACTCAGGAAGTGAGAGAATTAAAGAAACTGATAAACGCGCAGCAGCTTGTGCTACAGCAAGCCTTGTCCGGCGCGATGGATCGTTGATGATATAATGGCTGCCGTTTACTCTCAATGCCACTGTATACACAAGTCAATAAACTACAGTGTGTATTGTACCATGTAGCTGGGTAGCTCGGTGTACTAGCTGACTTAAATTCTTTTAGAGTGGTGTTATTTTTTCGTTTTGTTTTACCTAGAAAGCCCACTGTTACACCGTCATTTACTTAGGTTAAAAACATAATTATGATAATATTATGAGGTTTTGTTGTTATTATCGGTGTAATTAGGGTGTAGTATTAGGGGATGGAGTCAAGGGCTCTGTTCATGCACAGTTGTGTTGTATCGCAAAAACTAAATTTAAGGGCTGGTCCCAGCAAAGATAACTAAGTTTTGAATATTTAATATTGCACATAGTTACAGTTATGAATTTAGGCCTAACTTTTATGCGATATTAATGTATAATATTTTTTAACACTGTAGATAAATGGAGAAGGTAAATCCGTAGCTGTAGCTTGCAAAATTCAAATTTTCATTAATTCAAATCAGTGAGATTGGTTCCCAATGTAATGATTTGATGAAAACGTCATTCAATTAAACAAATCTAACTTATAGAGATGTATTAATGATTCTCATGATTATAATTCTGTAAATAAATACATTTATCATATAGTCGATCTGCAAATTGCAAAAAACGTAAGAAAATTTGAATTTCCGCGGGCTGCAGCTGCGGATTTACCTTAGGTGACATTTTTTTAATTGTTTGATGCGAAACGGAACGCACTGGACACTGTGATTGTAGGTATTATATTGTATTATAGATTTTATTGTGATATTAATCGTGTCAATAAAAATATTTTTCAATTTATAATGGTGTTTTTGTACTTAACCCATGACTCTTTTGAACACAATAAAAGACACGTAACTGACCTACCCTACCTAACCCGACAATGATCTTACAAAATCTGTAAAAGCATTGATAAAAAGCTGAAATCTACTAAAACAAGAATACAAGAACAAACCTTATTAATTATTCCGCACACCTCCGCACACTATGAACCTACCCTATGATCCATATGATGTTGCTAAATGCTCTCAGGTATATGGAATAAATTATCTCTCATCTCTATTTGACATGCAAAAACAAAACAATTAAAGAATATTGTTTTTAAATAACAAAACACGACCCAAAAACAATAAAACAAGGTATTTTGAAAGTTCTTTTAAGAGTTATAAAGCTTTATTCTCTATTTAGCTTTTTTCTTTTTCTTTTTTATTTAATTGTAATTTATTCATAGCTAATAATATTATCAACACGTTTTACATGACCTAATGATTTGTGTAGTCAAATGTTCGCGCCTGTCACCCTTCTCCCACATTTCCCTCCCCAGTCAGCCTCAGTCCTCAAGTCCTCACCCTCAGTATTTCGCGCGCAGCTTGGATGACAGCTGTGAACGGGTCAACTAAGATTCTTCTAGGACGAAATTACTCGATAGGACTTAAAAATTGGACGAAAAATCAACTAAATCAGTGCAATAAACTCAAATCATTTCATTGTGGTGAAAATAGCAATCTAACCATTATTAAATTCGATTTAATATTTTGTTTCTGCTTGATAGTAACAAAATAATTGCAACATATTCATCACATTTTGTAATGTTATTATTTTTGAATATCTCTTTTTGACTATATGATTGTTTATTAAATAAATGTTGTAAATCACAAAGGAAAAAGTGCGAAATCGATGCCGGATGCACTATGCAATATCCGGACATCATCAATTTGACGTATTACTTGATGTCATAACAATAACAATGTTGACGTAAATTACCCATGCGCGGACCGCTATAAACTGGTCGATATTCAATTGCCGAATGGGATAGGATATCTAGATTTAGGTCTTGTCTCTCTCGAACTACCCCTTCCTAGCTCCCCAGCCGTCGTTCGTCCCTTGCATTCGTCGGCCGGGCCGGCCCATATTGATTTGAGTGCAGTTGTGTGAGCGGGGCATTTTACCCGGTGCTCCAATGCAGGGCAGTTTCAAGATTCAGCTCATCAACATGGGAACCCGGGCGGCGGCATGTAAGTATCTTTATTATTATTAGCGCTTAAATTTAATTCAGTGAACGCCTTGCATGGAAATTAACGCGTTTGTTTTTCAGAGTTGTATGAGGGGCGTCGTTGAGTAGTGCTTTATATGTGTCCAAATGCAGGGGCCACAGGATACCATGCAGTATTCGGTTTCGGACTCTGAGCTGAGCTTGAAAGGTGAGCTCGTACAAGCGAGCTATTAAATTTTGTGGCACTTTTTGTTCCGGCACGTTAGCTTGCCTTGCCCCCTATGTCTTAGGGTTGCCATCTGTGTCTCTTAGCAATTGTGATATTCTCATTATTCTGTGTTAGTAGACTTCCCACTAAAAGCAGTGATTCACTTCAAATTTCATAGTTGATAGCAGCTCGGGGAACCAAGTGCGTAATGATTTTTTATTGCCCTTGCCTTTGCAATTTTATTTTATAATTTATTACTAGCATATTGCATTTTAGGTGTTATAATGATAATTCTGAAAATTAAAATTAGATCTTCAAATAAATTCTTAAAAAAAAAGGTCTATAATTATTATAGACTTGCAACAATCCATCTTGCATCTTGCATTGGATAAGCACTGTACAAATTATTAAAGTGCACTGTTCACAATCAAAAATCTTAATTTAATTGGATAAAGTCTCAGCAAACAGCTCAAGACAAACTGCTGGCTACAAAACTTAATATTTTTTATTTCACATGCAGTTGTGGTTTTCCATTGCGACTAATTAACTAATTGTGTTTTATAATGCATTTGCCTTCTAGAAATAAAATTATAATTTTCATTATTTGATTTAAACTTTGAATCGGGAAAAATATTTACCGTTGCAAAGCAGTCATATTGAATTGAGTGTTGCTTGCTTTTACTTTGCAAATGCTTATTTATAAAATATTGACAATAAAGTTACTAAAGAATTTAATAATCGAATATGTAACATATTATATCCAGATGCATGAAATTAGAAAAATAAATATTTTTAATATTATTCTAGGTCTGAGGGTAATTTAAAGTATTTTTCTAACAAGACATAATACTTCAAGGTGGTGACCCTGTTTCCCTTCTAGGTTTCATGTGTGTATATCCCTAGGTTTATTTGGTGTTGGTGTCTCGATCCTGCCCCGTTGTATCCTAGAATGTTCTCAATATACAATGTATGTTTAGTTCTAAAGAGACAAGTATCCCACTGTTGTTTCAATGTTATAATGTATTCCTGATTCTGTTAATTTTTGGTCAAACTGCATTATACTGACTTAGGGTTCCGTACATTTGGATCATGCTATCATAAAGAAAATGGTGCGCGAAGTTCAAAATGCCATGCAACTCCGCCTCGGAAACCGCCACGAGGTCCGTTCGCCATTTTCCAACCGCGCCCACGGTGAAGCCAATACGCATGCGCGCAGGTGAGGGCGCCCGGCCGCCCGCCAGTTTGAGCCACCTTTGCCCCGCTCACAGTCCATTCAATCCTCGAGCTAGCATGTCGCGTTAACTTTTTTTACTGGTGCACCATCTTGTACAATGGGGTGCAGTAAGCAGCTTTGCAGTTTTGCCTGGGACGTCGACTAGGTACTAGTAATTATTTAAATGCAGTTTGATCAATACATTCAATTAGCAGAATCCGGGTTCCTGTTTGTGTGGCTCACCTTTCTAAAATGTTGGCAAAACCAGTATGTCTGTCCATACCCTCCCGCTGCTTATCCTGGTATGGGGATTTCCGGGGAAGCTTTGTGTATTATATCTCCTTCATATCTATAATATTATGTACATCTGTACTTATCCTTCTGTGTATGTATATCTATGTAAACCTCCTGTCTGTCTATATTTCTTTTATGTAAGTAAGTGTCAATCAAAATAGGTATTTTCCTAAAAATCTTATGCTTTTTTCAATGATAATAATATGACGATAATGTAAAAAAAAACTTGTATTAAAATACCTACCGTTTGTCAATCATGTTGCACATTGTTTTTTTTTTTTTTGAAAAAATTGCTACAAAATTTTATCAAAACTAAAGTAAAAATGTTTTCGGAAGTCTTAAAATCTATTTATAACAGCTCTTTGTTCTCTGTAATATCATTGTAAATTAAAAATGTTTCATCATTTTTTTATAATAAAAAAGATTTTCATTTTTAAATGATGCTTACTCAAACTAAATTGTCTTCATCCATCTGCTGGTCCTCTGGAATATTTATTTGCTTCAAATATATCTATAATACAATGAGTAACAGAATTTAAGCAAGTTCTACCAATAGTTTCTTCTTATTACAGAGAACTTTCCATGATAAATAATAATAATCAGTCAACCGTGGGGTTACGAGAAATTTAGCCTTACATCTAAGGCATAAGATTGCTTTTCAAAAGAACTTGTGAGAACTAGTACAGCTCCTTTGTTTTGTCTTGCTTGCTTTCTGTTACATATTGTAAAAAGAAATCTGTGTGTCTGTAGTAGATTTGGTGTCAAAAATGTTAGAAATACTAAGTAATACATAATTTTCTAAGACAGACCATAAAAAATTATGTGTTTGTTAGTCTTTGAAATTGTAGTCATTGTACTTGATGCTAGATTATATTGTTATTTGCATGATGTATTGATGTGTAGTAAATAAATATATAAATAAATATAATTAATGCTGCTTTTTTATTTATACCTGTTTTCGTCTAAGTTGTATGTCTTGCCAGTGAAATGGCAAGACAAACTGTACAAAAATGGAGATTCCAAATCAATTTCAAAAGAGCGGTTTTGTAAAGATTATTTAAATTATTCCATTACTGTTTAAATCCTTTTTCTAATATTTGAAAATAATCATTCAAAATAATACCTAAAAATATAATCAAAAACTCTTTGTACCCGACATCCAAAGAAGGGTTATGTTTTTGAAATAGATTTCAATAGCCCAAACCATTCATTTCAATATTCAGAAAACTAAATTATTCCCAGACAAAAAAAAAAGAATACGTACTAATACCAAATCAATAAAAAATATGTACACCTAAATAGAGAAAAAATAAAACGATATTGGCACAGGCGCGGGTCGCATGCGCGAGTTTCCTTTGCACCCCGCAGCGCCCCGATCGTGCCCTGCGTAGTAAATAGGGCCGCCGATCGATAGCCGGTCCACGCATGCGCCCTGCGGTAGTGCTACTTTGCCGCAACCAATGAGAAGGTGTTAGCCTCGCCCCTGACGCGGCCGCCACGCATGGTCCGCCATGCATGCGTCCCGCGGCCCGGATTAAATGTGCCACATTATCGGGAACCTAACCTTTATTAATTGAGATAATTGATTGATAGGCATTGACAGGTTTTCAATTTTAAACCTTACGTTAAACGTTCATAAAAGTCGAATCAGTAAGATGATTATTAAACATGAGGTCCTTTTTTTGAAGTACCTATAACACGTAATGACGCATGCGTCTTTCGATATCCTCTCATAATAGGCGCGAATTGTTAAATTTTTGGGCCTTGTCTTGGATGGCTTTCAACAAAGAGGTTATTTTTGCCAAATATTGTTGAAGTTAGTTTACGAATTTGTTCTTGAGATCTATAAGTCTGGGTTGTATTAGGTATTTTAGATATAGGGTCCGACAGCGTCCTGACTGGTAAAAACGTGTAGGTAGGTAGGGTACTCACGCATTGGTTCCCGTTCAAGATGGCGGCTTTGGGGGTGGGTGATTTTCGAGACTTATACAAAACATTGTTACTAAATTATGCTCAAAAGAAAGGATTAAGCTTTTTTAAAATTAATATTAATTTAGTAACTTTTTAATTTTATTCTTCAATATAGGAATAGCTAAAGCTTTCTAAACACTCGCGTTAAGTCCTTGGTTTCTGTTACCTACAATTGGCCCGTTAGATCCAAATAATGAATTATTCAAAACGGTTTCTGAGTTTACGAACTGATACATCATTGGCTATGAAAATCACCTTGATAGTTTGAATGTAGAGTAGTCACTTACCTATCCGTTGTTTTCGTACGTATGCATCTTACAGCGACTTACTTAATAGATATAAGCTTCAAAACCTTAAATCTAGACGTATAATGCTAGAATCGACGTTTCTGTTTGATTTATGTAACAATTCATATGATTGTATAGACTTATGCAATAGAATAAGTTATGTAGTACCCAGAACTACTATGTGTCGAGGTGTGCGCGCGCGGCCGCTGTTTGCTGTAACATCTTGTCGATCAAACGCAGGATCACGAGCACCCTTTTTTTTTTTTTTTTCAAATAACTTCTCCCGCTCTGGGCGGAGCGAGAGGGAGTGTCAGACTTTTACTGACTAAAACCCACCGTGTTCCTTCAGATGCCTGTGTGCCAGAGTCACGATATCCCTTTCGGACAGGCTCGTAACCCTGGCAGGCATTGGCCCTTTCGGACCCCGTCAATTGGTGCTGACGTCTCTTTGAGGCGCGCGTGGAACACAACGCGCCGTCGACCCGGGCCTGGTCCTTATCGGACGGCGAGCTACCCATCGCTCACCGTCCGCAAGCCCGCGCCTACGGTGGCCGGGAATCGGCCTGCGATTCCCGACGCCCAGGGCGTCTCCTGCGGCGACTTAGGGCGGAAGGGCGGGCACCCTGCCTCACCCTCATGCGCTCCGCCTCCTCCTTCGCGAGCATTACTGTTTCGCAGAAGGAGGTGACGGCCTCCCATGCACTCTCGCTCCGAACCATGGCCTGAACCAGGGCCGGACGCGAGAGATCGTCGCCGCCGATCGCCTCCGTGAGGACACGGCGGTGCTCCGCCCAAGCAGGGCAGACCTCCACCGTATGCTCCACCGTGTCCTCCGGGCGATCCACACAGTGGTGACACCCGGGCGTTTCCTCCCGCTTTATCCTGAACAGGAACCTCCCGAAACAACCGTGTCCGGTGAGGACCTGCGTCAGGCGGAAGGTGAGGACGCCGTGGCGCCTCTCTAGCCACTCCTCAAAGAGGGGACTTACCGCCGCAATTGTGGCGTGCCCAGCACTGGGTTGCGACAATCGCACTTTCCATGTCGCCATGAGATCCTGCCGGAGCTCCGTCCGCTGTGCCGCGATTTGTTGCGGCAGCGGAGTTTCACCCCGGCGTTTCGCCTCTTCGCGCCACACCCACATGTGCGCGAGGACTTTCGCCTCCAGATCCCATGGCGGCAGTCCGGCAAGGAGGCTCGCCGCCTCACGGGAGACCGTGCGGTAACCCCGTACCAGCCTGATGGCCATGACCCTTTGGGACGCGTTCAACCGCTGGGCTGGTCGCAGCCTCAGTGAACGCGCCCACACCGGTGCCCCGTAAAGGGCCATGGACCGCACGATCCCCGCGTAGAGCCTCCGGCAGGAGGCGTTTGGACCCCCCAGATTGGGCAGGAGCCGCTTCAAGGCAGCCCCGGCCCGCTCCAGTCTGGGAGCCAAACGTCGGAAGTGCTCGACGAAGTTCCACCGGCTGTCGAGGACGAGTCCCAGGTACTTCATCGTCACCTCGACGCCGATGTGAACCCCTCCCGCCGTTATCTGGGAACCCGACAGTGGCGCGTTCCGAGGACCATAAAAACACATGGCCTCGGACTTGTGCAATGCCACCTCGAGTCCCAATTGCCGGATCCTATCGACGATTGTCGCAACCCCACGTTCCGCCAGTTCGGCCGCCGCCTGATGTGAACTCCCCTGTGCCAGGACCAGCGTGTCGTCAGCGTAGCAGACTACGCTGACGCCACTGGGGAGGTCAGCGCGCAGCACCCAGTCGTACCCGATGTCCCACAGATGCGGCCCCAGAACCGATTCCTGTGGGACACCGCACGACATCTCTCGCCGGTTCCACTCTCCTTGGTGACCGGGGTAGATGACGGCCCTGTCCGTCAAATAGGCCTCGACCACGCGACAGAGGTAGGTCGGCATCCGGTGATACCGAAGTGCCTCCCTGATGCAGCTCCAGGGCAGGGTGTTAAACGCATTGGCGATGTCAAGAGACACCGCCAAGACGACCCCACCCCGGGCCACAGCGTCCCCCGTCGTGAGGGCTCGAACGCGCATGATGGCATCCACCGATCACGAGCACCCCTACGGCGTATTACTACTCAGTTCAGGAAAATTCAGGAAAATTTAGAAGTATTGCGCTTAAAATCATAGCAGAATTAAGTACACAACAATTCTAAAATCATAATTTCTATTTTAAATACTATATTATATCTTTTTTCTATTATTATTATTTATTCCTGTATATGTTTCAATTTAGTTTTACTTTTTATATAATTTTAACCATTGTGGGTAATTTATATCGCACGCCGTTCGTGTTTGTTTAACTTTTTTTTATATTATGTGGAAAATGTTGTTGGTTATACATTTATACTCATAACTTAGTTTTAAGTTCTATACCATAACATTGTAATGTGTAACCGTTTATTTTCCCAAATAAAATAAAATAAAATAAACTTAGGTGATCAGAGTGGTCACGTATTATGTAGGCGTCTGAAGATGACGGCTTTTCCAATTTCCTATTTAATTTAATTTAATTTTTCTATTATATTGGAGGCTTTGAAAGGTGGGTAATATTCAATAACGTTTACAAAGCAAGTACTTACTTTTGTTCTATTTTGAATAAATAACTCCCAGAGAGAGGCAAAAACATGAAATATTATGTTGACTTCTAAATCTGAATAAAATCTTAGTTTAAAAACCCTGGTAGTCGAGTGATTACCTAGTGTGTTTATGCCGTGGCAAGCGCTCTCACGATTCTTCACTGGGGTGCTAAAGATGGCGGTTTGAATTCGTTATTTAATCTTGGTACCTGGACCATCAGTCGTCACTACTTTAGCTCTATCTTGTAGGTACCACAGAATGGCAACTATGCAGTTGATCAAAAATTTGTATCAATCATGTGTTTGTTCGGTAAAATCTGTTATTAGGGTGACTGCACACACACGCATCACTCATAAGTACATAAAGAGAAACGGCTCGAGGGTAGCAGTTATTTATTAAACTCTGTTTTGCGTTGTGGGTTGCAATTTACAAAAACCGAGCGAGCCTTACAGTAGGTAGTCGCATATGATGTGTAACATCCGACATCTCACCTTGGTAATAAGCTACTGAGCAGCGACAGAAAGTAACCTCAAAATTTAAAAGCTAAATACTGAAATATTTATTATATACATACTCGTATATTCATTCGAATAATTTTATTCATTACTAGTGGTCGCCCACTGGTCGAAACTTGACTCACAATGACACTACTTACAATCTATATGTATAGTACGTACTAATTCCATGAGTAGGTACACTAATTCCATGCTATTATAAAGTACTTACTAATTCCATGCTATTAAAAAGTACTAACTTATTCCATGTTCAAGCTGTCACTTCACATTACACACTTCCGTCCCTTTTCATGAAATCACTGCCACAGAGAGAGAGAGAGGAAAGATATAATACAAAAAAAAACATGCGGGGCAGTCTTTGAGGACTGCCGATAGAAATGAAAATAGTAAACATAATAGCTCATGGAAAGCGTTCGGTGACGATGACGCGAGTTCCATGATTTCTGTTCACCCAAAAACTGCTAAACGCATCTAAAGAAGTTTTCACTTCAAAAAACTACATGTTTGGAAAGGAGTTGTTTATCTGCTGTTTGCAGTCCACCCATGTAGCCAGTCTAATTAATTATTGCTATATTGACGTAATCTGATCACTCTGGGCCTTTGAGGGTTGCACTTTGTAATAATGCTTTGATGGGGGGTTGTGTAATACTAATAATGAACCCTCTCCCTGTTTTAATGAAAACGATTCCGCGCATCGCAACCCTCAAGAATGTACCTACCTACTGGCTGGTAATTTTGTTTTCACTCTTGCTCAAAAAGTCTATCATTGTAGCGTACCAGCAGTGGGGTTTAAAATAGCATATTATCCTCTAGGGATAAAAGTTTTATTTTTTTATTTTGGACTGTCACCAACGAGCCTACAAAACGAAGTCTTTATTCGTAAGTAGAATAATGAAATACGACTTTAAAGTTATTACTGTTTCATAAAAAAAAGAACATTTTATTTTTTTGAAAATGGAACTAAACGCGCATTGCGTTTTGCGTTGCGGCTACAGAAAAAAAAAGACATTGGCGCGAATCTTTAGAACTTTTCTAACAAATTGTTTGGTCTGGCTGTTTGTGTATGTGAATTTAAATATTTGTAAATGCACTCACAATACAGGAGAAATTCCTAGTGGGGCAACGTTTAAAAAAATAAATTGGTGACCGTAATTTACTTTGCAGCGAAAATGTCATAACCTAGTGAAAATGAAGCCCTAATTTGCAGATGGAAGAGATAGGAAAATAAATAATTTTCAATCTGCTGCCGTCAAAGTATATTGGATTATTTTATTTTCTCGCAATCTACTATTATTACAATGAAAACTTTTAATAAAATATCTTACCAATAGATTGTTAAAGGTCCTACTTTTAATTTTTTGAATGGGGAAAGGTATTGAATTTAACTAAATTAGAAATAGGTAATTTCTAAAGTTAACAATGATCTAGGCATCTGATCCGGTGAAAATCTGAAATGCAGCTATAATTGGATAAACCAACCAAGTTATTCAGAACCTTAGGTACGTTTTTACCACCCACAAACAGCTGTCTGAATCGCTGCAAAACAATTGTAAAACTTACAAGCGGAAATAAATCAACTATATCATCGGTTGCTGTCTTCTCAAAATATTTAACAGATTTTAAACAGTAATGGAATAGTTTTAATTTCCAACTAGCTTTTTAATAGCTTAACTCTACGCTAACCTAACGCAAGCTTCAAGCTCTGGCCACATTGAGGCGAATCCTATGCGGGGGACGCGACTGTTTCGATTATTTTGACGATTAGTCATGCGACGATTCACGTAGGTAGTTTGAACACCTCCATACTGGTTAGTCGGCACAATCGGCTCGAGCGAATTTTCAGTTTGGCCAGAGCTTACTAATCTTTTCTCCTTCTTCTGCTGAATGAAGAAAAAGGCCACTATACTAATAGGATAACTCTCTAGCCTCGTCCTATACAGTTACAGCAAAGATCCGCAGCCTGTACGACGCCCAACTGCGGCTGCAACACAACATTCAGCCGTTGCCTCTAGGCACTGACATTGCCAACACTGTCAAATACTTCTCACAGACTCTTCTTAGTAAGTATCCTTTGATTTTAATAGTTTTTCAGGGGTTTTTCAATAAGTTTCTTGAGGATTACCTATCCACGTGTTCCTGTGTCAGAAACCGTTAGGCCTGGATTTAGCGAAGAAGTCTTATATCTGAAGAATCACTCCTATTCAAACCACTGTTTTTATTTAAACCCTTACCGCCTTATTACAAAACAAGATTTATATTTTGATATGGCTTAAACCATGCAGCCAGTTTTTGTAATGAGAACGTAACTCTGATTGAAATACCGTTCTTTAAACAAAACTGAAAACTTAGTTCGGTACTAAGTTGTCAGTTTTGTGTTTAGGACCTTTACCATAGTCGGAATAAAGTTTGAAATTCAATAATGGCTTCATGTTTTAAACCTGGGTCTGAAGATAAACCTTGTTTTGTAATAAGGGGGTAAGGTACTTATATTTTCTCTTAACGGGTTTTAATTAGTACCTACCTAAATTTAGCCAACACGAGAGAAGTCGCGGACAAAACTTGAAAACACGAATTAGATACCTACTGATTTTACAGAGCGGCTTCTAGAGGAGTCAATCTTTTTACTGACTTCATGTACTTCATGTACCATATCTTCAAGAGCTGTTGCATAATTTTTGTCAAACCTAATCTAGATTAACTTCTGAATCCTCTTAACTACTTCCACGTCAAGACTTCTAAGTAGTCTGGAGTCAGGACATCACAAAACTTTAGTCTTTACAACTTTTCATTCATTTTAATTTCACCAGGCGTCCTCAAAGATGTCCCGCGCTCACCCCTTGAGATGCTTCGGGATGCTGACAATGACAGTGAGAGGATGGGTTTGTACCCCAACCTGGATTATAAGAGCCTGTTCAACGCGCTATCTGGGCTCGTTGACTCCACACCACATCTGCAGTATGGGACACTGGGTAAGTTTTATGTTTTAATTTTCGTTTTTTTTTTGTGTTTGTTTTGGTGATGTTATATGTTCATAAATAAAATCAAAATCAAAATATTTTATTTCACATAAGCCTACATGGGCACTTATGAAACGTTAGAAGCTAGGTGCACGGTTGCAATTGCTCGTTTCTAATGGAGAAGAGCCGGCAAGAAACTCCACGGTTACTTTAAAAAATAATTTGGGTTTTACAATGTTTTCAAATTACAGTGTTAATAGGTATGAGAGGACAGTGTAGGCCCGTTAAAAGTACCAGGTACTTAACAAAAAACAAACAAAAATACACAACAATGATCTTTTGTATTTTAACGGTTTTATCTAATTTATTACCCTCGTACCTACGTGCCTTCGTGGTAGTAATGGAAGTTGTTTTTATACGATAGCAACGTAGTTATGTTCCCAGCCTAACGCTGTGGTATGTGGTAGAGTCTAGACGCTGACCTGGCACCTTTTGTGATTAGGCGTACGTGACAGGATGTGTGGCGCGACCGCGGGTGGGCCGACCACCGGTCTATGAGAAAGTTTTGCGATGTATTAGAATAAAGATAGGCTAAGTTAGTCTTACATGAACTTCTGTAAAGCTCGGGTCGTAATAAACTCTTACTTCCCCACAAACTCCGTTTCATTTGCGCTCCCGAAATCTAACTGGCGCAGCCGGTAGGATTGCCGCAAACAGTTTTCCTCCGCGAAAAGTCAAGTGCGAAAATCTGTGAAATACATGAGAACGCGTGGACTGTGTTTCGCGAGTGGTTACTGATTATAGACGTATAGTCGTCGTGCTTAAAATCAGTGAGGCGATCTATATTGGGCAATCTTCGAACCAAATAAATAAGTTTAGATAACGCGCAAATTACGTGGGTTAGCAGAGATGGTGATAATATATCAAGCGGTTGGCATGTGAGTAACCTTCTACATCCTTCCTCATTCCCGACACTATTATTGTGATAGACGTAATTAGAATTAGTTTAATTTAGTTTTTTTTTTTAAGAGTAAAGTAACATTAATGTTTCTGCCTATTTTTATTAATTCTACGGTGTAATTTAACATATAAATTGAGGTTTATCTTTTAATTTTACAATTTAAATTACATTGTTAATTTAAATTTTGTCTAAAATGAATCAAGGTCAAATTCCTTTATCTGCAGCGACGGCGGCGGGGGCGACCCCTTCGGTTCGCTCTGAAACTCCGCTTCTGATGCAATTGCCAGATTCTTTGATACCTCAAGATGTTTTAAAATTAATTCCCGAATTTAATGGTGAAACTAATATACTTAGTTTATTTTTACGAAAGTGCGAATATGTTATCGGAAAATATCAAGGGACTTCAGAGCGAAACGAATTTTTAATGCAGAATATTACAAGTAAATTAAAGGGTAAAGCAGCGGCTCTTTTAAGTGAAAGGGGTGACCTTGAAACTTATTCTGAATTTAAATCTTTAATGATCCAACATTTTGGCGATCCCAGAAGCGAGGAATGCGTGGCAATTGAGCTCGAAACCCTAAAAATTAAATCAAATGAGTCATATTTAGAATTTTGCAGCCGTATACAAGATATTCGTGCTATTTTAATATCTAAGGTTAATCAGAACGGTTCCGCTACGTTAAGAGAAGCTAAGAAAGTAATTTATAATAACACTTCGCTTAACGTTTTTATGTACAATTTACCGGAACATATGGTGCGGATTGTTCGATTGAAAAATCCTAGTACATTGGAAGAAGCCTTACAATTTGTCCTTGAAGAGGTTAATTTCCAGGAACAATATAATTTACGCAGCAAAATGTTACAACATCGGCCACAAGGTCATCAGTTATTGCCATCATCTGAAAAAGGCGTTAATTCAAGTTCAAACAATCCGAAACCTACCTTTACAGCACCTCAATTGCAATATAATTACCACAGGCCGTCTGCAAATCAAACTCAATTTAAATTCGGTATACCTAACCAAGTTTTTGTACGTCCGAATATCAATCAACAAATAGGGTTTCGACCGCAATTACCGCAGCTTGGGAATAAACAACCTCAACAATTCGGTAATAGACTTCAAGCAGCACAATACGGTTATGGACCCCAACCAGCACAATTCGGTTATGGACCCCAAGCGGTACAATTCGGTTATGGACCCCAAGCAGCACAAATCGGTTATAGACCTCAAGTAGGACAATTCGGCTATAGAGCTCCACAACCTTCGAGCCACCGCCCCCCTAACAATTTATTGGGTGATCGTGACGTAACAATGAGAACTGCTCCAGCACCTGTTAAGCAACCACAAGGTTTTCCTATTAACGAGCTTTATACCAGTAATGAACAGTACTATTATGACCCCAATTACAATGATTATGGTATATGTGATCTAGGATACTGTGACTATGACTATACAAATATGTACATTAACAACGATTGCGTGGATCAGAACCCAAATACTGAAATTCCCAAAGCTATTGAAAAGGCTGATAATTCGCATTCAGCTGAAAATAAAGTAGACTCTAAAGATGTCGCAAAAGATGTCCCAAATTTTCAAATAAATTTGATTCGTGTTCACCCGAAATGATAGAACTTAAGCATCCTTATATAACCATTCCCGACATAAACGGTAAATTTATGTTGGATACAGGAAGCACTAGATCTTTCATAAGCCCTGGAAAAGTTAGTGAATATTTCCCACAGTCAAAATTCTACGAACCATTTACAGTTACCAGTACACATGCTACGAGCGAACATAATGAAGTAGCTAATATTCCCCTTTTTTCAATTTTTAAAGTAAATGGTTATCATAAGTTTTATATTTATGATGTGGATTATAGATATGATGGATTGATTGGAATGGATCTTATGTCTCAACTTAATGCTAGTATATGTTTTAAGAATAGAATTTTAAAGATAAACGATATTAATATTCCTATAATTTATAACATTGACCATGAACTTAAACTTGAACCTCGTACAGAACATAAAGTGAGGCTACCCGTGAATAAGAAAGATGGCTATGCCATATTAGATTACACGCAATTTCACGAAAATGTTAGAATGCCAACTGCAATTGTAAAGTGTGAAAATTACCTTGCCTCCACTATAATTCAGAATGCTACTGACCTTGAAGTAAGGCTAACTATAACCGCTCCTTTCAAAGTTACCAACTTCTCTGAAGAGTGTATAGTAAATAACACAACTGGGTTAACTGACATTGACATTGACTCGTTACTGACAGTCAACCTACAGAAATTGAGACTTCATCATCTCAACCAAGAAGAAAATGAAATGATTAGTAAATTATGTTTCGAGTATAAGGACATATTTTACTGCGAAGACTTGCCTTTGACTTTTACAAACCAGGTAAAGCATCATATTCGGACTATTAATGAGGATCCAATCTATATTAAACCTTATAGGCAAGCTCCAGCACAGGCTGAAGAAATCAAACGACAGGTCGAAAAACTTCTCAACGACAATGTAATCCAAGAATCACATTCACCCTGGAGTGCACCTGTCCATTTGGTACCAAAAAAGGCAGATGCCTCCGGTCAGGTGAAATATAGAATGGTAATAGATTACCGCAGACTCAACGACATAACGATCGATGACAAGTACCCACTTCCTAATATATACGACTTATTTGACAAACTTGGCAAAAGCAACTACTTCACCACATTAGATTTAGCGTCCGGATATCACCAAATCGAAGTTTCTGACAGTGAAAAAACAGCCTTTTCTACACAAAATGGACATTATGAATTCCTCCGTATGCCATTTGGTCTTAAAACAGCTCCGGCAACCTTTCAGAGGACTCTCGATAATGTCTTGAGAGGCCTACAGGGTATACATTGCCTGGTTTATTTAGATGATATACTAATATATTCAAATGGCATAGTAGAGCATGTTCAAAAATTACGTTCCGTCTTTGATAGACTTCGTCAAACTAACTTGAAGGTTCAGTTAGACAAGTCCGAATTTTTACGTAAGGAAGTGCAGTACTTAGGACACACGTTAACTAAAAACGGACTACGACCAAACAACGACAAAATACAAGCAGTTCTTAAATATCCTTTACCACGGACACAGACTGAAATCAAGCGATTCTTAGGCTTTGTGGGTTATTACAGACGGTTTATTAAAGATTTCTCCAAAATCACACAGCCATTGACAGCCTGTTTGAAAAAGGGTAAAAAGGTAGTCATAGACCAAAATTATACCGAAGCTTTTGAAAAATGTAAGGAACTTCTGATAAACGCACCGATATTGCAATACCCGGACATGAATAAACCATTTTTATTAACGACAGACGCCTCTGAAGTTGCAATTGGCGCGGTTTTGTCACAGGGCCCTGTAGGTAGTGACAAACCAATAGCATATGCCAGTCGGACCTTGACAGATACGGAAAAAAGGTACAGTACTATTGAACGCGAATTATTGGCAATCATGTGGGCCACAAAACACTTTAGACCTTATTTATACGGACATAAATTTGATATTTACACTGACCATAGACCGTTAGTCTGGCTGTATCAACTCAAGGAACCCAATAACTGCAGACGCGCTATCTCGAATTCAACTTAAAGCACTGGGAGAAGCCAACGTTTCCGACGACATTTCAATGATTGTTAATATAGACGAAAAAGAAAGTAGACTTCAAAATTATTTAGAAGACGTGGCCACACTAAATTCTGATGACTCAAGGACTATTTCTGTTTCCGACTCTGAAAGAACCGCGACAGCTAGCCCAATGACCATAGATTTAGATTTCGATACTCGTACAGACTTGGAACAATCACCTAATAATTATCCTATACCCTCTGAACCTTCTAGTATACAAACAGTTCATTCAGCCGAAGATCTCGAATCCCATGGAATACCGATATTGAAAGAAGCAATAGACACCAAACCTAATCAAATACTAGTTTTTAGCTGGTTTCGTAATGAGCTCCACGTAAAAGACTTGTCTAGGGACAAACAAAAGGTGTTGGAAGTATTTTTGCCTCTTCATAATCAAGATCATATCAAAACATTTTTAAAAGAATATATAAAACCCAAAATTAAGTATTTCATTTATTTTGAGAATCCAGAACACAGAAAAGACTTTAGTAATATTATAATTTCATTATTTAAGAAAGATACGGTTAATTTTTATGAATGTACCGAGCGCGTTATTTACGTCGAAGATGAACAGGAACAGAAAGCCATTGTGATTAAGTTACATGAAGGCAAGACCTGTCATCGCGGCATTACAGAAACTGTTAAAAGAATCCGTCGTAATTATCATTGGCCACATTTATCTGAAACCGTTTCCGCCATAATTAACTCATGTGATCGTTGTAAAACCTCTAAGTACGACAGAAAACCAATTAAACCTGTACTGCAACTCACACAAACCCAGAACGCCCCCTTTCAGGAAATATTTATAGATCTGTTCAGTATAGAATCAAAATACTATTTAACTTTAATCGATGCCTTTAGTAAATTAGGACAAGCGATAGAAATTACATCTCGCTCCACACCCGAAGTGGTCAG
This sequence comes from Tiliacea aurago, assembly GCA_948098905.1. NCBI lineage: Eukaryota > Metazoa > Arthropoda > Insecta > Lepidoptera > Noctuidae > Tiliacea > Tiliacea aurago. Next base: position 1,581,567 of record OX402598.1, on the reverse strand, counting down.
AGCATTAATGAAATACTTTTCTTTTTACGGTATACCACAGAAAATAAGTTCGGATCCGGGAACCGAATTTAATAATGAATTATTAAAAGAACTGACGGACTTGCACAAAATTAAACTACACATAGGTACACCTAATAATCCCAATTCTATGGGGCTCATAGAACGTTTTCACTCTACAATTATAGAAATATATCGATTAGCGAACTATGAAAAGAAATTTACAGACGCAGCATCAGTGATGACTTACGCCGTTATGGCTTACAATAACACTATCCACAGTACTACTGATTTAACACCGTTCGAAGCTGCGTTTGGTCATACGGAATTAAACTCTATTTTTAACTCTGAATTCGATAAAGCATACAATCAGCAACTAATCAGGGATCATAAGAAAAGAACACGGGCAATTTATAAATATCTTTCTGAAAAGGTAAAAAGTCATAAGGAAAGAATTATAACCAAGCGGGGAGGCGAATCCAGACCAGCCTTAGAAATAGGCCAACCGATTTTCACTAAAGCCGTAAATAGAAGGCAAGCTAAAGATAAACCTAGATTTCAAAAGGCCATGGTTACAGGTCAGATAGAACGTAACATCGTACCAATAAAAGTAAAAAATAGAGATACTAAAGTTCCGGTAAAAAATGTAAAACGTCCTCCACAGGTGGTGTTGGATCCTGGTGATATGGACAACGACCAGTTGGAGTCTTCCAAGCCAGGCCCTTCAAGTGGTAAAGATTAATCAAAACCCTGGGATTCTTCCGGTGAAACTAGGTCAAGCATTTATGCAATATGATAAATGGTCTATTGTTAAAACAATCGACCTCCAATGCATTGGTGCAGATCTTTCCTTTAATATTAAAAAATATTCCGAATTTAGCCAAATGTTACGCCCAAATAAATCGTATGCGGATGAGTTCGGGAGCCTTAAGATACAGGTGGAGTACATAAAAAATGAGACTCTAGAAAAATTACAGCAATTAATTCCATCTAAAAGATTAAAACGTGGTATTATAAACCCTCTTGGCTCTATCATCAAAATTATAACGGGTAATCTTGACCATGAAGATGCAGTCAGATATGACAATATAATCAGTAGTATTCAGACCGAGGAACAAGCAATTTCTAACAAATTTACAATGATATCTAAAATGTTGGATCATTTTCTGAATTCTACCGAAGTAATCAATGAAAATACAAAAATAATAGACGCACGCATTAAATTACTTGAGGGTCTTGTAACCGATCTCACTAAGAAAGATAATCACTCAATTTATATGACCTATGTCTTCGGATTACTAAACCAATTTATTGTAAACTTTAGAACACTTTATATAAAACTCAGCGAACTTGAAACGGCCATTGTATTCAGTAAATTATCAGTATTACATAAGGCCGTAATGAATCCTAGCGAACTGTTGAAAGTGTTAAAATATATAAGCCAATATGATAATCTAATGTACCCTGTAAATGAACGAAATTTAATAAACATAGAAGAATCCTTATCTGTAAAAGCTTACATTAAGAATGAAGAATTAACTTTTGTAATCGAAGTTCCACTTATTTATAATACAACTTATAGTTACTATAAACTGTATTCCATTCCTATCTCAGATGATTCCTCAAATCTTACCTTTGCTGTTATTCCTGAATTTCCCTACCTACTAGTAGAAGGGTCAAGGTATCGACCAACTGATCAACCGTGTCAAGAGATAACCGCTAAAGAATACCTCTGCTCTGAAGATAAACTAATTCAATATGCGGAAGAAACTTGCATTGAGCAACTAATGAAATACCACGACAATCTGTCGCGCTGTTTCCCACGTAAGATACTATCTGAGTCCCTGAAACTTCAAAGAATTGGTCCCAATAGTTGGATAGTGTATTCAAAACACAACCAAGTCATATCACAGACTTGTAATAATGATGAAACAAGAGAACGCATACGAGGAACATATCTGCTAACGGTACGAGGCCAATGTGATGTCTCTATAGATAATATTCAAATACATAGACGGCGCTCTTACTCACTACAAACGGATTATATGCCTGTTCCCTTATTGAACTTACCTGACTTGATAGATCTAACTCGTGACGCAGCAAGGATCGAACCTATAAATCTGAAGGGAGTAAATTTGGATGACATACGCCAACTGAATAATATTCTGAAGAATAGTGCAAATACAGTGAAAAGTGAAACCACAAGTGAAAGTGTTAGTGTCGCCCTTTATGTCTTATACGCGGTAGTCATTTTATTGTCAGTAGCTGTAATTATATATAAGTATTTAGATGTTGTAAGAAAATTCTGTAAGAAGCGGGATAGAGTTATTGAGGATAATCCCCCACAACCTGAGGACGGTCAAGTTAATCGAAGACCTATACTATTAGTTTGATTGACTTTACAATTTTCAATTTGTGACTTTATTATAGGAATAGTTTGATCATTTTTTTTGTCATAAGTAATAATTGTAGTTTCTAATTTGTAATTATACAAAGCTCTCGGAAAACCCCTGTTTTTCCGATAACTTTGATTTAAGGAGGGAGGAGTTATGTTCCCAGCCTAACGCTGTGGTATGTGGTAGAGTCTAGACGCTGACCTGGCACCTTTTGTGATTAGGCGTACGTGACAGGATGTGTGGCGCGACCGCGGGTGGGCCGACCACCGGTCTATGAGAAAGTTTTGCGATGTATTAGAATAAAGATAGGCTAAGTTAGTCTTACATGAACTTCTGTAAAGCTCGGGTCGTAATAAACTCTTACTTCCCCACAAACTCCGTTTCATTTGCGCTCCCGAAATCTAACTACGTCTATACTTATTAAATAACAAACTATTTTATTAACACTATTATGTACTTTTCTAATGCTTTGAACAATAAAATGCATTTTAACTCTTTCAATACTTTCACACTTCGAAGTTTGAAATCCTTTTCTAGCTTTTTGTAGAATGGAATACGTTTTTAAATACACATTTTGCACATAGAGATAGGTTAACATTTTGAACTATCACAATATTGTTAAAAAACTATTAAAATTGTAATGCTTTTTTCACGCTATATGGGCGTTTACGACGTACGGCATTTCAAACAAACTTTCAAGCCCTTGTTTTTGAAAATGACAGAACTGATTTTAATGAAACTTCATACGCATATGCAGGATACAAAGGTCTAAAAAGTTATTTAAGAACATTTTTGAAAAATAGTGTTACAGCCAAATTAGACCGATTTTAAATTTTCCATAGAGACAGAGATTTCCAGATATGTATCTGTTTGAAACATTTCGAAAAACAAGGGCTTGAAAGTTTGTATGAAATGCCGTAAGTCGTAAACGCTCTTAAACGTTGAATATTTTTTTTGACAATATAGACATTGAGATACTTTTCCAACATTTTGAACATTGAAAGACTTTTTCAACACACTAACGTAAAACAACCTTGAAATATTTCCAGCATTTGGTCAAGCCATCCTGCAGTGTCTGGGATGCCTGCTGCCTTTCCTGGAGTATGACATGATTGACAACCTACCCTTCTTGGTAGCATACTGCGTCGCAATGTTCCCTGTAGCACTTCATCAGGAGATCCTGCATCTACTCTCTTACTATATCCTGCCTTTTACTATCAGTAAGTATTTTCAGTTACTATTTTTGGTCCGTCCTTAGGCTAGGAAGAGTGACGATCTTCGGAGGGTGACTGGTAGCAGCTGGATGAGAGTAGCCGAGGATCGAGTTAAATGGCGTTCGTTTTGGTGAGGGGGAGGCCTATGTCCAGCAATGGACTGCATAAGCTGATGATGACGTCTGTGTTTTGATTTAACAATGAGCTCCCATTTAGGTGTCGTATGTAGTAGAAGGGTCTATAGACGTAATCATACTGGAAATCAGCGCTGCTGAGCAACGACCTGGGGGCCTAAAATAGACGCTTTGGCAGAATCATACATCTCGCAATTAATCTGTTTGACAGCTGCTATTTGACATTAGACTTCACTATAGCAGTTCATAATTATTTGTGTATTATTTTACGAAACTCCATACAGATGAATTGCGGGGGGATATGTATTGTACGCCGATCATATTATGATTCTGCCAAAGCGTCCATTTTAGGCCTGCATTTCTTGCGCAGATCCGATCGCTATGTTCGGATACATTTTTATTGTAGGTAACTACTGTTTGTTACAAAAGGAGCTAATTTCTACTCTGCAATCGATATTTTGTTTGTTGTTATTTGCCAATGTCGCAAAACAGAGTAATTACGCAATATGTAACGTCTTTAGTCTTGGTGTGATCATTAAATTGTGACCTGCCCTGACATCAAGCAATGGACATTATTGAACTTGGAACTTTTATTTTCTTAATACGAGGCTTTTGGCTGCCTACTTTGTATTTGTGTGTCTTTCTTCTTTCTATGTATCTGGGTCCGAGTCTGCAACCTGCAACAGCCTTACAGCTGTGTCCTTAAAACAGTCAGTCTGTAAAAGAAAGTCTTTTTATGTAAACTACGTTTTTGAGACAAAAAAATAATATCAAAATGCGATCTTTATCTCACTTTTAACTAACTGAATGACCGATGTTTAAAAATACTCAAAAGTAATGATTAAAAAACCTTTTTCATTAGATTTGGCACGGTCATTTGTAGGAGAATCTAAAGTCAAATCGTGTATTTTTTATTATGCTTAAAACAACTATTTTGTATTTCAATTATGATGGTTGAATTGCTGTTTTTTGAGAGACAAAAACATTGTCTTGATTCATTCTTGTTTGGAATTAATTACAGGATTTACCTATACAGAAATAGGAAGTAATGATAAAATAAAAATGCTGCTGGCTATATTTTAAAGTAAATGATTAATATTCATCTTTCTCCCGTGTGATCCATCCCAATTTATTTGTGGTAGGCGCAACATGTATCTTTGTGGTAGGCGCAACATGTATCTTTGTGGTAGGCGCAACATGTATCTTTGTGGTAGGCGCAACATGTATCTTTGTGGTAGGCGCAACATGTATCTTTGTGGTAGGCGCAACATGTATCTTTGTGGTAGGCGCAACATGTATCTTTGTGGTAGGCGCAACATGTATCTTTGTGGTAGGCGCAACATGTATCTTTGTGGTAGGCGCAACATGTATCTTTGTGGTAGGCGCAACATGTATCTTTGTGGTAGGCGCAACATGTATCTTTGTGGTAGGCGCAACATGTATCTTTGTGGTAGGCGCAACATGTATCTTTGTGGTAGGCGCAACATGTATCTTTGTGGTAGGCGCAACATGTATCTTCCACACTTCTTTATTAGACGTCATCTCGGGAGTCACCCACTTTCTATCCACATCATCTTCCACACAGTCCATCCATAGATTATATTTATATTATTCTAATTTTTATCAAACTTACTAATCATAACATCAAGCGTGTTCCCCGCCGTGTCCTCACAGAGGCGATCGGCGGCGGCGATCTCTCGCGTCCGGCCCTGGTTCATGCCATGGTTCGGAGCGAGAGTGCATGGGAGGCCGTCACCTCCTTCTGCGAATTAGTAATGCTTGCGAAGGAGGAGGCGGAACGCGTGAGGGAGAGGCAGGGTTCGCGCCCTCACGCCCCTAGTCGCCGCAGGGGACGCCCCGGGCGTGTGGAGTCGCAAGCCGATTTCCGGCCACCGTAGGCGCGGGCCTGCGGACGGTGAGTGATGGGTAGCTCACTGTCCGATAAGGACCAGGCCCGGGTCGACGGCGCGTTGTGTTCCACGCGCGCCTTAAAGAGATGTCAGCACGAATTGACGGGGTCCATTAGGGCCAATGCCTGCCAGGGTTGCGAGTTTGTCCAAAAGGGATATCCCCTGGCCTGCCCGTGCCCTGGCACACAGGCAAATTAAGGAACACGGGTGGGTTTTAGTCAGTAAAAGTCTGACGCCCTCCCGCTCCGCCCAGAGCGGGAGAAGTTATTTGAATTTCCAAACCAAAAAAAAGAAGCGTGTTCCCCAAAGAAAGGAAAGTAAGATGACGTTTACATTACCTACATCCACATTTCCCCAGATATTATTTTTGTTATAGGGTTTCTGTATGTTTGTTACTAAATTCGTTATACCGGTAACGGCGCAGGGTCAGTCGGTCTAAGCCATAAAATTAAAACATTTTAAGCAATTTAAAAAATCGCAAAACTCTTTTATTTCAAAACCTATTAAAAACAGGTTGAAACAACAAACTCTTACCACCGGTTCTAAAATGTGTTTTAGTTTAGTACCGGCTCCGTTATTCTCTTTTATACAAAAAACTAATGTAATATATTGTTCTTCAGCACGCAAGTATGCAGGCATGGAGGAAGAGAGTCAGGCGTCGCAGTCAGTGGCCGCTATCATCATGATGGTGTTCCAGCACTCAAGCAATCCGGGTAAGTGTTATTAAGTAAAAACAGAAAGAGAAATAATTTATTGCGCCTCAAAAAAATCTTTCAAGCATCAGATGAAATCCACCTTTTTAGGGTTCCGTACCCAAAGGGTAAAACGGGAACCCTATTACTAAGGCTCCGCCGTCTGTCTGTCCGTCTGTCACCAGGCTGAATCTCATGAACCGTGATAGTTAGACAGTTGAAATTGTCACAGATGATGTATTTCTTTTGCCGATATAACAACAAATACTAAAAAACAGAATAAAATAAATATTTAAGGGGGCTCCAATACAAGAAACGTGATTTTTTTGCTCCTTTTTGCTCTATATTGGTAACGGCAACAGGTAGACGCTTGAAATATTCACAGAATATTTAGTTATATCTTCACTTTAAAAATAAATAATAAATTAAAATAAAACTAATATTTAAGGGGGGCTCCCATACAACAAACGTTATTTTTTTGGTATTTTTATAGACAATGGTACGGAACCCTTCGTGCGCGAGCCCGACTCGCACTTGGCCGGTTTTTAAATAAATTCGTCTTTTCAAGTTTTGGTCTTTTTGAAAACTATCTGACTAGAATATAAGTTGCCGCGATGTTCACTAGATGGCGTCACTAGTAATGTATTGCCGCATTGCAGCGGTAAGAAAACCGTGTGGCTTTGGTACAAATCATAAATGTCGCATTGCACATGGCAAAAAATATTGTTTCTGACTGATATATGATTTGTCGGGAGAGTCAGTATATGGCACGCCACCCGTAGCAATGTTCTGTCACATTGCAGTAGTTCTTAAGCTGTTTCATTAGCTCTTTCATTAGATGGCGCCACTAGCCATACAGTAACGCCATCTAGTTCAATATTGTGAAGTGAATGGTATATGAATTGTAAAAACGTACAGTAGGTGGCGCCACTAGTAATGCACTGTCGCACTGCGGCAGTGCTTTGCTTGTAGCGCCATGTAGCTCGTATTTTCTTAAGGGTTTTAATAATAACACTTAAAATTTTAATATTCGAACACATTTTCAGGATTGGATTGTAGATTTTTTGTTTGCCGTCTTAAAATATTTCTACATTATGAATAATCCCTTTTTAGTTTTTTTTTAATTAAATGAAATTACTTGGTGTTACATTAATACTTTTAAATTTACTTTTGACTACCAATTATTTTATATTACAACTACATTCATAATTAAATTGCATTACTTTGTATTCAATTATAACGATTAATTTCGCAATATCAGCTTCTCTAGCGGTTTCTGTCTCCAGCGCGTGCCCCACGCTAGACACAGTGAAGTCAATTGATTATTTAGGAGTAATCGTTGATGACAACCTTAAGTGCAAAAATATCCCGGTTACCGCCAAAAGCGCGCGAGTTGATCTATATTTATAAAACCTGAAACATTCTGCTAGTCTAAAACTTTGTTAAATCCTTATGCCATTGTGTCTTCATCTTGGGATATGCTATTTGCGCTTGGGGTGGGACAGGCAAGACCCACATGATCGAGCTGGAGTGGACTCAACGTGCGGTGCTGAAAGTCCTTCTTTCACTGAGATATCGGACTCCCATAACTGGGCTATACGGAAAATCCAAAGTACTTAGTGTCCGCAAGATGTTTTTTTATAAATGCTTGCGAAGATACGCCATCCCGAGTTTGCCTATCTCATCCAAGAGGATTGACAGATGCCCAGTTGAAGGCACCAAGAGCGTCTTCGCTAGCGAACACTACCATTATGTTGCCCCACGTCTTTACAACAAAATCGATAGGCTAGAAAATTACGATTTAAGTCCGGTCGCGAAACACAAAGAATTTCGTACAATGTTCCCTTGCGCTCGCAGATTAGGAGAGAGCCTAATGTGAGAGCGTGACGGCAATACATTTGTGATATTGAGTTTGAGATAAGTAATGAGGGGTTATTGTATGAAATTATTTCTGCTTCGCGACCGGCCGGAATCTATGCGGCAGCGTTACTAAATACCCAGTCACATTCACCCTCGTTCTCCACAGAACGCAGTGATAAATTACTTAACAAAAAAAGTAAATGTAAATTTTCATTATTATAATTTCAACAATATAACACCGATCACTGCATATTTTTTCTCTTTGGCGTCTTACTTGTAGTATCGATTCGTCTATGCTTTTATGATAATGATACCTCCATTATTGAGTAGTGGCTTTTGAAAACTATAAAGATAAAAAATAATTTAATAATAAACTTAATTTAATAAATAAATAAAAAAATAAAATAATATAATTTAATAATAAAAATATATTTGTACAACGTGTATCTTCCAGCCCACCACTGCCAACTCCTCGAATGCCTGATGTCGATGAAGCAATCAGTCGTCAAAGACATCCTGTGCGTCATAGCATACGGAACATGGGGCGCAAGACTATCTGCTGCCAAGCTACTTTTCTACTACTGGCCGCCATTCGACGCCAAGCTGTTCGACAGGAAGGGACTGCTGTGCAAGTTTTCTAGTGAGTATCTGATATGTTATAGCATACAGACTGTCTGCTGCCAAGCTACTGTTCTTCTACTCGCCGTCATTCGACGCCAAGCTGATCGACAGGAAGGGACTGCTGTGCAAGTTCTTTAGTGAGTATCTGATATGTTATAGCATACAGACTGTCTGCTGCCAAGCTACTGTTCTGCTACTGGCCGTCATTCGACGCCAAGCTGATTGACAAGAAGGGACTGCTGTGCAAGTTCTTTAGTATCTGATATGTTATAGCATACAGACTGTCTGCTGCCAAGCTACTGTTCTGCTACTGGCCGTCATTCGACGCCAAGCTGATTGACAGGAAGGGACTGCTGTGCAAGTTCTCTAGTGAGTATCTGATATGTTAGAGCATACAGACTGACTGCTGTCAAGCTACTTTTCTACTACTGGCCGCCATTCGATGCCAAGCTGTTCGACAGGAAGGGACTGCTGTGCAAGTTTTCTAGTGAGTATCTGATATGTTATAGCATACAGACTGTCTGCTGCCAAGCTACTGTTCTGCTACTGGCCGTCATTCGACGCCAAGCTGATCGACAGGAAGGGACTGCTGTGCAAGTTCTTTAGTGAGTATCTGATATGTTATAGCATACAGACTGTCTGCTGCCAAGCTACTGTTCTGCTACTGGCCGTCATTCGACGCCAAGCTGATTGACAGGAAGGGACTGCTGTGCAAGTTCTTTAGTATCTGATATGTTATAGCATACAGACTGTCTGCTGCCAAGCTACTGTTCTGCTACTGGCCGTCATTCGACGCCAAGCTGATTGACAGGAAGGGACTGCTGTGCAAGTTCTTTAGTATCTGATACGTTATAGCATACAGACTGTCTGCTGCCAAGCTACTGTTCTGCTACTGGCCATCATTCGACGCCAAGCTGATCGACAGGAAGGGACTGCTGTGAAAGTTCTCTAGTGAGTATCTGATATGATAGAGCATACAGACTGACTGCTGTCAAGCTACTTTTCTACTACTGGCCGCCATTCGATGCCAAGCTGTTCGACAGGAAGGGACTGCTGTGCAAGTTTTCTAGTGAGTATCTGATATGTTATAGCATACAGACTGTCTGCTGCCAAGCTACTGTTCTGCTACTGGCCGTCATTCGACGCCAAGCTGATCGACAGGAAGGGACTGCTGTGAAAGTTCTCTAGTGAGTATCTGATATGTTAGAGCATACAGACTGACTGCTGTCAAGCTACTTTTCTACTACTGGCCGCCATTCGATGCCAAGCTGTTCGACAGGAAGGGACTGCTGTGCAAGTTTTCTAGTGAGTATCTGATATGTTATAGCATACAGACTGTCTGCTGCCAAGCTACTGTTCTGCTACTGGCCGTCATTCGACGACAAGCTGATCGACAGGAAGGGACTGCTGTGCAAGTTCTCTAATGAGTCTCTCATTGGCTGTTTAAATGTATAATTATACAAGGTCAAATAAAAATAGCTGGCAAAACTACACAGACGTGATCGATGTCTAATTTTTGTTTTGTTTTATCGGGTTAAGATATCGATAAGCATAACGATATTCTGTGAAGTTTATCCAGCTAATTTAATATAACCCTGTATATCTTTATATCTAGGACAGTTGAAATACCACAATCTATAGAATCGATTTTTATATAAGGCCCGGTATGGTTTTATGATCAGTGAAATTAATACAAGCGTTAACTCAAAAGCGTTATGTTTTACGTCAAAATGTAAATTCAACATAGCGCCAACGAAAATTTGCAACTTTTTCGTCATGGGTGTCGTTTTCAAGGTTTTTGAGGGTGCTGAGCACGATTATAAGGTCAAAATCAAAATTCAAGATGACGCTACCGAAAATTTGCAAATTTGGTCGTCATGGATGTCGTTTCCAAGGTTTTCTAGGGCGCTGACACCGATAATGATGAGGTCAAAATCAAAATTCAATGATGGCACCACCGTAAATTTGATAATTTTTTGGAGTTTATTCATTAAGAACTTTATGAGGAGTGAAAAAATGAATACAAGGGTTACGATTTTCTGCGTAACGTACCTTGCGCACCTTTCAAGGAGTAAACTCCAGTCGAGAATCGAAGCTGACACACTCAATTTTTCTGATGTCATGTTCTTTATAATTTTCTCAATTTATAGATGACCTGGTCCCGTTCCTCTGCCAACGCGACATGTGTCCTAATGCTGGCTCGGCAGAAGCAGCCAAGGTGTGCTACGACCACTGCATCAGTGTGACCTTCGCGTCTGACAGTCCACCACCTCTGTACTTGTGTATAGAGTGTGCTAATGAGATACACAGGTATGTGCCATCTACTTATTAAAAATATTGAATTCCGACAGACAACGCACAACCTATTCTGCTGAGCTTAGAAGCTTAAAATTTTGCACATGAGTTCTTGCTTCTTACAATGTCGATGGCAATTTAAAAAGAGTCGGCCCAGAATTTGGCTACGAGTCTTAAATTCCTTATATAATGAAAGTGAGCACAGGAAATAATTTATCTGTTAAGGTAACCCCCTTAGTAATAGGGGATGAAAATTTGGTTCGATATTCTTGCCGACGTGAAATCCCGTCGGGCACAAAGCTTGTAATTACATTTTTATAAAAACTGATGAACCTAGAGATTGGTGGGATATTACACTAGCCAGCACATAGTAGGCTGGTGGCAGGTAGCAAAGGAAGAAGCTTTCCAATGTGGTACGACCACATGCGAACTACACATCACACTGACGTCACGCAAAATCCTGCATCGCGCAAGCAAAGTTACCGCGACTAGCATGGGTATATACAACGTCCCGACATCAATCATCAGGCAGTAGCCCACCAGACACAACTCCTGTCTGGTCGGAGGATCCTCCCTATTATATGGAGGATGAGTGAACTTTACAATATCCTATACCAGTAAAGCTGCCTAATCAAAGACAACAAAAAATGGATTTGCCTTTGTAGTTAACACGATTGGACTGTTGAGTTTAGCGGTTGAACTCCCCAAGATAACTAACCTTTGCAATGGATGTAAACAGTCTTTAATAGATCATCATCATGGATGTAGACATTCTCAAGAATCTAAATCTGGACGTCAATAAAACGGTTGTCTTTAATTTCAGGGAGCATCCCAATCAGCGCTTCTTCGACATCCTGCATCCTCAACAGCAGGTCTCCATGGTTTGCGAGAATAAGGTAATTACATAAACCTTATATTTTGTATAGTTTGTTTTATATATAAGTTGTTATAATAAAACGAATGTATGTGTGATTTCAGAACTGTCGTTCAACAGACAAGGCTGCATATTCAATCTGCTTTTCCAACGAATGCGCCAGTTATAATGGAAACCATCCCATAAGGTAAGACATAGGGGCGCTATAATTTGTCCAACTAAGGGCTGATTTTCCTAGAAACTGTATTTCTAGGAATTACTCTAGATTCCAAATTGCAATAGGGTGCCCACATTAGAGCTCTTTCAGGTAGATTAAGTTCAGCTGCTTAAGCAGTAAGAAAAATAAGGCAGTTGACTGATATAGCCACAGCTAAATTATTATAACTAGTCTGACCATAAATACTGTTACATAAAAACTATAATTTTTTTCAACTCTTTAATTATTTTGAATTTGGAACGCGTTTATTATGTTAAAAACTTCTTTAAACTGCCCGCCATTCCACATATTTTTTTCGTGTTTATTATCAAATTACATTATGGAATGGGGTGTTAAAGAAAATAGGATTGCAGTGATTGCCTTGCACAAAGTGGGTATGGAGCCGTCGGTCATATTCAAGACTTCAAAAGCTTGGTATCAGCCGTATGTTCGTATATTGTACTATTGATGGATATACGTACACTTCCTCTGTTGAAGACCATAAATGATCAGGGCGGCCGCGTGCTGTTAGAACTACTAAGGCTGTTGATGCTGTTAAAGCCAGAATTCGCCGAAACTCCATTAGCAACCAAAAAATCTTATCGCGAGAAATGAAGATTCCCGCTAGGACTCTGTCGCGTATAATAAAACAAGACCTGAAGCTCGGCGCTTGTCGTCGATAAACAGGAAATGCCCTAAATCAGACCCTACAGTTGAAGAGAGTTGATCGATCAAAACGCCTTCTGTCTCGATATGCAGGTGAAAGGCACAGAAATATCCTGTTTACTGATGAAAAAAAATTCACGATTGAAGAACACTACAACAAGCAAAATGTCAAAATGTACGCTCACAGTTCTAAAGAAGCTGCCCTAGTGGTCGGAAAGGTACAACGTGGTCATTATCCTGCGTCAATAATGGTTTGGTGCGGTGTCTATTCAAGGAGCCACAAAGCTTAATTTTTGTAAAAAGGAGTGAAGACTTCAGCCAAAGTCTATCAAGAGACCGTCTTGTATCGTGTCGTGGAACCTCTCAGCAATACACTTTTTAAAAATATACCGTGGACTTTCCAGCAGGACTGTCACCTGGTCGCAAGGCACGAACTACCCAAGCCTGGCTCGAAACCAACGTTCCGGACTTTATAAGAGCTGAAGACTGGCCCTCGTCTAGCCCAGATCTGAACCCCTTAGACTACAAATATGGTCTGTTTTATTGGACATGGCCTGTTCTAAACGACACGCTGACATTGTGTCTCTTAAGAAATCTCTGGATCAAGCGGTTGCTAAATTTCCCATGGAAGCAGTGCGTAAATCCATAGATTCGTGGCCAGACAGATTAAAGGCCAGTATCAAACTCAAAGGTGGTCATTTCGAATAGAATAATTTTTTATTATTTGCTGAGACTTCAGAACTTAGCGATGGAAAACTCAAAACATATATCCAACGTGTCTTTATCAAAAAAACATATTATAATATTAAAGACTTCGTTGAAGACAAGGAAGTTTGGCATTAATTCCTTCAGCACATAAGAACCGTGCACGGTTCCAATTGGTCGGTTCCTATGGAGAAGAGCTGACAAGAGAGTTTCTTGTCAGCTCTTCTCCATAGGAAACGACCAATTGGAACACGGTTACTCTTAAAAAAAATAATTGGTTTTTACAATGTTTTCAAATTACAGTATTAATAGGTATGGTAGGACAGTGTAGGTCCGTTCAACAAGTTGAACTTAAGACATTTTGTTTTGTCCGCATTAAGTAAGAGATTATTAGCTGCGAACCACCTCGAAAGAACAGCCAGACTTTCGTTGACATGTAAGACATCCGTATGTTTTCTATCTATTTAAAAAATAAGAGAGAAGTGTCATCAGCGAATAGAATTATATCCGATAAGTTAGCCATAATGTAATGAAAATCATTAATATGAACTAGAAATAGGAAAGGGCCAAGAATTGAACCTTGAGGCACGCCGATCTTTACTAGAGACCCCGAGGACGTCTCGCGGTTAGCGTTTATTTTTTTCTCCCTGTTTGATAGATAGGAAAGTACAAGATCAGCAGCTTGTCCACGAATTCCGAAGTGGTGTAATTTACAGATTAGGGTATTGTGGTCAACGCAGTCAAATGCTTTTGACAGGTCGCAGAAAATACCAATGGCATCCTGGGATTTCTCCCAGAATTTCAAAATGTGGCTGATGAGTTTTACTCCTGCGTCAGTCGTCGACCTACCTTTCGTGAAACCAAACTGGCGACTATGTAAAATCCCATTTCAATTAAAATGTGACAAAATCTGGTCTATTTTTTCATAATATATTTTACTCAATGCTTGTAGCACAGATACTCGTATAGGTCTATAATTAGATCACTCTTGCTACTCGATTTGAAAATTGGTACTAATTTACTATGTTTCATTAAATCAGGAAACGTACCGCTGTCTAAACATTGATTAAATATGTCTGTTAGGACAGAGGCTATTGTGTCAATGATATCTCCAAGAACCTTAACGGAAATCCCCCATTAGTCATAAGTTTTGTTATGAGTACCGTATGTATTTTCATATGCATTTAGTATAAAGCTGGTATTTTACCATTACAAACAGACACGTTAATTGTATTTATTCTGTACAGATTAGTGATAACTTGCTTATAATAAAGAAATCTTGACGTTTTGTCAAGTTGTAAAAACTGTGCGAGCAGGTCGCTTGTTATTTATATAAAGTATATAGCTCGTGCCTTCTCTGTATGTGAAGCCGGACAGACGGACAGACAGACAGACAGACCGGCAGACAGACAGACGGCGGAGCCTTAGTAATAGGGTTCCGGTTTTACCCTTTGGGTACGGAACCCTATTACTAAGGCTCCGCCGTCTGTCTGTCTGCCGGTCTGTCTGTCTGTCTGTCCGTCTCTCACTATGCTGTATCTCATGAACCGTGATAGTTAGACGGTTGTAATTTTCACAGATGATGTATTTCTGTTGCCGCTATAACAAATACTAAAAAGCAGAATAAAATAAATATTTAAGGGAGCTCCCATACAATAAACGTGATTTTTATGCTCAATTTTGCTCTATATTGATAACGGTAAGAGGTAGACGCTTGAAATATTCACCGAATATTTAGTTATAATATAATTATTCACTTTAAAAATAAATATTTAAGGGGGGCTCCCGTACAACAAACATCATTTTTTGCCATCTTTATAGATTTTTATTATTCAACCGCAGGGCAAAGGGTTCCTGCCTTTGCCCTGCGGTGGAACAATGGGCTGGTATTATAATCTTGTAGAGCGTTTATATAATTGTTCTCGTCAGATACTGCCAGCAGTGCCACGGCAACCGCCACAACAGCAGGCGCGGCGGCGACCACGTGGTGCACACGCGCCTGCCGCTCGCGTGGCAGATGGACAGCGACATGCAGACCAACCTTGTTGAGGCTATCATCAGGTACTGAACTTGTATTGTGCACACGCGCCTGCCGCTCGCGTGGCAGATGGACAGCGACATGCAGACCAACCTTGTTGAGGCTATCATCAGGTACTGAACTTGTATTGTGCACACGCGCCTGCCGCTCGCGTGGCAGATGGACAGCGACATGCAGACCAACCTTGTTGAGGCTATCATCAGGTACTGAACTTGTATTGTGCACACGCGCCTGCCGCTCGCGTGGCAGATGGACAGCGACATGCAGACCAACCTTGTTGAGGCTATCATCAGGTACTGAACTTGTATTGTGCACACGCGCCTGCCGCTCGCGTGGCAGATGGACAGCGACATGCAGACCAACCTTGTTGAGGCTATCATCAGGTACTGAACTTGTATTGTGCACACGCGCCTGCCGCTCGCGTGGCAGATGGACAGCGACATGCAGACCAACCTTGTTGAGGCTATCATCAGGTACTGAACTTGTATTGTGCACACGCGCCTGCCGCTCGCGTGGCAGATGGACAGCGACATGCAGACCAACCTTGTTGAGGCTATCATCAGGTACTGAACTTGTATTGTGCACACGCGCCTGCCGCTCGCGTGGCAGATGGACAGCGACATGCAGACCAACCTTGTTGAGGCTATCATCAGGTACTGAACTTGTATTGTGCACACGCGCCTGCCGCTCGCGTGGCAGATGGACAGCGACATGCAGACCAACCTTGTTGAGGCTATCATCAGGTACTGAACTTGTATTGTGCACACGCGCCTGCCGCTCGCGTGGCAGATGGACAGCGACATGCAGACCAACCTTGTTGAGGCTATCATCAGGTACTGAACTTGTATTGTGCACACGCGCCTGCCGCTCGCGTGGCAGATGGACAGCGACATGCAGACCAACCTTGTTGAGGCTATCATCAGGTACTGAACTTGTATTGTGCACACGCGCCTGCCGCTCGCGTGGCAGATGGACAGCGACATGCAGACCAACCTTGTTGAGGCTATCATCAGGTACTGAACTTGTATTGTGCACACGCGCCTGCCGCTCGCGTGGCAGATGGACAGCGACATGCAGACCAACCTTGTTGAGGCTATCATCAGGTACTGAACTTGTATTGTGCACACGCGCCTGCCGCTCGCGTGGCAGATGGACAGCGACATGCAGACCAACCTTGTTGAGGCTATCATCAGGTACTGAACTTGTATTGTGCACACGCGCCTGCCGCTCGCGTGGCAGATGGACAGCGACATGCAGACCAACCTTGTTGAGGCTATCATCAGGTACTGAACTTGTATTGTGCACACGCGCCTGCCGCTCGCGTGGCAGATGGACAGCGACATGCAGACCAACCTTGTTGAGGCTATCATCAGGTACTGAACATGAAATAATATAAAATGTTAGCACAAAAGGTGAACTGTGGGTGTGGATGATATCTAAGA
The DNA here is from genome assembly GCA_948098905.1 of Tiliacea aurago. Classification (NCBI taxonomy): domain Eukaryota; kingdom Metazoa; phylum Arthropoda; class Insecta; order Lepidoptera; family Noctuidae; genus Tiliacea; species Tiliacea aurago. Next base: position 1,564,527 of record OX402598.1, on the reverse strand, counting down.
TTTATATTAGATATCATTCACACTCACAGTTCACCTATATACAACATTAGTTTTTGTTTATACTAAACCTCTTAAGGGGTCATTGTATTCATCATTATGAACAACTTATACTATGGGACCAAACGTGAAATCGCGAAAAAAAAATCAGCTGTTCCCTACATTTAAATTCGGTGAACAAGTCAAAATGTAGAGAACAGCTGATATTTTTTTCGCGATTTCAACTTTGGTCCCATAGTAAAAGTTGTTCATAATGATGAATACAATGACCCCTTAAGAAGTTTAGTATAAACAAAAACTAATGTTGTATATGAACTTGAATTTACAAAAAAAAAAATATTTATTGAACGGTTTGCACGTTGCTGTGTAAGACGTTTTAGGATTAAATAAAACAGTTGTTACCCATCCTGGCGTTTGATCTCCTATTAATGGCAAAAACTATAAGCTCAAAATGTTCATTTATAGCCTTCTAAAAGAAGCCAAGCCCATCAACATGGAGGACCCCGACAGTTCCACGGAGCAGCTCAAGCCTCCACTGAGTGTAGACTTGCCTGACCCCATCTCAGTTGAAGATCGACAACTGCTTGGAAGGTGAGGCTTTGTCTTTAACATCTGATCAAGCTCTGCCTGAAATGTAGAAACTCCCGTTATGCGGGAGGAAAATCGTTCGTGCCGATTGTTGAAAGGACACGCGCCAACGTCAGTGTGGTTTGGAAATTGAAACAGAATGAGAAAATCTTTAAGGGGGATGTGCTAAGGTAGCCCGCGAAATTAAAATTTTCTTAAGTTTTTTGCAGTTTGCAGGTCTGTGTCAGGTTATATCTTGACCAAAGTATGATTCGCGACCATAACAAAGAAGTATTTACAGAATTGTAATCATTAAAATCATTAATACATCTCTCCAAGTTAGATTTGTTCCATAAGAACTTTTCCATACTAACTACCACTGCGGATCCACCCTAAGACCTCGGAAAGTCATTTTACACGTCTGCAACCTGTATGGAAGATAATGATTGCACGCACACTCACACGTATATTTTCAGCAAAAAAAAAAAACGTTCTATCGTTCGTTAGATCTCGTTCTTGGAACGAAAGTTTCCCAAAAGAATGAAGTCTCATGCATGCTGTAAAGGTGTAAAGAATAAACCTTTTTATTCTGCGACAGTTTGTTTGCTGAATTAATAAAGGCGTTTATAGGTACACAGTTACCGGCTGTCTTCTGGTTTGCACGACGAACAGATTAAAATAAATAAATGATTACATTTGTAATGTATTTTTTCTCAAACATGCATGGAAATATTGTCATTATTTTCGAAAAAAGAACACGCGAAGTATCGAATTTACGGTCAAAGAAAATCAAATCCATTGCAGGAGGCTTTTTTGGATTTGGAACATTACAACGCTCCAGCAATGTTGTATGAAACGGCGTGCTGGGGTTATTACATACTCTTATCTCAAACTTGCTTGGAAATTCGAGCATTATTTTGACAACCTTCTTCGAGATAAATCGAAATTGCTGTACTGGCCAAATACATGCGAGCAGCGGCCACCAAAAGTTGTATGAAAATCCATATGTGTCGTGGTTTAGCAGCCAAATAAATTACATAGTAAACTCTTAACTATCGTGTAATTTAAAAATGGAACGATCTTTTACTCCGAAACATGGCAACCAAGGAGGTAACTTTTTTTTTTTTTTCTTCTGGCTTCGCACGTGTTATAGTGTGTGTCGGTAGTACATATGTGTGTGTGCGTGTACGTAGGGGTCGCTCCAGCCGCGTAGCATGTAAGTTAGTTTTTAAGTTAGACTCTCCTACCTTGTTCATTCGACAACATGTACTAAAAGTTCATTATATTTTTATCATCTGAAAGTTGTTTCTTTAAGAAAGTTCGCCGATTGCCCAAATACCATAATTCACGGTTTGTGCATTTAGCCAATGTCACGTTTTAGTTCTTGTTTAATATTGATGAAATGAATTATAAATGCATGATGATGATATCCCCGCCCACTCCCCTTGAGTTTCAGTAAAGATGTGGCACTTTACTGAGACCTCACGCGGACTTCTTGAGAGAACTTGAGGCGAAGTTGCACTGTTTTGTTTCATTTGCCTACACTAATGCACGTTCACAAACACTTAATGGTTAATAATCCACCATTATTACACATTAATATTCGGCTAAACACAAATTTTGGAAAATTAAACAAACTGCTGAACATGGCGCTTCACTTTCCCGCCAAGAAGTCAAAGGAGGTAACTTATCAAAGGTTATATTTAAATTTCGAACTGGCTTGCAAATAGAAAGCTGTATATTGAAATAAAAAAAAACAAATGAACACATTGGCGCGTGAAAAAATCGTTGTTCGTCATTGAATCTGGAATTTCAGATTTCAAAGGAAAGTAGTTTATAAATTAAACTACTTTCCTTTGAAATCTGAAATTACTTTGCCTGCATTCTTTTGAGAAAATCAGTGCCTCGTCGGAAATGGCAATTGCCTGTCTCGTATTAGTGAAGTCCTTGCCTACGGCTCGGGCTACAAACTCATACTCGACCTGCAATTGCCTATTTCACGGCCTTTGCAATAATGTACTATTATTTACCCTTTTGGAACGTATCTTCCTGTTTCTTTGATTTTTACAGTACTGCACCCTCTACAGTGACAATTTTCTTGAAATCGAAATTTATTTCCTAGATATGGAGTGTGGCTGATGGTGGGCTTGTGTACTCCAAACCCTGACACTCCCGACGAGATCCTGGGCCGGCTGCTCTCCGTATTGTTCCATTGGTTCCATGTCACGTCATTTTCTTATACTGGTGAGTTTGTTAAATTAAGAAATTTTTGCATATATACACTAATAATATTATATCTTTACATATTATAAAACAAATTCCCCCGCCGCGTCTGTCTGTCTAAACGCGATAAACTCAAAAACTATTGAACGGATTTTAAAATGGTTTTCACCAATGGTCGGAGCTATAAACGAGGAACGTTTAGGTGTATAATTCATTAACGTTTTGTGTAAACTGGCTGAAATATGACGATTATATTTGTAGAAAAAAATATTCCGACTGTGCTTTACTGGTGTGAGCCGCATAAACCGTACGCGATACTAAAATATATATTCTACAGGATTGTACATCTTAAGGCGACGATAACCGACTTTTAATGATTTTATACTGAAGATCACATCTAAACGAGTAGTGTTAATGATTAGAAAAAAAAAATTTGTTAAATTAGAGCATTTTCTCAATAACTTAATATGTGAATATTTTAGATTATGTTTATATTACATAGTGAAATTAATGTATGTCTAACGCGGATAAAAAACTGAGAATGGCGCAAAATCTACTAGGTGTATTTTTCTGAAACCTTCACCAATTTAAAGATAGTTTAATTATTGATCTTTTAGTATTCGCGTTTTAATAAAATACCTTTTATTTTGTGAATAATAAATTAATAATGCGTCAAATTGGGGACAGCGCTCCTTGATGGGCGAGTCCTATTACTGGCTGAACGTACGACGCGTTGCGTGAGCTCAGTACAGAACACGCAAGCTAACCACTCAAGGTCACTCGAATATATCTGCGTCTTAAAAAGTTCAACAAAAAAGTCCGCGATAGCATTTATGTCTATCGATTGACGTTCAAAAGGGCCTTTTATGTGCCTATTTGAAATAAACAATTTGACGTTGACTTTATCTTATAAGCATGACCCACAGTAACCGTTTTTATCTTTCAGATTTTGATAAAAAATTCATTGTTATTTCCGAAACTATTTAACCGGTATGATATTAATCCTTATCCAATAAAATACACATAACATAACATCACGCCTGTAATCCCCAAAGGGTTAGGCAGAGGTGTACCATGTTTAAATCCCATGTAATAGGGGGCGAGCCTATTGCCATCAACCGGGCACAAATCTAGACTCCCGGCTGCTACTGAGAAATTCCTAATGGAAAATCCCAACAACACTGCCCGATCTGGGAATCGAACCCAGGACCTCATGCTCAGCAGTAGCGCTTGCGACCACTGGACCAACGAGGCAGTCCAATAAAATATGTTAATTAAATTGGGAATTTAATTTCGATTAAAATATGACTTTACATCATATCATGTATCTATAATATTATCTTTAAAAGATAATATTATCATAGATTGAAAATTGCGCGTAACAAAATAATATTATGGTTGATGGTGGCGCGGCAGTCAATGACCTTCTCCTCTGCTATTACTACGCAGAATACGGCTCAACGGATTTGGGTGAAATTTGGCACACAAATAGTTTTCCGTTGGATAATTTCCGACCTCCACGCGGGCGAAGCCGCGGGCAAAAGCTTGTTATTTAGAAAATAATAAAGTTGAAGAGTCTGTTTGTGTTACCGCGCTAATCTCTGGAACGGCCCGCCGTCTTTGAAAAATACTTTGAAAAAAAAAAGTCCCTTTCATGTTCTCAAGTGTCAAACGTTTTTGTTTTAAATCATACGTAACAAGGAACTTCGTTCCACACGGGGGTCCCCAACAGCACACGTTTTTATTTTCTAAACCTGTTGGTGTTATTTTGACGGTCACATCCACCACATGTTGAAAATGTAGATACGGTCTTGCCTAAAAAAATGGACACAAAGTGCGCCTTACTTAATTATGGAAATATTTGGAAAATTGAAGACGTATCTACTATTCTGGTCAATTGAGTTTTTTAAAGTACAAATGGTTCACTTACGTTAACATCATAAATTCACTAGACAGCCTAGCTTGCTGGCTATTGACATTTATTATTGGTGAAAAGTCCCTTTTTCAAACCTTTCTATTATATTCTTTCTTATAATTGGTTGTATAGGCATTATATATACAGCGTGTTACGGAAAGGGTATATAAATATCAAAGGCACGGATTCTTTTGGTGATAACAAACTACATGGCAACATTTTTTGTATACCTATACATACATAATTATAAAGTTAGAAACGTTTAACTAATTTAAATCAAATGTTTCCAACTGAATTCTACGCATCACTAGACCAAGACAGCTGATCGGTGTCAATAAACTACACACAAAGAAACAAGTCTGTAAAAGATTTGTGTCTCCTGGTACCTTTTGCAAAATGGGTTCCGCATGTTAGTTTTATTCCACAAAATATCAAACACTTGAACACAAATGGGTTAAGTACTACAAAAACCTTATTGTAACTTAGGAAATTGTTTTTGTTTTTTAGTAAAAAAACGTACCGCCGAGTATGTAACTAATAGTACAGTAGGAGTATCATCAAATCATACTTTAAATATCAGATAATAGGCACTACTACTAAAACGCTATAACCCAAATTTTCTATGAATTAAATGACTACACTCAACAGTTATCCAAGTTCAGTTTTTGTGTTTTTGACACTGTAACTAAATGGCTGACAAAACTGCGAATTGCAATAATAGGAAATTACAAAAGTACTCAATACAAATAAAAAGGTTTCATTTATTTGAAAATGAACCCTAGAAAACTTTCTTACGTAACTTATGTTTGTCCTGGTACAAATAATGCCAGAGGGTTCAGTACTTAATTTTGTTTTAGTAATGTTCATTGATTACCTACTTATTCAATGAAAATTTACTACTAGCGGTGTAAATAAAATAACATAAAAAAGAAATGAATCCAAACACGTCACTTTGTTTAGTTTGTTTACAGTTGTCCCGATGTCCGTTCGTCGATGATAAAATTTTCCGTAATCAGCGAATGTCTCAAATATGCAAGAGAAGTTATTTAAAGTACTAGGACTTCATGAGTAACGGAAATTATTGCACATTAATAATACGCAACCCTAATTTCTGTACTTTTACAATCATGTAGGATAACAAAGGTTACCCACACATTGATGTTTAGGGTCAATGAGGCAATTCTCGGCACTTCGCGCTTATTTTTCTGATTTTTATTAAATTATTTTTTCGTTTTGATATCCGGCCTAAACAAAGTGCTTATGTTTTATGCTCAATTTTTTTGTTTATTTCCTGATTATCCTCAATGTCCAAGTACCTAAGCAAATTTTAGCAACTAAGACTTAATATATTCATCTCAAAATAAACTAATTAATTTTCAAATGGATTTATCAATTTCGTGTAATGCATGAAAGATGCTTCTTATGACGTGTTTGGCGTCGTAAAGTCTGTAAATTTACTTAATTTTAAAGAAAAAAATTACGAAAGCAATAATTAGGACAGTTACCCTAGTACTAGGACAGTAGGCTAGGATAACAGACTTTTTGCGTGTGTTTTTAGTTGCTCTCTGTCCGTATCGGTGCGAAGTTGTGTATCAGATATTTCAGTGATCGTTGTGGAATTGTCGTGAAAATGTCGTCACGCGCCGTAATAGCGAATACTATGAGGTGATGTTGTGTCATGTGTGTTGGAGGATCGGATGGTAATCTGCGAGCTGCCCGAGAGCTGTATCGTCAGCGATTCATCGACGGAAGAACAGTTGCTGGGCGGCCGCTGCCGAGGGCATGTTTCAGCCGGATGGTACAACGTCTGTACTCTATCCTGGGGTTCATTCCATGAGCCTGCATCGGAAGGTCGGCCAAGCAGGAGGGATTTGAAAACGCTGTGTTAGAATATTTTGAACGTACTCCACGCACTAGCACAAGGCGAGCTAGATTAGTGCTCAGCGCTGTGAACCTTGTTTATCAAACTTATTCTTCTTAATTTTTACGTTTTCCTTAAAATCGTAGGTGGCCGCGCCACATGCGGGGCGCAGCGGCGGGCGCGTCACCTTCTTACGATTCGGAGACCAAGGGAAAGCCGCCGTGTTTACGAAAAACGTATTATTTTGTTCAGTGATTGTATGATGGTGATTTAGGTGTAATTTAATTTAAGAAAATCGTCTACGTTACTGTACCTACCACGTCAAAGATTAATTTATGATTCATACCTACACAAAAAGCGATCAGAACTGCGGTATGCGTGTACCAGGCGCACAGACTTTCCGAAGGGATAGGTACCTACTGAGTTCGTTTGATCCCGCCGCCCGCGCCGCGTGGCGTGTGGCGCAGAGCTGTGTGTGTTACAGAGCTGTGCGCAAGTGTGTGTACGTGTGTACTATTGACCCTCGTAGTGCGGTGACACGTTTGTTATGATTTAAATTTAAAATATCTATGGAATAAACAAAATATTAAGCATTTTCGAAGTTATTACTTTTGAGCTGAAATTTTGTACAGAGCTTCTGAACCAGATGCACTCTTCACCCCGTTTGTATGGCTATACCCTTTCCGTAACACGCTGTATAAGTACTGTTTATTTTATTTTATTTTGTTGTTCAACTCATTAAACCTGACTTGAGTTCCGTACGTATTTTTCGGGCAACCACTGAAAATCAGCGCTGTGTTGTGGGTTCCCATAGCACAGCATCATGCTGAGTGCAAGCCGGAGTGGCACAGTCATGACGTGCAGCTGCCGACTATTTGTTTTTTTTGTGCTCGTGGTTATATTGTAGATGTGTTTTGTGTAATGTTTACCTGTTCGAGTTTATGTTTTCCTAAGCACGTGTTTCTATGACGAATAAAATTATTTTTCTTTCTTTCTTTTCTTTATATTTATATATCAATTACAGGCGAAACAGCAAACACAGTAGAGAAACTAAAGTGCGAGCACGTGTGTGGCTGGCTCCGGAACATAGCAGAGACACACCGCTCCGTGCTCGTAGCGTGCCTCCTGCCGCACCCGCCGCACTACACGCGCCAGGCGGGCCACTGGGACAACCTGGCCTCCAAGACGCACCACTTGAAGGACGGACTCAACAGGTAAATAGAACATTTGCATACTAAAATTGGCTTTGGCGGCCACGCAGACTACCAAGTCGCGCCATGAAACACGCCGCGCGCTCCTCAAACCATAATGTTGTGGCTTTGTCGTTACCTCATCATCATCATCATTTCAGCCTAAAGACGTTCACTGCTGGATATAGGCCTCCCCCAAAGGGGGCGTCCACAAATTCAAGGTCACTCAGCGTGCTATGGAGCGAGCTATGCTCGGAGTTTCTCTGAAGGATAAGATCAGAAATGAAGTTATCCGGAAGAGAACCGGAGTTACCGACATAGCCTGCAGAGTAAGCAAGCTGAAGTGGCAGTGGGCTGGCCATGTTTGTCTAAGGACCGATGGCCGGTGGAGCAGACGAGTCCTGGAGTGGAGACCGCGTATCGGCAAGCGTAGTGTGGGACGCCCCCCCGCTAGATGGACCGACGACCTTAAAAAGGTGGCTGGGGCAGGCTGGATGCGGAAGGCGGAGGACAGGGTGTTGTGGCACAGCCTCGGAGAGGCCTATGTCCAGCAGTTGACTGCTATAGGCTGAGTTGATTGAAAGGGGGCGTTTCCATAATCGACACCCTTGGCAGGCGGGTGGGCGATCGCAGTATGGTGTTAAAATGCATAGAGAACGCTGCTGCCCATTCTCTAGTAAGTCCCTTTGTCGCCTTTTACGACACCCACGTAACCTGACGTCACACAAATCCTGCATCGCGCAAGTAGAGTTATCCGCGCGAATAGAATATATACAATATTTGACCTTCGTTTATATTTCCAGACTGTACTGCTTGATCCCATACGGCATCATCACGCAATCCATCTGGGACTACATAATGCCAGCCTGGATGGAAGCTATCTGCACTGATGTTCCGGACAAGGTAAACTATTTACCAAAAATCAAATCAAATACGTTTTCTCAAACATGCTTGGAAATTCAAACATTATTTTGACAACCTTCTTCGAAATAAATCGAAATTGTTGTACTAGCCAAATACATGCGAGCAGCGGCCACCAAAAGTTGTATGAAAATCCATATGTGTCGTGGTTTAGCGGCCAAATAAATTACAGAGTAAACTCATATCTGTCGTGTAATTTAAAAATGGAACGTTCTTTTACTCCGAAAATGGCAACCAAAGAGGTAATCTAACAAAGGTTTTATTTAAAATTCGAACTGGCTTGCAAATAGAAAGCTGTTTATTGAAAAAAAAAAACAAATGAACACATTGAATCTGGAATTTACTTTGTCTGAATTTCTGCGCATTGTTTGAGAAAAGCACTATACAAGCCTTGGCCGCAACCAGGAATTGATGGACTGACGTATGAGTGCCTCTGCTTCGCTTCGGCCCACATTTTCACGTTCTTCCATCAATGCCCCTGTTGCAGGCCGCTGCAGTAATATAGTATTTTTTGTGCACACAGGTACAAGGTAGGTTTTGCAAAATTTATTAGGTGTGTATCTCTGCGTCCTGCTATAGAAGTGACATACAAATGTTTGTTCCTTTATAAAATGAAGTCAAGATATTTAACAGTAATACCCTTCATGATATTCTGATTGAAGTTGTCAATCGATAGATCGATAAACGATTCTTCTAAGAACCGAGCATAACACCAGCGTTATGTACAGTTAGCAGCGAAGAAGTAAGACTTTCGTTTTTGAGTTGCGACTGAACACGGCAGGTATTAATACGCATAAAGAATTGAGAATTGAGAATTGAATAGGAACATTGTGTATCTTTCATTAAATAAAAAATCGAAAAGCAATGTATCTAGTTGTTTTTAACTAAATAACAGATTTCTTTATTAATAGGATAAAACATAAACATTGAAGAAACTTCTCAAACTAAATTAACGAACAACTATTTAAATAATAAAAAGGACAGAACAATCGAATGACCTAACTTAGGCCTATTAACCACCTGCCAGGGTTGCGAGTTCGTCCGAAAGGGATATCGTGGCCCTGGCACACAGTCATATACATAATTTCTCACCCAAAAAAATAAGGCCTAGTAACACTGTGGACTGTAGGTATTTATTTTATAATTTACTTAGCACAATTAAGTTATAGCATATTCATTTTCAAAATTTGTAATCTAATTATTAGACGAGAACTACTGCTGACAAACTGTTTTGCAGTTTGGCAGACTTTATGTATGTTATTGTTAATACAGATTTTGAATAAATAAATAATAAACAAACTAAAATATGTATAGTAAGTATCGAACAATTCCTCCGCATCGCTTCCGACTATACTCCATTTGAAATAAGATTAGACAAAATTAAATAAACTTGTTTACAGTCTGTTCAACCGATTTTGACTTCTATTCCGTAGGCATAAGGATGGCATTAAAAGCAAAAACGTGGTTACAATACCAACTCTTTATTACAGCGGCCATTTGTCATGCCGTCAACGCAATAGAAGTCAAAATCGGTTGAACGGACTGTAAAAAAGGTTTATTCAAATGACTAATCTTATTTAAAATGGAGTATAGATAGGTAAACTAAGATATTAACTATGCAAAAGTATCGAGTGTTTTTTTGCTGACCCTACACCTTCCATAATCAGAGGGGCAATTCTACTAATTTTAAGAACGTTCACAGTCTGATCTCAGTCTCAATCCGTCAAAAATACCTCTTATTTCCCTACATTTTGACAATTTTTTGACGTTTGTTTGTCGCCAAGATGAGATTGCGACTAGATTTTGAACGTTTTAAATTACGAGAATTGGCCTTCAGATCAATATACATTATGTGTATACAGAATAAAACTGTTTGTCTAATTTATTTTACACACTAACACACACAGCTCTGTATAATGTGTGTTTCTACAACTTACAGGAACTGATGGAGCTAAAGGTTCCTCTGGGCAAGATCTTGGAGCCAGAAGGCGCGATGGTGGGCGTTGATGAAAAGAACCTGTACAAGTTCGCAGTCCTCAAGGTCACCACCACACCTACTCCTGACACTGTGCTGCCTGTGCTGGAGTGGTTTCAGGTAATAACAACATTTAGAAAGACGTTTTTACTTACAAAAAGTAAACTTTAAAAAATTGGAAAATCCAAAAGTGCACGCCTCATAACGTTCCCCTCGTTTTTTTCTTATTACTGCTAAAAATAAGATAATTAATCAAATAAAATAAAATAATAAACAATTATAAATAATAATAAAAAAAATACAAAAAACAATTATTAAAAAAAACAACAGAAAACTCTGCTATGGTTTAGTAGCGCCATAATTATAAGGTGAGGAAAAAAAATACTATAATAAATAGATAGATATACAAAAAAATACACAGTCGTATAATAGTTTTTTATGAATAATAATTAAACGACAGTGAATTGAACGGAGGCGTGCAAAAAAGCAAAAGAAATTCCGTCTGTTTTGCTTTGTAGCCAGTTTGTTACAATTCGAAACGACAGTAAGAAAAAAAATTAAGTCATAGTCAGACTAACCTTTTTTTCTTTTAACAATTTTTTTTCATCCTAAACGTGTAAATGTGTAATACTGACATTTAAATAGTGATATTTTACATATTCACGACGCTTAATTATTACTTGCTTGATTATTATTTCCCAAACATCTTCTACTACCGAATTCACATACGTAACTCAGTTTCAAGTCACCGGGTCACGTGGTAGTTGGTGGTCTCGTGGTAGTTTGCGTTCATCCCATACTTATTATATTCCTCTGTTTTCTCCCTTGTTAGTGAGTGATACTAGTCCATATATTATGTGTTTTTACGAAATAATTTTGTGTATACCGCCTAAAAAAAAGAAAAAATGGAATGCACGCCAACGACCACGTGACCGGGTTTCCTCATAAGTCCTTTGCTGTCGATGTAATGTCTGAAAGATGAACCATTATACAAGGTCAAATTCTACTTCACAGACGTGTTGGGTATATCTAATGCAGTTTAAAGGAAAAAATCTTAACTTATTGTATCAAGTAACTTCAGCAAGCAATTATGTTTTTTTTGACCTTGTATTTCTTTGAAAGTTGCCTCGGGGGTACAAACTTGTATGTTTAACTTACTACCAGGTATGTGTCAGTGATTAAACATAATTATGCTTTTTTCCTCAAGACGATCTCCATGCTGGATGTGCGCATCCCGCTGTCGCAGCTGTTCGACCTGTTCAGCCACTGCGTCGTAAATCTGCCGGAGAAGATATTTAAACCACCGACGCTAGGTATATCAAGGCCCGCTTACATTGATGTTTGAAATTTTATTTGTAGGGCATTCAAAAAAATAGTGACATAGTATATGCAAAGTTGATAGAATAGTGCATGTTGATAAGAAGGATTGTTAAAGTTCCGATTTTTCAATCGTCAGGTATGTTTTATCTCAGGAAAAAATATTGTGGTTTGGCGGCTGTTGTGTAGAATAAACTTAATATCAAACCGCCGTATTTACTCTTCAGTTAAAAGTTATTTGACAATTGACAAGACAGCCCAAATTAGAATTACTATTCAATAACAGTTAACCGCTAAATGTATGCAAAAATTTAAAAAAAATACCTACTTTTATGTATTTTTAAGACGAGATTTCTTCCGAAAATTACATGTTTATAAAAGTGAAATCACATTTTTCTCTTTAGGAATGTCTCATAATTACAACCCTCATCAAACAACTATTTATCACCCAGATGGTACAAAACCCAAGGAAGCTAAGGAGTCCCCTAGCAACGACAAAGACAAAATAGACAAGGATGATCAGATGAAACCACAGAACCTCACATGCTGCATACTTATGCTGGATATACTGCTCAAACAGGTCAGTTTATTAGTCTACTATTTACTTGTAGCGGCATCAACAGCGCCACATACGAACTACGCGTCACACTGACGTCATGCAAAATCCTGCATCGCGCAAGCAGAGTTTACCGCGCGACTAGCATAGATACAACGTCCCGACATCAACCGTCGGGCAGTTGCCCACCAGACACGACACCCGTCTGATCGGAGGATCCTCCCTTTTCAATAGAGGATGAGTGATCTTTACACTCTGTTCCTCATGCCTTTAAAACTATTATAAGATAATATGTTTTATAATACTCGTAAGATACGGCAAGAATGCTTAGTTTTGATGTTACTTCTAGCTTTTGGTTATTTTGTATCAATGGCTTAACACCTTTTTAATCTACCCTCATTTGATTTAACTATCAAATAAACAAACTCACCCCAAGACTATCATTACAAAACCCACTTTTCCGCCTTCATCATCCAGCCTGTCCCGGTAGCCATATTAGATTTTTTTAAAGCTAATTTAACTGTTTTTAGATGGAGCTCCAACAGCGTCGTATAAACAGTCAGAATGTCAGCAGTGAGGCTACTAAGCTGCTGCGTCTGATGCTGAAATCTAATCAGACCAACACTATTGAGCATGGTAGGTATTGTTTAATTCAGATTTTTATATTATAACTAGAACTTTGGTCGACTTTCAGTTAACCAGTTGTTAACCTTTTCATTTAACAGCAGCATTGATCAGAGTTTATTTATAGGGTTTTTTAAAACAGAGTGAAACAGCTATAAAATAAAATGGGCTGTGTTAAATTGATTTCTTGTTACTGACTAATAACATGCGCAAACGCATCATCATCATAATCATTATTTCAGCCGAAAGACGTCCACTGCTGGTCATAGGCCTCCCCCAAAGGGTGGGTTTGCCATAATCGCCACGCTTGACAGGCGGGTTGGCGATCGCAGTATGGTGTTAAAATGCATAGAAAATGCTGCTGCCCATTCTCTAGTAGGTCCCTTAGTCGCCTTTTACGACACCCACGGGAAGAAATAGGGGAGTGCTATTCTTTACGTCCGGCACCACACAGCCAAACGCATAAGTATTCTTATCTATAGATAATTATTATAAATTAAAGTTGCTTTTTCTTGTCTGTATGTGTGACCGCATAGTTTATATGCCGAATTTCGATGCGATTTTCACCAATATTTAGAAGATTTACTCAGAACGCGTTATTGTACTGAACTCGTAGAGCATTGTACGAGCCCTGCGTATAACTGACCCACAGGGCGCACGTGTACAGCGACTGGCAGTAGGCCCTAAACAGTGTTATTTTAACCTCTGGCGTACACCGTACGAACCTGCGGGCCAGCATGTTACACCTGTCAGCCGATGCTCTACGTTCCCTCTCTAAATCGGCGTCATCTGAGTCCGACAGCCTATCGGTGATCCAGTGCCCCAGGTATTTCAAACGAGTGACTCTTTTCAGCGGAACTCAGCCCAATGTAACCGGTGCAACAACGTCACATATTTTATTTCGCGCCCTAAACACTAAGAGCTCGGTGTTGGTTGAGTTGTACCTGAGACCAAGAGTCACCGCATAGTCTTCACAGATTCGGAGGGGCTTTCTTACGGCACTGATCGATGAGCTCAGCAACACCATATCATCCGCGTAACTAATATTATTGATACGTTGTCCATAAACGAATCAACCGATTTGGGTGTTGCTGAGCTCACATATCAGCCTGTTTATACAGGTTGAAGACCCTGGTTGAGCGCACCCCAACCTGTACGCATCAGATATGGCACCTGCCCACCTAACGTAGTTGGACTGGTTGCTGTACCAGTACTTCAGTACAGCAATTAGTCCCCCAGGAAGGTTAGTGTCATAGGAGTGTTTCCTCCAGAGGCAGTCATAAGATATTAGGTCAAATGCCTTGGAGAGGTCCAAAAAACACGTATACACAGGTGTTTCCCTTTTTGCACAGTATTGGACAGTATTCTCGAGACAGAGGATCGCCGTTTCAGTCGACAAATGTGGCCTGAACCCAAATTAGGCGTCATGTGATATATTTATCCAACTGCCTGTCAATCAGACCGTTTGGTGTTAAACGGTCTGATTGACAGGCAGTTACGGTACGCAACAATGTTCGCTAAGGAGGCGAGAGATTCTAATGTAGAATCCTTCGCTTCGCTCTGGATTCAAACAATCGCTCTGGCCCTCAATACGTTATTTTGGTCCGTTATCACACAATCTACAATTTCATCCCATCTATTCGAAAAGAGCCGAAGGGTTCCTCTATAAATGCGAGCAACGTGGGTCATTCAGGCGCACTTAATAACAGAGACTAAATTACTTTTGAACTTAGAACGCAATTCGCTTCGATAAAGTCTTGGCCGCCCGGCCAGTAATAAAAAAAGTACGCCTGCCGACGCGGCATTGGTTAACCAAATAAAAAAAAATACGCGGGAACTTCTTATTTGTTTTTTTATTTAGTACTTTTTAGCAAAATACTACAGATAATTTTAATTTTATTCACACCATTGAATAAAAGATGAGTTTTAGCAGTGAAAGTGAAATATTCACACCAGAAAGAGTAAAATTAAACGCAGAACGGTCATAAACAATTTACTACCAAACAAATCGAGAGAAAAATATCTAAAAGCCTATGAAAGGACATTGAAAAATGAAAAAGAAGCAACGTCATTTTCTGAAACATTTTATTTTTAGCATGTTTTCAACATTTAGCGAAGACCAAACAACCTTCTACTGAGTATAATTATATTCGATGTTAAAAACCACGGTTATTAATACCAAACACAACATTCAGATATTCGTCACTACTAAAAGCATCTCTAATTTATTTTTCTCATAGAGGGGGATGAAAAGCAGAGTGTCAAATCAAATCAAAGTCATTTTTATTTCACTTAAGCCTACATGGGCACTTATGAAACGTCAGAACCTAGGTGCACGGTTCCAATTGATCGTTTCCTATGGAGAAGAGCCGGCAAGAAAGTCCACGGTTAATCTTTAAAAAAAAAAACTGGCTTTTACAATGTTTTCAAATTACAGTGTTAATAAGTATGAGAGGACAGCGTAGGCCCGTCAAAAGTACCAGGTACAACAAAATAGAAAACGGTCTACAGATCTACAGTCCATTAAGCCTACAACGTCCTCACATTAACAAAAAAACAGTACAATATGAATAAAATAATAAAAGCTAGAACGTTGTTGAAATTAAAATTGTAAAAAAAAACATCGATTATGTCAAGGAAGTATGTAAAAAATAAATAACATAAACATCGCAACTTGGGAGCAGTTAATAGACATTTACATATTTTTGCCGTTAATAAGGTACCAGGGAATCCACATGTGCAAAAGGAATTAATGCCAAACTTCCTTGTCTTCAACGTAGTCTTTAATCTTATAATATGTTTTTTTGATAAGGACACGTTTGATGTGGGTTTTGAATTTTCCATCGCTAAGTTCTGTAACAGACTTTGGCAACTTGTTATAAAAGCGGATACTGTTTATAAGAAATGACTTGCTTGTTTGAGTTAATCTAAATTTGGGTATCACAATTTCATGTTTACTACGTGTATTTATATTATGGAAATCGCTTCTTATTTTAAAAAGGCCTAAGTTTTTGAGAACATTTATAAAATATAATACTTTCTAAGATATAAAGAGAAGGCAGAGTTAGTACATCAATTTCTTTGAATTTGATTCTAAGGGACTCACGAGGACCCATTCTATAGACCGCACGGATTGCCCTCTTTTGTAAAATGAAAATTGGATCTACGTCGGCTGCCGATCCCCACAGCAAAACGCCATAAGACATAATACTGTGGAAATAAGCAAAGTATACTAACCTAGCTGTGGCTATATCTGTCAACTGCCTTATTTTTCTTACTGCATATGCAGCTGAACTTAATCTACCTGAAAGAGCTCTAATGTGGGCACCCCATTGCAATTTGGAATCCAGTGTAATTCCTAGAAATACAGTTTCTGTAATAGCATCTAGTTTCTTGCCATCAAGTTTTAAATTTAGACCCACTTGGGGTACATTTGGTAATGACAACTTAAGACATTTTGTTTTGTTCGCATTAAGTAAAATATTATTAGCTGCGAACCATTTCCAAAGAACAGCTAGACTATCGTTGACGTGTAAGACATCCGAATCTTTTCTATCTATTTAAAAAATAAGAGAAGTGTCATCAGCGAATAGAATTATATCCGATAAGTTAGCCATCATGTAAGGAAGATCATTAATATAAACTAGAAATAGGAAAGGGCCAAGAGTTGAACCTTGGGGCACACCCATCTTTACTAGAGATCCCGAGGACGTCACCCCGTTAACGTTTACTTTTTGCTGCCTGTTTGATAGATAGGAAAGAACAAGATCAGCAGCTAGTCCACGAACTCCGTAGTGGTGTAATTTACACATCAGTGTATTGTGGTCAATGCAGTCAAACGCTTTTGAGAGGTCACAGAAAATGCCATGGCATCCTGGGATTTCTCCCAGGATTCGAAAATGTGACTGATGAGTTTCACTCCTGCGTCAATCGTCGACCTACCTTTTGTGAAACCAAACTGGCGACTATGTAAAATCCCATTTGAATTAAAAGGTGACAACATCTGGTCTAGCATTATTTTTTCGTATATTTTGCTCAATGCTGGTAGCACAGATATAGGCCTATAGTTAGAGGGATAACTCTTACTACCCGATTTGAAAATTGGTAGTACTTTACTATGTTTCATTAAATCAGGAAACGTACCGTTGTCTAAACATTGATTAAATATGCCTTAGTTAGGATAGGGGGACTATTGTGTCAATTATATCTCCAAGAACCTTAACGGAAATCCCCCATAAGTCTTCAGTGTTCTTTATGATAAGACTTGAATGCTTTTTTAATCGTGACAAAGTTTAAGTGTGCCACACGGTACCAAAACTATTTAACCTCGAACGACGTACTTTGAATCCCTCGCTACGCTTAGGATTCTAGAATCCTAAGCGTACTCTCGCCCTCAATACATTATTTTGGTCCCTTATGACACAATCTACTAATGTTCAATACAATCTAGCCACATAAACAATGTGTTCCTGACGTTCCAGCGGTGTGCCTGGCGGAGGGCGCGTGCTCGTATTGCGAGGCGGCGGCGCTGTGGCACCAGCTGGCCGTGCTGCTGGTGCGCGCGCTCGTGCCCGAGCGGGTGCAGGCGCCCGAGGTAAGGGGATACAGATGTAGTGGTGTGCCTGGCGGAGGGCGCGTGCTCGTACTGCGAGGGGCGCTGTGGCACCAGCTGGCCGTGCTGCTGGTGCGCGCGATCGTGCCCAAGCGGGTGCAGGCGCCCGAGGTAAGGAGATACACGTGTAGCGGTGTGCCTGGCGGAGGGCGCGTGCTCACGCCGAGCGGTCCAAGCCTGTGCCTGAGGTGTGGAGGCAGACATCTATAAGTTTATTAGTTTGCTCCAATGATAGTACTAGTAAAAAGAGATGTAACCAGGCACATTCGAGCTTCAAGAAACGGCACTCATCAATAACGTAATATTGAAATGTCATGCTGTAAATGACACGTGGAAGTAAGACAGTAGTCGTTGTAAATACCGGGAGTCACAAAGGGGCAAGCATAATGTTGCTTGCGTTGAGGCTGGCGCGACACTGAGTTCAGATTTGTTAGTCACTTGTGAAGCGCGTATAACTTATCTACCTCTTTTTACTTAAAATGTCTTTGGTTTGATCCGTCAGTCTGGGGAACTGATAGTTGGTAGTCTATCGGTCTGTGAAATTGACAGTTTGGAAGTCTGTCAAAAGTCATAGTACCAATCCCCAACAGCCGTCCGTCGACGAGCCGTGGGGCGAGCCGTGCCACAAGAAGGCGGCCGCGGAGGAGGAGCGCAGCAAGTCGGGCGGCACGCCGGCCACGTCGGTGGACGCGCTCATGTCGCTGGCGCACCCGCTGGGCGACCGCGGCTCCGTGGGCGGCGTGCTGGTGCACATGCCCCATGTACGTACTTACTTTTATATACGTGTTTTAAGTCTGGCTTGGTCTCGACTGTGGTGATTGTCGGTTCATAAAAAAACTGTTTTATTTTAAATATTTTTTCGTGTTTTTCTGTGGTATACTTAATATCGATGATAAAATGATAGGGACCTTAAAATGTTGAATTAAAAAATTTGCTTCTCTGTTTTTTACTTGTACTATAAAACTTTTGCATGGGCTAATTTAGTATGATGGTTATTTATTGTGTATTCTTTAAAATGTTTTTTTTGTATATTAATTTAAAGTTTGAGATGCATCTTTAGGATGAAGTCTTAATCGTCATCAGTCGCAGACATCGTCTTGCTATAAAGTTATTAACCGTGGCAAGACTCTTGCTATGAGAATGTAGTCGACTTCGTAAATTCTTTACTACTTTTGTCAACAATTTCCAATAAATTGTAACTTCACTAAGGTTTAAATCTAACTGTCACTTATTTACAAATAGATGTTGTCGTCTTGTGACATGAGAGTGACATTAAGACGCTGACAACAGGTAAACAGCTGTCACTGTCAGACTGCATACAAAAGAAAGAGAAACGAGATGACACAACGCTTGTAATGTATTGCAAAATACGAAGTAATTATTTATTTACTCAAAAATGAGTTGAGTAATCGGAAATAAAAAAACAACCAAGTTCTGCATACAAATAAAGCGTTCTTGTTATTAATTAAATACCAACCGTACGTTGATATTTAATACAGATACTTTGGATTGAAACTCGAAGTAAAGGGTTAGTTTATCGTTAATTTGGTAGTGTTTTGGTAAATAGAATAGAATAGAATAGAATATTCATTTATTTGCTCAGAACGTAGGTGTATACAATAAGGTGGTTACAATAAAA
The DNA here is from genome assembly GCA_948098905.1 of Tiliacea aurago. NCBI lineage: Eukaryota > Metazoa > Arthropoda > Insecta > Lepidoptera > Noctuidae > Tiliacea > Tiliacea aurago. The sequence goes on along the minus strand of OX402598.1, from coordinate 1,545,130 downwards.
TTTAAGCAATCCTTGTACATTCTACCATTTAGGCATGCAAACATTGATCCAGTGCATCATCAAACATTTTAACATTGATACACAACTAAAATTTATCAACTAGGAAATCCGATACGGAGTAGTAACATTTATTTAATAGCAATAACGTTAATTTCTTTTTGAAAATTGTTACTGGTTCCTTTTTTATGGAATTAGGAATGTGGTTAAAAATTGCTGGTGCAAAAACACTTTTCTTTAACAAAAACAACCAAGTTTCTGTAACAACCAAGTTCTAATAAATATGTTCAAGAATAACATACTTATATTTTTTCCGCTACCACAAACTATATAGATTTGGCTATTTTTTTGTTTAAGACAAGCCTACTTTTATCATTTGCGTCAACGCCTTAAAGCTTTAGAGTGATAGGGCAATAATGAGGTCGACTTTACTAATGTGAATTCAATCTAAAAATACTCTAAATAAATCTAGATTTTACTGATAGGGTTTAAAAGGAGACTCCATCCATAATGAAGCATCACAACTTTTTTTTTTTTTCAAACCTAGTGTTTAGGGAGGATTTTTGAGATGGGGCATTAAGAGCCGAGCTTAACCGTTGTTGCTACAGGAAAACGAGAACGAAACTTATAGTTAATAAGTGTTACTTGGGGAAGAAAAATAAACATTTTTATTTATTTTATTTTTATTTATTTATGAGACTGTCCTTAATTTTTTGAAAATTTTTGATCTGCATTCACAGATTTTGAAAAAAAAATTGGAGTCTGGAAAATGGGCAATTTTCACAAAAAACTTTTTTTTATGCCAATCGATCTTATTTCTTATAAGGATCAAAAACCTTATTGGACTAATTAAGCTTTGAGTACTAGAAAAGTCATAAATCGCAAAAAAACTTTTCACATACATTTCGTAGGAAATGAGACTTGAACTTAATTTTTTTACCATCGATAAACTGGCCGCTACAAGAAAGACTAGTAGAAAAAGATATAAAAAACAATAACTTCTACGTTGCTAGGATTAGTTCCATAGAGAATCGTGGTAAGTAAATCATTGAGTTCCTGAACACTGTCGTATTTCTTTTTATAAAGTTATTTTTTTAAATAGCGCCACTTTAAAACTGAAGAGGCGTGAGATCAGGACTGCGAGCTGGTCACGGTACATTATGTTTGTATCCACTGCCTTACAGACTGCCGGTTCAAATTAGAACGGGTACGAGTATGGCGGCAGGTGCACAGAATTTCAGAAATTACAAGCAACCAAGAAACAAACTTTTCAAAGAAAATTATGACGCGTATTCGCTCGAAATTCGAAGTTTAATTTTTGTTGTTTATTTTTAGGCCAGTCTTCATTGTAGCGGTCCATCTATATCCATCATAAAAAACTAAGCGGGAGTCTCATTTCCTACGAAATGTATGGGAAAAGTTTTTTTGCGATTTATGACTTTTGTAGTACTCAAACCTCAGTTGGTCCAATAGAGGTTTTTGATCCTTATAAGAAACAGGATCGATTGGCATTTTTTTTTTTTTTTGTGAAAATTACTTACTTATTTTCCTGCTGACTGTAGGTAGTTTTTTTTTCAAAATCTGGGAATGCAGATCAATATTTTCAAAACGGTAAAGCCAGTCTCTTAACACCGTTTTCCTGTAGCTACAACGGTTACGGTAGCTGCTCTTACTGCCCCATCTCAAAAATCCATCCTGTATGTAAAAAAACCTTTCTCTCACAATAACTTCCCATCGTTTAACCTAAACACTTCCAACCCACAACGACCACAGTCGCCAGCCAGTCGGCTCTATGTCTTAGTAAATATATCGTAACGTAGTGGTATAGTTTGTTCATTTCATGCAACTGTCTCTCATAAGTGACGTGGGTTCGGATGCCACGATCACTAAATCTTCGGGCGACACTCAAGTATGTCACTATGGATGTTTTTTAGCTTTGTTAGGGGGTGTCTTACATCGATAAGATAATTAGGTTTTAATACGGATCTCAAAGTGCTAGCTTAAATATAATTAAAGATAAAGTGCCTATAAAAAAAACCCTATTTTGATCCCAGTTTTTTTTTTTGGTGGTTTGGTATTCCGACGTTAAACACATGAAAACATTATTTTACTCGAGATACATGTTTTTAATTACAATCGTTTGTACGATTCACCTTTTTTAATGTGAACCGAAAATTTGAATGCCCGCCTAGTCTTTGGGACATCAGTTTTTCGTCAAAACAAAAATTGCTAAACATACAGATTTGTGAAACTACCATTAACTTATTAGGTTAAGTTATTGAAATTGGAATTATGTATTGTACGAGTATGTTTGTACTCTGTGTAAGACATCTCCGAAGCAAAGCGTCTGTCTTACCTAACTCTTGTGCTTTTTCATATGTGGATGTGATTTGTTTTATTGGTGTTAGATAAAGGACGATTTTATACTCATATCAACTAGGACTTATGAGCATGGATTCTACCTTTTATAAATCATGTTTTTGGGAAATTCGCTGCTTTAATAAAACAAGGACTTGCATAATATGCTCATGCGCAATGAAATACGATCTTTAAAAAATGTTTCGGAAATCAATATAATAAATATACAGTATAAAATCGGTTTTGATTAGGACTTCACGGTGTTTACATAATATAAATAGCTGTTGTAGTGTTAGAGAAATAAATAAATAGCTTAGTATCCAATGTATATCACGGTGAAGTCAATGATTTGATGTTGTTGTAGTTAAGGTTGTGATAATTATGTCATACGATTATCACGATTAAAACTTGGTTAAAAATCTAAAACTAAAATAAATTGTGTATTGTGTAGGTTTTTTTCAGGAAATTCAGAATCATCAAAATGTTGTAAATCAACATTATGATAATTGGTTTTATTATTATTTATTTCTTTATGTATTTTTAATCAAGTTGTAGATGATAGTTGGAAATATTATATCTGAATAGGTAAAAAAATATTGAAATACATATTATATAAACGATAATGGTGAAATATATAAAATGCAGGTAAGATTAAATCCCGTATTGAGTTTTAGAAGTTAGTAACATAAACATAACTTTAGAGTATTAGAGCAACAAAAAACTACAAAAGCTCTAAGTATGTGAATTTAATTTAAGTAACAAAAAAGTAATTGAATACAACACAACAAAATAAGTATTTAGAAGTAGAAAATCACGCTGTAAAATAGCAGTAGAACTCACTGACCTATTTAACCTGGTCTAAACAAAAACCGGCTTTAGTCCCGAAATGCTTTGAATTCTTCTAACAAGACTTGGAACATTCATCTTTGAACTGTGGTGGTGTGGGATGCAGATAATGACGGCAACTGTGGAGACGATCACGGAACAGCTGGACATGGCGGTGTCTCTCCCACCTGCTGACGCTCCGACCCTCGCTACTGCGCATACGGTGACCCTGACTGACACTGATGTGGCTACCGCTACTGCTGACGTAAGTACTCGCTCGACTTTAGAAGGTTAATCTGGGATCAGTTCAATACAGTCAACTCGTCGAGTGCCCGAGTAACGTTTGCTTAGTTTTTGGTTGGATGACATGGAATCGGAAAAAAAATACGTTAAAATGTCACTAGCTATACTCCATTGGTTTAGGTAGTTAAATAAAGGTAATCAAATCGTAAAAAGGGTTTTTATAGATGACACTTTCTTGTTTAAAAACACGTTGTAACTTATATCCAAATTAAATGGATTTATGTTTTTTACGATGATTTCCTCTTTTATTAATGGTATGTAAAACATTATCTTTTATTCTTAAGCTACTCTTCGTTGATGTAACTGCTTGAGCACAATTTTTTAATTAGATTAATTATAATACTATAATATTTTGTAATCTGTCTATTGTAAAGAGCCCAAAAATAAAGGTTCTCAAAAAGTCCACGAATTATAACGTTACTAAATTGAAGAGCAAACCTGTGAAGTAGCATGACAACTGAAGTGACAGGTATTACGTTTAGTCGGTTACTTCACAGCTGTCTCGTCACGTGGTTTTTTTTGTTTACCGTTATTTAACTACCTTAACCAACGGAATATAGACGATGTAATATTACTAAAACCAAGTAAAGGAATTTAAAAACGATGGACCAACGACTTGTTATAGAACGTTCGATGGGCTGCGTCAATTTAGCATGTCGTTCTACGTCTGTGTAGCATGTCGTTCTGCGTCAATGTAGCATGTCGTTCTGCGTCAATGCAGCATGTTCTGTGTCAATGTAGCATGTCGTTTTGCGTCAAACGTACCACGGAACGTATTGAACTGATACAGTGATGCCAGGTTTACAGTTTTAGGGGACGATAACCGACTTTTAATGATTTCATACTGAAGATCACGTCTAAACGAGTTGTGTTAATGATTTTAAAAAAAAAGGTTAAATTAGAACATTTTCTCAATAACTTAATATGTGAATATTTTAGATTATGTTTATTTAACATGGTGAAATGAATTTGTAAAGTTATGTCCAACGCGGATAAAAAACTGAGATTGGCGCAAAATCTACCAAGCGTATTTTTCTGAAACCTTCACCAATTTAAAGATAATTTAATTATTGATCTTTTAGTATACGCGTTTTATTAAAATACCTTTTGTTTTGTGTATAATAAATTAATTATGCGTCAAATTGAGGACAGCTCTCCTTGGTGTGCGAGTCCTATTGCTGGCTGTACGTACGACGCGTTGCGTGAGCTCAGTACAGAACACGCAAGCTAACCACTTTCTTTTTTTTTTAAAAAAACGTTGCCCCACACTAGGAATTTCTCCTGTATTGTGGGTGCGTTTACAAACATTTAAATTCACATACACAAACAGCCAGACCCGGAACAACTACTTGTAGGTCATACAAATATTTGTTCCGTGCGGGAATCGAACAGGCGACACGCAGCGCAGCCACTCAAGGTCACTAGCATATATCTGCGTCTTAATGGTCACTTAATGTACGATTTGCACCACCCAGCGCGCGGCGAGCCGCATAGGAGTGCATTTTACAGCTTTTGCACTGACGTCAGTCAATTTATACGGCTGTGTAAATTCCATGCAAATATGACCTTTGACTATTGCATAAACTCTTCAATTTCCTTTGACACAATGTAAAATGCGCTCGGACGCGGCTCGACGCGCGCCAGTCGGTGTAAATCGTACATTACTTTTATTTTTCATTGATACGGGTGTAACATGTGAATATGTATGTCGCTCTTTGTCTATCATTCGATGAACAGTTGAAATGCAGCTCGGCCATGCACCTCTGCTCCCTCCTTCAGGGAATAAACGTTGTTATGTTATATACGTGACAAACAATGCTGTCGACGTTTATCGAGCACCTGTTTTCCTCGTGTTTAGACGAAGGTAAAGCTTACTATTGTTACCGATGACACGAACAGCCGATGTCAACATGACGCTAACAGTGATGCTACTATCTTCGTCTGCGACTGGGTTATATGAGAGCCTATTTTATATCATATGTTTTAATTTCATGTAATGGACTGTGTCTGAGAAATAAGAGTTATTATTATAACAGGTATCAACACCGAACCTACTGGGCGACCACGAAAACATGGCAGAGTCGGTAGAAGACGATATGACCAATTTCTGGCCAACATCTGCTGGGAAGTTCCATTTCTGCATTGAGGAACTGCCTCAAGAGTTGCAGTACATACATCAGCTTTTACAGGTATTACTTGGACGTCTTGCTACGCGGTGCTACGGCGTAGCACGCGTTGGCCTACAGCGAAGCCCTACGGCGGCGTAGCTCTCGTTTCGATCGCGTACCATTTACTACTTTAGGAAGCTTTCTTTTCGTGAGAAATAGTTCAAATCCATGAAATTATTTTTATTGAAATACTGTTTTGAGTTATGTTAGAGCCCTCTAAAATTCGGATTTAATGTCTCACTATTCTAAAATTCGTATTTTATTCAAACACAGTTGTTCAAAAATGTTGCTATTGAAGTTTTTGCTATCTTCGAAGCCAATCGACATACGCAGTAATAAATATTTATTAACTAGAATCTGATGCAGTTTTTTATTTACGAGTAATACGCTATTTTTATATCATAAACTACTTGTTATGTTTCAGGAACTAAAAAGTACATCTCGTCCCGACGTACTGTACCACTTGCTGCAATGCCTGCAAGTGTTAGTGCTCAGTACTGACGCGCTCGCGGACCACCGCGGCTTCCTCATCTGGTGCCAGGAGAATTTGCTGATTGACAAGTTAGTACTAAGCTATTCGTTATGGAAAGTTAAAAGTCAAAAGACAGAAAAATATTCAGTCATTAAGAAAAAGTCAATGTCAAAAGACAAAATTACGCGACAAGCGTAGCTTAACCTTCGATCGATCGACCCGTGCTTTGGTCATCATACCACGAGCCCTTTTTTTGACTCCTATACAATGTATAATTATTTAAATATGAAAAAGTTTTTGCAATAAGTTTGACGACTATCAAAACAAGCCTATAGATCTGATGTTAAGAAAGAAAGAAAAAATAACTTTAATTATCACAGAAAAAAACGTGCGTACGAAAACATAATAAGTAATAATACCCGAAGGTTACACAAAACAGATCTAAGTACTATCACAAACAAACAAATAGCCAGAAGCTGCACGTCATGACTGTGCCACTCCGGCTTGCACTCAGCATGATGCTGTGCTATGGGAACCCACAACACAGCGCTGATTTTCAGTGATCACCCGATAAATACGTACGGAACCAAGTCAGGCTTGATAAGTCTGTTGTACATAAGTAAATAGGTAACAAAATAAAATAAAATAAACAGTACTTATAATATAATGCTTATACAACCAATTATAAGAATAAATATTATTAAATAACATAAAAATTAATCCGCAGGCATCACCATGCACATTAATATTATTACACGAAAATATCTAGTGTTAGTACTAGTTACAACTAGTTTATATCTCGGCAGTCTGTGGAACGTCTGCAATGCATCTCACTCGCACATCTGCTCCGTGGCGGTGCCAGTACTGCTGCACTGCGTGACCCTGGCAGGAGGAGCAGACGTGTTCTGCAACCTCATCCGCGACCAGTTCCATCATCACGACTACCATGTCAGGTTTACTGCGGTTGAACGAGTCACTATTATCATCAGGTACGTGGAATGGTCTTCAACACTTCACTGCACAAAAGAGATTTGTGCGAAGTTTGACAAACCTCGCAAATAGCTTCGCGCAAATGTCCTGTTACCAAATGGATACCATAGTTGCACTAAAATGTCAACATACAATCGTCTCTCTCTACTCCCTTGTATGTCATGTGTGTGCTTATAGACACCTATCCTATTCAGACGCGACACATTGTATTAAAACTCAACTCTGCCATGCCGTAAAAATTTTTGTTTGGCGTCAAATTTAAAATCTTCTCATGTGAGGACATTGAGATTGTCGGTAATAACACACTCGTCATTACTAAATCTGATAAAAAACCCAGTGTGCTTTAAAGTCAAAGTCAAAGTCAAATTATTTATTTCAAACAGGCATATAAATGGCACTTTTGAACGTCAAAAATTACAAATAAAATATAATTGATTCTAGTCGCCCCTTCCAAAAGGTAGCTTCGTATGGAGAAGAATGGGCAAGAAACTCCACCGTTACTCTTTTAAAATGTTTTACAATATTTTGTATCAATTATTTAATTATATGTGAAGACGATGCACCTAGAATAAAATTACTATACCACAATAGGTAAAAAGAATTAATAATGAAGCAATGACTGATAAATTAATTATGTGATAGATACCTACATGGTGCTCACATATTCACAAACATTGTAAAAAAAAAAAAAAACGTTTTCCTGAAAAAAAAAAAATATAATATCAGTGTGTAAGTTTAAGGTAATCACAGAATGTAAAATAAATGTCATAAAAGTAATAAATTATACAGTTAAAATAGCAATCAGTTAGATTTTGTCTAGACTCTGGATTGTCCTATGGAGCTGGACCAGCATGTTTCCAAGCATTCTTATCTTGGATATAATCCTCTAATTTTTAATAAGCTTGTTTACCAAGTGTAAACCACACGACTCAAGTAAAACTTACAAATATTAATACTAATTATACTTCCGTAACGCCCTCGTCATGCATTCATCAGCTTACTCCCAAGTCAAGCGTGCGTAAAGAAGTTTTACTTCGAAAAGTTTTATTGAATCACGACATTCCTACAACTCAAAGTCAAGGAGTCGGTCAGTTTGTCAGAAAGTTGAAGCTGTGCAGTTACCCGTTCAAGCAATACAGCAAGTAATACGGTGGATAATCATCTCGTCCTCCTCTAGGTTCATGGACGGCTCTCCCACGAAGACCAGCCTTCCACTGCAGACAGCCCTCGCGACTGCCTTCTGTTACCTGATCTCAAGCATGGACGACATCAACGTGTACGTGGCCCAACGATCTACCCTGTACATCGGAACTGTGCATGACAACGCTATCGATGTAAGCCTATTCTAGTCTATAATATTCTAGATATAGTCTAGTCTATAAGATACTTTATTAGGTGCTGTTCACGATATCACTTACATTCTTAAAAAAAAATCTCATCTTTCAAAGTATCATATTTTCAGCGTCAAAGTATTCTGTTTTAATCCAGAATATTTTTATGTGTGCCCAAAAAAACCCAGCGTCGATTAAAAAATCTTTTATCTACGCCCATGCTATAAATCCTCTATAAAAGTTTCTGAAACAGTTAGCTTATTGCCAACATTAAAACTCAAACCGCCTTATTACAAAACAAGATTTATATTTTGACATGGCTTAAACCATGGAGCCAGTTTTTGTAATAAGAACGTAACATTGATGGGAATACCGTTCTTTATACAAAACTGAAAACTGAGTTCGGTACTAACTTGTCAGTTTTGGGTTTAGGAACTTTACCATAGTCGGAATAAAGTTCGAAATTCAATAATGGCTCCATGTTTAAAACCTGGGGCTGAAGATAAACCTTGTTTTGTAATCAGGGGGCCAGTGTCATAGTAACCATAATAGCATCCAAACGGGAGTTATAATGTTGTACTGAATTTCATTATGCATCTCCTTTTCAAAAAAAGAACATTGTCATGCCCGCGCGTTTCACTACCATAGCGCCATAATTAAAAAAAAAAACTTATTGGTTATTCGTCGTATTCCGCAATTTGTGTTCAATATTAATATTCCAATTTTTTTTTAAGTACTTTGTTATTTACAAAAATGAGTGAGACAAGCTTTGACAACACACCACCAGATATTTCTAATGCAGCAAAGGACATTTCTAACCAATTATTACCAGAAAAGTCGAGAAACCAATATGAAAAGGCGCACCAAGATTTCATGAATTGGAAAATATCAAAGAGTAGTACATCATTTTCTGAAGATGTGCTATTAGTGTATTTTCAAGAATTATCAGAAAAAATCAAATCTTCATCTCTATGGACTTTCTATTCAATGCTCAAAAGTACGCTGAGTATTAATCACAACGAATTTACATAGAGTTCTTACAACACTGTACAACACCCTTTGGTTTCAGAACGTTTTATAGAGGTTTCATAACATGGGTGCACATAAAGTCTTGTATGCAACTGTACATAATTAGGTATTAAAACACTCTTGTGATACTATTATCAACCCACATTCTGAATGAAGACTGAATGAATCTTCTTTATAATAAAAATGAAATGCTTTTCGTTGGTAAGCACATCACATGAGAACGGCTGGAACGATTTGGCTATTTTATGTTTAAACATGTTCGTAATAGTCCGAATTAGGTTTTAACGGAAAGAACAATTGGAAAGTTGCTGGTAAAATTGGTGCATTTTCTATGGGTATTTTGTATGAATTAGTGAAATTTGGACAGGACGGCGCGCTCAGCGTCGGGTCAGCTAGTTTACGATAAATTAATAAACTGAAATGTGTGGAAAATCAATGTCTTAATAAATTGCACGCTCATAGGCGAAGCGTTGAGGTGGTGCTCTACTCTCGACATTAAAAAAAAAGCAGTTTTTTCGAAACTGAAATCGTTTTTTTATTATTTATATCGCACTTACAGGTTAATATGAGTGTACTAATATCAAGTCAAATAATTTGTCAGACACAAAATATAATTCAATAACAATTATTTTGTTTAACACAGTAAATAATAACATTAAAAATGATCTTTCCTGGACGTCCGTGTGTTTGTGTTTATAGATTGGTGTATGTGACAGGGAAATTGGTCGAAAAAATTATCGTACCGGAATATTTTTTTTTTAACTACGGACTTTCTCAATTAATATGAGCGTTCAATTCACTGTCGTTTTATTATTATTCTTAGAAAACTAATCCTCACCTTATAATTATGGCGCCACTAAACCTAGCAGTTTTCTGTTTTTTTTTATAATTGTTTTTTGTATTTTTTGTATTATTATTTAAAATTGTTTTTTATTTTATTTCATTTGATCAATCATCTTATTGTTAGCAGTAATAAGAAAAAAACGACGTGAACGTTATGAGGCGTGCACTTTTGGATTTTTTTATAATTATGTGAAGTTCGTGTATACAGTATCCGGCCGTAAATATAACACATGGGGTTTTTGATAGAAGACGATTTTGAGGAGCTTCGTCATGCCTGTCACTCACATCCAAAGAATATACTACTCTTCTACCGAGAGCTCCCGTGTGACAGTTTCTTTCCAAAGCTTGACGTGTCATTTTCACGCCCCGGTATTTGGCGATCAATGTTCATGTCTTTTCTGAATGAGGCTTTTGCCATTGGGACAAAAAAAGCCTGTCATTTTTTTATAGGTACTGAGTCTTGAGTTATTTGTTCCGCAGTTACTCCTGTACTGCCTGGAGACCCAGTTCGACCTGGTCATCGTAGACCGGCCCATGATCCTCCAGTCCATCTACCAGCTCCACAATACACTGAGTGATCGCAAGATCCTGACCTGGGAGTTCTTCCTCAACAGATTCGAGGCTTTGTTTTTGGAAGCGCAAATCAATTCCAATAAGACCATTGATTTCTCTAATTTGAGAGGTGAGTTTGTAGAGGACCAATATTGGTGCATGTTAGTTGTTTTCAGTTGGTAACCAACGTAAGTCCAACATGTGCCAATATTGGCTTTGGTGTTAAATTAATGTATATTCAATTTTTGGTTTGTGGTTTTAGTTATTTTGTATTTTTTTCAGGAACTCATTTTTGTAAGTTTATATATTTGGTGAGTTTTTGGGTGCAGTTAATTTACCACAATTACAAACGAAATGACGTACATATTTTTAAATGCATTCGCACACAAGCTTTGTATTTTAATAAATAACTTTGCATTAAAAAAAACAACCGACTTCAAAAAACCCACCAACTACAAAGTGAAAATTTATCTGAGTTGCAGAATTCGGTGTCCTGGTCTTAGTTTTAGGTTTCATTTTTTGCCACAGATAAAATAATCAGAGAAATCGTCGACAGACATACAGGGTGAAAAAAAATATGCATTATCCTTTTTTGAACCCTTTATACCTTTTTTGAAGTCGGTTAGAAGATACATTACACAATTTACACACATTCAACCTTATTTCCTTGTCCATTCAGAACTGGTAAGCAGCGAAACAAGTTCCGAATGGTTCCTGTACAAAGTCCGTCGTGCGCACGAGGCGCTCAGTGTGTCCGCGCGGGACACGAACGTGAACACCCTGAGCGCGTCCTTCGGTACCAAGTGGCCGTACAAGAGGACCATTTCTGCGCCCGCCACCATGCCGCCGCATCCTGATACCAGACATGGTGACTGATGTTCTTGTGATTATAGCCTGCAGTACCTATGCCCAACGTTGTTGAACACTGTTTACTACCTATCTTGTACTTTATAAAAATCTTCACACGCAACAGTAAGTCAAATGGTAAATCAGTCAATATTGTGCGTACAAATTAACATTTGTAGTTGGAATGTATGGGGGAACATGTTTTTAACTACAGTGATTAGTTTGTTCTTGGGATAAATTTATCCTAACTACGGAACCCTAACTCTAACCCTTCGGCCAAAAGGTTCTGGAGTGGCGACCGCGTACCGGAAGACGTAGCGTTGGAAGGCCTCCCACAAGGTGGACCGATGACTTTGTGAAGGCTGCAGGTATCCGCTGGATGCGGGAAGCACAGAACCGGTCGAAGTGGAGGTGCTTGGGGGAGGCCTATGTCCAGCAGTGGACGTCTTTCGGCTGAATGATGATGATGATGACGGAACCCTTCATTGTGCGTGGTCCGACACGCATTTGTCCTTTTTTCGGATAGTATAATTATGCGAAAGGATTAGAAGAATTGTATTTGTTTAATCATTAGTATGCATGGCGGAAAGTGTCTCCGCAAATATATTTTTGTTTAAAATAAGGTATAAAAGAATCGTGCTGATAAATACTACAGCTAACTACTTTCATTATGTAGTGCCATAAGCCTCAGCAATTGCAAGATTTTTGCGATTTCGATTGCTGTTTGCGATTTAAAAAAATCACCGAACTTATATTATAAATGCGAAAGTGAGTTTCTTTGTTTGTTGGTTACGCTTTCACGCTAAAACAGCTGAATGGATTTGGACGAAATTTGCTAGATAGGTAGCCTGAGACCTGCAGAAGGACATAGGCTACCTTTTATCCTGGATCGCAGACGAAGTCGCGGGCAACAGCTAGTTTTTAATAAGTATCCTGCCCCCACAGAACGCGAGAAAGTGTATTCCCGGCAGTATTCGGCGCCGCTGCTGAAGCGCAAGACGTCCCGCTTCGGGCTGGGGCAGCCGCTGGGGGCGCAGCAGAGGGGCAACAACTCGCACGGTGAGCTCTAGCTTTGTGAAGGCCCTTTATAAACCTTTTGAAGGTTTACTAGGCTAGGTTTATTAGGCTTCTTCCAGTTATCCTAACTCTGTTAACAGAACACTTGATCTTGATCATCCAAACTACTCGTAACTGTGTATAATACTAAAGATAACTAAAAGAACTATAATACTAAAGAAAATACTGTCTCGTGCAATTATATTAAATTAAACATATGTTGGAAGCGCACAATCGTGAAGACTCGAAAACGTCCTAATTGGGACGTATTTGTTAGTTTGTGATGTCAAAATTCGGTGATTGGTGGCCAGAATAACGGATGTTTACATTCACGCGCAATTGGCAACACTAGCTGTCTCTTTTTTTTTGTTGTTTTTATCAAGCCATTTCTTTTCTATCATTTTTACTTGTAGTGAAATGTAAAATGAATGAAAAGTGGGTATGTGTGCTGCCGCTGCTACGCGAAACACCTTTTTCAGTTGTTTTGTGAGTGTATTATCATATCTGTTTAATATAATATCATTGGTCTCGTGTAACAAAATGTAACTTTACCTTCACAGATGGATTCCACTCCCTATCTGGTCGTTCGGAAGACACGCTGAACACGATCCTGCCCAAAGCAGTGGATCTTGAGGAGGCTGATAGGGAAACCACGAACTTACTGGTGTTCTTGCTTATGCAGTTCTTGTCAAGGTAAGACTTGCACACTTTTATTTCATGCAGTTTAATTTATGTACAATTTGGGAATTTAACAAGTGTCATGCATGATAATGACTTTGAATAAGTTCTAAGACTGATTGTACACTAAAAGTACTACCTACTTTATGAAAGTAAAAAAAAACATGATTTTAAACTACAAGCAATGCCTATTTTTGATTGTAAATGTATGTTTTCAAAAGTGGCAAGTTTCATATTAACATTCTTCAGCCTCTTTGAATAAGTTCTAAGATTCTATCCGTTTCAGGTCTGACCAGGCGCATCCAACGGAAGACAAGCAATCGTCAAAAACTCAAGAGCTAGTACTAAAACATTTGTTCCTATTACTGGGCTACAATTGTGTGGAGAAGTACTTCCACATATCTCCATTCACATTACGGTAAGTAGAAAAAAAATATTCAGATAAAACAGTAAGGGTAACAGGTTAAGCAAACAGGACAATCAACAATCAGATCAATCTTTTAACACGAGTGGCCTGTGGGTGTCACACGCGCGCCGAGCCTGCAACGTCCTGCGTGTACAGTTGAATGCTGTGAGGATACTGTTGGGACTGCGGCGTTTCTGGAATGTTCGCGGAGGCTCGCACAGATGCTGTTAGGATACTGTTGGGACTGCGGCGTTTCTGGAATGTTCGCGGAGGCTCGCACAGATGCTGTTAGGATACTGTTGGGACTGCGGCGTTTCTGGAATGTTCGCGGAGGCTCGCACAGATGCTGTTAGGATACTGTTGGGACTGCGGCGTTTCTGGAATGTTCGCGGAGGCTCGCACAGATGCTGTTAGGATACTGTTGGGACTGCGGCGTTTCTGGAATGTTCGCGGAGGCTCGCACAGATGCTGTTAGGATACTGTTGGGACTGCGGCGTTTCTGGAATGTTCGCGGAGGCTCGCACAGATGCTGTTAGGATACTGTTGGGACTGCGGCGTTTCTGGAATGTTCGCGGAGGCTCGCACAGATGCTGTTAGGATACTGTTGGGACTGCGGCGTTTCTGGAATGTTCGCGGAGGCTCGCACAGATGCTGTTAGGATACTGTTGGGACTGCGGCGTTTCTGGAATGTTCGCGGAGGCTCGCACAGATGCTGTTAGGATACTGTTGGGACTGCGGCGTTTCTGGAATGTTCGCGGAGGCTCGCACAGATGCTGTTAGGATACTGTTGGGACTGCGGCGTTTCTGGAATGTTCGCGGAGGCTCGCACAGATGGTTTGCATGCCATCATGCGAAAGAAAGCGGCCTCTTTGCTCCAGCGCCTGCGCGCTACTGACTACCTCCGCTAGGAGTAATAGTGTTCTGGGCTGACAACAGTATTCTGAAAATGATCGCTGCCAGAGCGGACACTGGGTGGGGACAGTCATAGGTCTGATAAATAAGTAGTTTGTAAAACTAACAATACTAACCTATAAACCTAGCACTATTGTTCAAACACAAAAACAAAAAAATGGACCTTAGTCTGAAATAAAGTTTTATTTAATTTAATTTAAGCACAAGTTCAAACGTCACAAGTGGGTTAAATTACACTTAGCAATATGGCACACAATGTCTTATGACAAAAAAAGTTTTATCTTTGGACCCAGGATCAACCATGGAGGCATTTTTTGATTTCGAACTTTATTCCGAATCTGGTTACAACGTTCTTACAAAACTAAAATTTAGTAACAGGCAAAGTTATCAGTTTTGTATGATGAACTGTATCAGATATTAATATTATTAATTAATTGTATTTGACCTCTTATCAACATTATTAGCAAATAAACGATTTCAATTTCAGTCATATCATATATTATAAACTACTAGCGAATGCCTTTGCATTGCAATACCTTTTTTTTAGGAACCTTCTCCGGCGCGCTCGCAAAATCTTACCAAAGTTTCATCACAATAGGACGAGCTATTTTCGAGTTTCTGCGAGACTTACGAACGGCAATTGATTTTGATGTGAAACATCTATAGGCGCACGTAAAACCGATTGCTGGCGGGACGACGCATGCCGCGTGGTGATGAATGCCGCGTGGCGATCGGCCACTATACAGTCTATATGTAGAAGTGTGTAAATGTGTGTGTAGTGCGATGTTTCACATCTGCCAGTCGTCCCGTGACGGTTAATTTTTTTTTATTTATATATATGGTACTATAGATATATCATTCTATTTGTCCATCAAGGCAATCGTCGATCTTCAATGCGTTCATGGCAAACTTGCCCCAGGTGCTGGATCAGAACCACGTGATGGGCGCCAGCATTGCAGAGCCTACGTTACTTTTACTACAGGTATGTGGGTAGTTAAAGTAGCTCTATTAAGTTTTTGGGAAAATGCCCATTTCTTGCTGACTCTTTTCCAGAATCTGTAAATGTAGTTAAAGATTACTCAAATTTTTTAGGATAGTCTCCTAATAAAATAGTTACGATGGTTACGGTCCCAGGAGAAGGATACCAGGGGGTGTACTCCGTACATAAATCCGAAGTATCGGCCGAATGCTCAGCCGTTGCTTGACGACGGCTAAGTATGGCTGACTACGGCGAAAAAAAAAAAACGTCTGTCAAAGAGATAAGCCAAAGCAAAAAATGTGACTTTAAGTCGGGTAAGAATTCAAAGTAAAAAAAGGAATCTATAAAAGTTATAAAACGACCGAACATTCGGCCGATACGTCTGATTAACGCTTCGGAGTAGGCTCCCTGATCTTGCTGCTCCGTCTCAAAAATCCACCTTGTATACATAGTATAAAACAAAGTTTATTTACATGTCTGTCCGTTTTGCTGCTTAGATCTTCTTAAGGCGACGATAACCGACTTTTAATGATTATATACTGAAGATCACGTCTAAACAAGTAGTGTTAATGATTTAAAAAAATATATGTTAAATTAGAGCATTTTCTCAATAACTTAATATGTGAATATTTTAGATTATGTTTATTTTACATAGTGAAATTCATTTGTAAAGTTATGTCTAACGCGGATAAAAAAACTGAGAATGGCGCAAAATCTACCAAGCGTATTTTTCTGAAACCTTCACCAATTTAAAGATAATTTAATTATTGATCTTTAAGTATACGCGTTTTATTAAAATACCTTTTGATTTGTGTATAATAAATTAATAATGCGTCAAATTGGGAACAGCGCTCCTTGATGGGCGAGTCCTATTACTGGCTGAACGTAAGACGCGTTGCGTGAGCTCAGTACAGAACACGCAAGCTAACCACTCAAAATCACTGGCATATATCTGCGTCTTAAGTACCTACACAAATAGGTAGGACAAAGTTATACCGCCTTATTACAAAACAAGATTTATATTTTGTCATGGCTTAAACCATGGAGCCAGTTTTTCTAATAAGAACGTAACTGTGATTGAAATACAGTTCTTTATACAAAACTGAAAACTTAGTTCGGTACTAAGTTGTCAGTTTTGTGTTTAGGAACTTTACCATTGTCGGAATAAAGTTCGAAATTCAATAATGGCTCCATTTTTTAAACCTGGGTCTAAAAGGGGGGTAGAGTTTATCCATTTGGAAATTCTCAGTTGCATCCAGGAGTCTCGATTTGTGACCCTGTATTAGGAAGTGATTACGGGCGGGTTTTTTGTGTCAATGTGAATAAACGACTTATTATTTACCAGCTTTTGCCTGCGGCTTCGCTCGCGTTAATTTAGATATTAAAAATCAATTCGGGTTGTACACTGCTTGTTGTTTGGCGTTTGGCGGCAAAAAACTCTTAACAAACCATTACATTTTCTATAATAATATAATTAAATCATGATTCGAAAGACACGTGGCGCCATCTATTATCATAAGAACGTTATTGTTGTTTTCCTCGGGAACAGTAGTTTTTTTCGGGATGAAAAGTACCCTATGTCCGTTTCTGTCTTTCGCATTTATAATATTAGTTAGGATTTTATTTTGCCTACCTATCCCTTCGAGTAATAAATGCGTGATGTTACAATGATGATAACTTGTCCAGTATTGCTGCGGGGCCGGCAGCAGTGCGTGCGGCGCGGCGAGCCCGCAGTCGCTGGCCGCGCTGGAGCCACACGTTAGGAGACACTGGCTCATGGCGCTGCTTGTCGTTCTTTATAAGGTAAGCTTTTGCTTTCGTATACAAAATTTTGTAAGACATTTTAAAAGATCGAGAGGGGGTGTAAGGTGGCACACTTAACACCTTAGGCCCGTAATAATAAACGTTCCTCAGCCCAAGAGCTCGCACTTGATAACAGTCTTGAGGTCATGATCGTATTAATAAACATAATAATTGATGTACTCATGTTACGGCTTGGGTTTACGTTATCAGCCGAGTGATGGTCACCCTGACTATCAAACGAGGCTCTGACCGACAAATGGCGGTATACCCATTCTAAATAAAAACTTCTCAGCTCAATCGTGCAGACTAGTAACAGGCAGAAGCGTCACTAGTGCGAAAAGCTGTGATCTGCGATCGCCAATCCCGCATGCCCAGCGTGACGATTATGGGCAAACCCTCCAAATGGCAAGCCAAAATCAACCACGGCCCCCAGTTCCCAGCCGCCTTGCTATGCCTGATTTTGGTGGCGATCACGGTAACGGCAAGGTAGGGGATGCGAAGAATCCCCGGGTTGCGAGTGGCCGCCAAACATAACTAACCTTGGCAACGTATATCTGAAATTTAAAGAACGTAAGGATATTGTAAGCCTCTTTGTTGAGCGAGCTATTGAAATAGCTTGCATTGAGCTTGAGCAGTTCATTGTAATGAGCGTATACAGGCCCCCATGTGCTTCATATGATATTTTTGAGAAATATATGGAAGAAGTATTATTAAAGACTTGTAACAGTAATAAAACAGTTGTCTGTGGAGATTTCAACATTAATATACTTACTGGCAAAATCTGCTACAGTAAATAAGTTTGTAACCATAATATAGTCATATAATTTGTACAATACATTCTTTGAGACGATTAGAATAACTGCTACTAGCGCTACCTGTATTGACAATATTTTTACAAACTTGAGACCTAGCCATTTAATTATAAACGAGTTGGACTGATCACTGTGGACAGTTAGTAACTTTCCCCTCGGAAAATAGTCAGAGCTCAAAGAAAACTAGTTTACAGGAATATAACTAACTAGTTTTCCTCCTCTCAGACAGGAGAATATAATAGGAGGACAGAATATAATAGTAGGTACCTAATGGCACTCTTTTAGGTACCTACTATTATATTCTGTTCTTATAACAGCTCTTTCTTCACCACAGTTAAACTTAATTAATTTCTTGTCTTTTTTAATTCGTAGTTGTTCGGAATAAAAAAGTTTGACATTTATCTTTTCTTCATTTTGACAGAACCTATTATACAGTTGCTAGGCGCCACACTAGAGGCAGCGCACGCAGGCGCGGACTAGCCATAAACCGCAAATAAAAGTTTATTTCCACGCCACGTCCCCGCAGTACCACTACGGCGCGGGCCGCGCGTGCGCGCTGGCGCAGGCGCTGGTGCGCGTGGCGCTGGGCGCGCTGGAGGCGCAGTACCACCAGTGCAAGCGCATCCCGCCCCTGCTCGTCATGCCGCACGCTGTTAGAGCTAGAGGTAACTAAATTAACTATTTTATTTTCATTTCAATATTTTCTTATTTGTTGGATCACCAACAGAGATTACACAATAACATGCATTTTTGTCTGAAAGTATACGGTACGGTCAAAAACAAATGACTTGATACAGGTATTGCTTTTCAGAATGTTATGTAATACAGTGTGAGTCTTTATAATCTGCACATACTGAATCGAGGGAATCTTTGCTTAATTATATCGACGGAAAAAATGATAAAAAAAATCTAAATATTTTATTGAAATTTTTAATGGATTTTTTATTTATTTTTTCGCTTCTGTGACTCCAGTGTATACAAAACGGTGTAACTTTTTAACTCGATGTTTTATCACGATGAAACAAACTCCATAATGATTGGAAGTAATTAGGTGTCCGCATTAAATGAAAATTGTGTAAAAAACTGCCACCAATTAAAAATTAACACGTTTTTTCCGCAAAAATCTGATTTTTTTTCATCAATTTTTGCAATAATCGTAAAATTTCTCAATAAGATGCCCCGATTACCTTCATTTTTTATTACTTTAAATTATTCCTCATCGTATTAGCTATCCAATAGTAAAAATTGCAAGGGTTTAACTCAATCCCATCATTTCTTATCAACAGCCAAAGAAAGGCCTAGAGCACGGCTACGCACTAATTGTTTAGCAGGTAGACGTCCTTTTTTGTTGAGAATGTGCGCGGGTCGGGGTGCGGGGAGGTAGGGCCAGCTGAAGGGACCAGAAGGGATGACAGACAGGCAGTCGCTCCGAATTATTCGCCGCTGCTACATGTGTTTCGTTACTTTCATTCACTGCTACCTGAGTTTCGTGACTTTCATTCGCTGCTACGTGATGCCGCGCTTAAGTGAATTCTCCCCGGCACACATTGCCGACATTCATTTTTACTATGGGATGGGACGAGGAAGTGCCAGAGCTGCGCGCGCAGCTTACATAGCTGCGTTTCCTAACGCGAAAGTAACGAAACACATGTAGCAGCGGCGAATAATTCGGAGCGACTGCCTGTCTGTCATCCCTTCTGGTCCCTTCAGCTGGCCCTACCTCCCCGCACCCCGACCCGCGCACATTCTCAACAAAAAAGGACGTCTACCTGCTAAACAATTAGTGCGTAGCCGTGCTCTAGGCCTTTCTTTGGCTGTTGATAAGAAATGATGGGATTGAGTTAAACCCTTGCAATTTTTACTATTGGATACCTAATACGATGAGGAATAATTTAAAGTAATAAAAAATGAAGGTAATCGGGGCATCTTATTGAGAAATTTTACGATTATTGCAAAAATTGATGAAAAAAAATCAGATTTTTGCGGAAAAAACGTGTTAATTTTTAATTGGTGGCAGTTTTTTACACAATTTTCATTTAATGCGGACACCTAATTACTTCCAATCATTATGGAGTTTGTTTCATCGTGATAAAACATCGAGTTAAAAAGTTACACCGTTTTGTATACACTGGAGTCACAGAAGCGAAAAAATAAATAAAAAATCCATTAAAAATTTCAATAAAATATTTAGATTTTTTTTATCATTTTTTCCGTCGATATAATTAAGCAAAGATTCCCTCGATTCAGTATGTGCAGATTATAAAGACTCACACTGTATATTACTGCTTTTAATTTTACATCTATTCCGTTTTTTTTCATGTATGTTTTGCTCAATAATTAAGAATGAAAAAACTAAAGTTTTAATCGATTTTTGTTGCTGACAGTCCCGTATAATATGATTTTAGAATATCGCAACAAAACTTAAAACCTAATATTTGGAATGACGTGCGACATCTAGTTTTAAAAAATAATTTAGTTTTGGCGTGTTAAATTGAACGTTTATCTTTTTTATTTATTTCTGTAAACCTATTTAAAGAAATAAATCATTATAAATGATTTATTTCTGCTTACGTGCTGTTTATACAAAACTAGCAATTGCCCGCGAAACTGCTTTATTTTCTCGAATATAAAGTGTCCACTGTTTTAATCCAGTACATGATCCTTATGTGTGCCTAATTTCACTAAAAGCCATTTAGCCGTTTTAGCATGATAGAGTACCAAACATCACAAACTATTTCACTCGTTAATTGATCGTCATGCCGCACACTGAGAGGTAAATTAATGAATAATTTTACTGTTACTAGAAGTAAAAGGTACGGTCAACATTAAACCCAATGATTTGATTGAGGTTTTGCTTTTAAGCATTTCATGTGCTAAGATTTAATTTATTATTTTGATGCCTAATGAGCACTTCCCCCTTTATATTTTTTTTAATATATACGGGTACAAACTATACATATTTTAGAGTTAGCTTGTGTATTATAATAAGGATCAATTGTCGTAGATAATTAAAAAAAAACACGTGGGGCAGTCTTTGGGGACTGCCGATAGAAGTGAAAACAGTAGCCCTTATCAAAAAAGCATATTATAAGATTAAGGACTACGTTGAAGATAAGGAAGTTTGGCATTAATTCCTTCTGTACATGTGGCTTCCCTGGTACCTCATTAACGGCAAAACTATGTAAATGTCTATTAACAGCTCCCAAATTACGAAGTTATTTTTTAATTTAATTTTATCTTTTTTTACAAACTTCACTGACATAATGTTTTTGTTATTTGACATTATTATGCCTACAATTTATATTTCAACAAGGTTCTAACTTTTATTATTTTAATAATATTTTATATTGTTTTTTTTTGTCAATGTGAGGACGTTGTAGGCTTAATAAACTGTAGATCTGTAGACCATTTTCTATTTTGTTAAGTACCTGGTACTTTTGACGGGCCTACGCTGTCCTCTCATACCTATTAACACTGTAATTTGCAAACATTGTAAAAGCCAATTTTACTTTTTTTAAAGAGTGACCGTGGAGTTTCTTGCCGGCTCTTCTCCATAGGAAACGACCAATTGGAACCGTGCACCTAGCTTCTGACGTTTCATAAGTGCCCATGTAGGCTTATGTGAAATAAAAATATTTTTGATTTTGATTTTGAGTATACATATAGCTCACGGAAAGCGTTCGGTGACGATGACGCCAGTTCCATGATTTTTGTTCACCCAAAAAGTGCTCAACGTGCCTAAAGAAGTTTACAAAAAAAAAAAAAAAAACATTAAAAAATATATTTTTTACCTATAATCCAGTTTTTTTCTATGTGTATTTGTGTATCCTATGTTTTAATCCAATACATAATCTTCAGTGTGCCTAATTTCATTCAAATTCGTTCGGCTGTTAAAGCGTGATACAGGAACAAATAACTTCACAAACTGTTTCACTTTATGCTGTTTTGTTTTTGGTTTAGTAATTGTCGATTAGGTTGATTTGGCTTTGCGACGCGAGTATCTCTTGCCGACTTTGTTGTGCAATAAATGGTTGGCTAGAGGTATTCGACAAGTAAATGCCCTAGCAGCATCGTCCAGAAAGCGGTAAAAATTGTTCTTCTACAGCAAACGTCATTATTATGTACATTTACGTTTCGTTTTGATAACATTGCAAAGCAGAAATGAGATGCGGTTTTTTTATAGTTATACAGGGTGTTTGGTGCATCGTGTGCCAAATTAAAATGGTCGACTGAAGGGGTCATCCGCTAGCCTTTCAGACCCCTTAACACCCCTCATGCTCTGTGGATTTTTTTTTATCGACTTTTTATGTTTTCCAAAAAAAAGACCCAAATTTTACATTCAAATACAGATTTAAAGAAAAATATAAGGCGTAGACTCTGAATTTTAATTTTATTTCGATGTGTATTGTTTAAGAATACTTTTAAATACAAAATTAGTGATATTAGTCACCTAGTTTTTTTTTTAATTCACTCGCAAAGGTAAAACTTAAATTAAAGCTGTACATGTTACAGCTATTTATAAGGCTCCAAAAAAAAAAACTAAAAGCGACCGGGATCTTCCAACTCCCTCATTAATTCTCCAGTCTATCCTCTTTCTAATGATGTGCCACATGCCATAAAAGTATTTTAACAACTTTGTGAATTCGCTAGAATTGTGAATCAAGTCACATAAAACTACATTCCAAATTCTAATGAAAAAATATTTATTGCGGAACTTTACTTGAGAAAGAGGTAAAATTTGTTTTCTCACTCTTTCACAGTAAAATCTATCTTCTATCTCTTTCTTGCATACCTTAAATCGGTTTGAACAAATCGCGCCGCCCGACCCGCCATTTTTTTAGTCGAGACATGACTGCCTCTGCTACCTAACGTGTGTGCTAGTTCACCATACTCCGCGATTCTTTTATTACTTTGTTATCGTTAAGTTTTGCTGGTTCTTGTTACATTTGTTTAATTTTTGTTGTTATTGTTAAACTTTGAGTTTTTTGTTATTGCAATGGCGACATTCTCTAACGAAGAATATGCGGACATCATGATGGCTTACGGAGCCGCTAATGGCGTCGCTCGTGCAGCGCAACGACTTTACCAGGAACGCTTTCCTGGTAGACGATTACCTGGCCGCAGAGTCTTCCAAGACACATACCGACGCATACGCGAGACTGGCAGTGTTACTTTTAATGAACCAAGGGGCCATATTGTGCGACATAATGTTGAAGTAGACGAGAGAATACTGGCACTTTTTGAGGAAGACCCTACAAGAAGCATTAGAAATGTGGCATCACATCTTGATATTTCAATATGGAAAGTGTGGAAAGTACTTCGTCAAAACAAAAAGCATCCATTCCACTACACTCCGGTGCAAGGTACGTAATTTTAAACTAACTTTAAACCCGTGCAAGCTTTGTTTGACCTTGCCTTTGTTTAGCAGGTAATGGGTATGGTATGGCGTCACTTCCAGGTAGTGAATCTATTAGCACGAACAGCAGGTCCTTTCTTGTGCAATTACTTATTGCCCAAGAGAAATTTAAAAGAGTTTTTTGTTTGTTGCAGGTCTTGAGGGTGGCGACTTTGAGAGACGAGTGGCTTTTTTTCGGTTTCTTTTACACACGGATGTGGATGATCCTGATTTTTTAAAAAGAATACTGTGGACGGATGAATCCAAATTTACCAAGGATGGGATCCTCAATTTACACAATTTGCACCACTGGACAACGAAAACGCAAAACCCACGTGTTAAAAGACAGAAATCTTCTCAAAGAAGGTTTAGTGTAAACGTTTGGGCAGGAGTGATTGGGAATCAGGTAATTAGACCGCATTACCTGCCCGATAATCTCAATGGCGAAGACTACCTGGAATTCCTACAAAATGACCTGCCCGAATTAGTGACCGATGTGCCCGTATTTAATGAACGTGTGCCCATTGTATTTCAAAATGACGGCTGTCCCGCGCATTGGCGATTGACTGTGAGGGAATATCTCGACAATGTGTTCCCCAATGCATGGATTGGACGCGATGGCCCTATTCCATGGCCGCCACGTTCCCCAGATCTAACTCCGTTAGACTTTTATGTCTGGGGACGTGCCAAAGAGTTGGTATATGCCACGGAGGTTCCAACTAGGGAGGTATTAGTCCAACGCATAGAAGCGGCATTCAATACTATTAAGGAGGAAATACGACTTCGTACAACAACTGTTGAAATACGAAACAGGTGTCGGGCCTGCATTCGCAACAGAGGCCAACAATTTGAGCAAGATTTGTAACAATGATTAAATAAATGTTAAAAATGCAATTTTGTTTTTTTATTTCAAGTAAATCCCACGAAAGATACAGATATGAGAGACACAATTTTACCTAACCATAAGAATGAGATAGCAGATTTATAGGTTTGACAGGTATCATTTAAGAGATTTTTTTTTAAATCATAATTTTGAATATTAGCCTTAGGTGACTCGATTCACAATTCTAGCGAATTCACAAAGTTGTTAAAATACTTTTATGGCATGTGGCACATCATTAGAAAGAGGATAGACTGGAGAATTAATGAGGGAGTTGGAAGATCCCGGTCGCTTTTGATTTTTTTTTGTAGCCTTATAACCAGCTGTAACATGTACAGCTTTAATTTAAGTTTTACCTTTGCGAGTGAATTAAAAAAGAACTAGGTGACTAATATCACTAATTTTGTATTTAAAAGTATTCTTAAACAATACACATCGAAATAAAAATAAAATTCAGAGTCTACGGCTTATATTTTTTTTTAAATCTGTATTTGAATGTAAAATTTGGGTCTTTTTTTTGGAAAACAATAAAAAGTCGATAAAAAAAAATCCACAGAGCATGAGGGGTATTAAGGGGTCTGAAAGGCTAGCGGATGACCCCTTCAGTCGACCATTTTAATTTGGCACACGATGCACCAAACACCCTGTATATCCCACCAAAAACATTTCATGTAATCTGTTGCCAAGACGACCACATAAGGTTTGCCCTGTGAAAAAGATATCAGATCTCATGTAGAGCCAAGCTTCTGAATCTACACGGCCTAACTCTACCGACCCTAACTTCACAAATTCTACATATCAGTAAAAATGTATGGCTTCGCCGTTTCGCTATCGTCGTGGAGGTGATGCGAATATTTAGTTTCTGAAGTAAGTAACGAAGCAGCCAAGCCATACATTTTTACTATTTAGTATTAGAGCTATTAAATTGAGACTTTGTATGTTTAGTTAGTCTATTATTGACATCATATCCTGAGAATATGAACTAGTACACTGGTACATCGGAAACCAACTCTATGTGGGTTCAAAAAAACGACGAAACACTTCGAGAAAAGGTAGGAAGTGCCCTTGCGCTTCGCTTGGCTCGTCTTGGCGGGGGCACTACAGTGCCCCCAGATAATGTGTATTTTTTGCTGTAATGCCAATAAACGCATTTTTATTTCTTTCTTTACCGAGATTTCGACTGATAAAGAAGCATGGAAAAAAAGACATGTTTCGCCGACCCCAAAAAATTGGGATAAGGGGACGAGAATGAACATTACAAAGCAGAAATTGGTTATCATCATTTCAGCCAAAAGACGTCCACTGCTGGATATAGGCCTACCCAAGCGCCGCTACATCGACCGGTCCTGTCCTTCTCGCACCCATTGGTCCTTATATTTATTTGCATTTCGAATTCCGTATAGGCATAGCCAAAATTCGGATATGCCTTCCAAATTCGGATATGCCTTCCAAATTCGGATATGCCTTCCAAATTCAATAACTAATCCAGTTTTTCTTACTGCCGCTCAAATATGCTCTTCATCAGTCTATCACAGTTAGGTTAAGTAAATGATGATGAAGGCTATAATATGCACAATCATAGAGGCACAACTACACTGCTTTCACAGTTATTTTACCTCTAAGTTTTCATCACTGTCAAAATCATAGTGATCTTTATGTCGTTACAATTAGGTTGCTGTTGGGTTGTTGATGTCAGAGGTCAAAAAAACGAACATCTCACCTTGATAATAAGCAACTGAGCAGCGACAGAAATAAACCTCAAACTTAAAAAAAACAAGATACTGAAATATTTATTCGAATCATTATTCGATATCGATGACCTATACAGCAGTGCATACAGCTTTTTGGTCCTTCGAGCCTCAAGATTATAAGTGTTCAGAGTCTAAACGAGTTAGATGGGTGGTCGCCCACTGGTCAAAATTCGAGCCCCTCTACTTACAATCTATATAGTACTTACTAAAACCATGCAATTAAAAAAGTACTTATTTATTCCATGCTCAAGCTGTCATTTCCTGTTACACACTTCCGTCCCTTTTCACGAAATCACATCGATAACTGTAAAGTACTGTAAGCTTACATTCGTTGTAGAACCCAACAATAAACACCCACCCCATACGCACTTGACTACAAGTGGCACACATTCGGCAGACCTCAGCCAGCCGTCCCTGAAGACGGAGCACGAGGCCGCGGCCGCGCCCGCGAGCGCCAGCCCGCTGCCGCCGCCGGACCGCGCCAAGCCCAAGCTGCACCACAAGTCGCCCGCGCACATGCACACGCACTGGGAGGAGCCGCCCAAGTCTGCCAAGTAACTAAACTACAGCCTAACTACTGAACTCATGACCTATCTTTTCTATTTCTTTTTCAATTTAGTTTTTTGGGTAGTTTTGCTCATGGCTGTACAGTTTTGTCTAATGGTCCGTACCATTTGACAAGCCGCAAGTCAGTAGACCCAAAACCAGTACAAGCTGGCCTCTTGTTCTATTGAACCTCCGTAATGCGCTACTATAGTTCAAGGTCAAATGTTATGTTACCACTAACGTGCGGCCTGCTGTACTAGATTTAAATAATTATTACATATTAAAGTTCCTAGCTCTTGTTTATTATTGTATATAAATACAGTGTTATTTTTAAAACGTCAATAACCTCTTAAGGGGTCGTTGTACTCATCATTATGAACAACTTTTACTATGGGACCAAAACTGAAATCGCGAAAAAAACCAGCTGTTCCCTACATTTATGTTCGAATAATTCGTTAAAATGTAGGGAACAGCAGATGTTTTAAAAATAACCCTGTATATAAATTTATATGTATTAGATAAGTATATGCTTTATGTATGTATTTATTGCATACTAGCTTCTGCCCACGATTCGTTCGCGTGGAAGTCGTAAGACACAATATACAAATAACAACCACATTTTTATTAAAAAAACTGCCTCGTTGGTCTATAGGTCACAATCGCTACTGTTGAGCATGAGGTCTTGGATTCGATACCCGGGTCAGACAAAGTGTTAATGGGTTTTCTATCTGGAATTTCTCAGTTACAGTCTGAGGTCTGGATTTGTACCCGGTTAATAAGTCCCCTATTACTTGGAACCTAAACATAACTGGCGAAATTTAATGTGGGTGTACTAACTACTACTAATAGGTCGATAAACCTCTGTATAACCATTCGGGTCATACAGACGTTATGTTATGTTATTTTTATAAAACATATATAAATACATACGGAAGTCGATGGCAAAAAACTAAATTACAGATCCGAAGACACTCACTTCCGAAATTAAAATTATTTTCACTTTGTAGTGTTTTTTGGGAAGCGGTATTTTTTTTTTCGCAAGGAACACATTTCCACAGCATTGATTCCCCTTTTATGCTTCTTTTGCCACACCCAACATTCACTTCCATATAATAATATAAACGTGGGTACCAGCACACCATTGTGAACAGCCAACCTTTTTGGGCATCGACTGGTTGTTCACAATCGCATGTATCGCACCATTAAAATTTTCCCGCATTTACTCTTATAAAACTTCCCTGTATACTACGTTTGTTGTTATGGTCTCAGCAGCCAAAATATACAAAGACTCAGGACTGGTGACGCGGGAGCAAGCGACGTACAGTTGTCCGTGTGAAAAGCAGTTAGTCCTGAGGTCGACACCGCAGTCTTCAGTAGCAATTTCCCATTTTTACTGGTATTGCAGCTTTTGTCCACGTCGTCAATGGTACGTCAAAGAGAAACGAGATTATTCGAATAAAACGTGACCTCCCGTTATCGGACGTGCGGTGGTCACGCGGCCATAGTAAATGTATGTATCGCTATTTCGGCGCCGTCATCGTCATCTCGTTCTCGTTGACATGGCGGTGGACAAACGGTCTTAGGGTTCAAATTCTACCGATCGTGTTTTCCTGTGTACTTTGACGTTAAGATGGCACATCTAAATTTAGAAAAAGACTGTTACATTGGTATGCGTGATCGAGATTGCGCTCTACAAAGTGGTTCTTTTTCTAAATCACCATGTGACATATCAACGTAGTTATTTATGATCAAATTAGTGTTAAGTGTTACCACTGACGAGCAGTTGGCTCGTCAGTGGTAACACTTAGATAACGAAATGGCGTACGACGTTCTTGGTCTAACTGTTATGATATGTGCGGTCGATCATCTAAAACTTGCCTGAAGTTAAGATAACTTCAAGAGTGGATTGAAAGTTACTTGGCTCTTACCTTCATCTCCTTACCTAACTTGGTAAGGAGATAAAGGTAATGGTTGTTCCCAAAAGGTACCAGCAGTGGAGCCTCGAGCAGGAGTCTTCGGAGAGCGAGCTGATCGCCATCCCCGAGACCAGCGACAAGTCGGACACGACCGTCCACGGCAGCACTGCACCGGTGAGTGAACTTCTAGAATGCTTTATTCGAATTGTACTTTCCGATGGCATGCATTTAATCAAACCTTTGAATACTAATACGTATAATGAATGCGCCTCTTTTTGTGAACTTCAAATAGTTCCTATTTTGGGGTTATAAAAATACGACCAACTTGGATTAGCGCTCGTCGGCCGCTAGCGCGGCACCACTCGCTCGGCTCGCGCGCGTTTTATAACCTAACCTGTTTGGACAGGGCACCCTAGCTTAGTTTCTGCGACAAACAATGAGAAACGGCCTAATAGTTACAAAGAGGGTCATTCATTTAAAAAAAGTATGCATCATTAGAAGCACATAAAGTTTTTACAGGTTCACTCATTTAAAAAAGCGCACTTCATAAGAAGGTCAGTAAGTATTTAGAGGATCAGTTAAATATTTCCACTTTCCGAAAACGGAGAATTTAACACCTTCCCAAAATGTGAACAGCTTTCATAGTAAAACTAAATACCTTACTAATACTAATTACCTACCTAATTACATAAGCTTAGTAATAATTTCCTTGGGAGGCAAGGAATTGTAGCTGAGATGTGTTTGAAAGGGATGTGTGGGGGATTCGATACGAATGGTTTTTAGGGTTCCGTACCCAAAGGGTAAAACGGGAATCCTATTACTAAGGCTCCGCCGTCTGTCTGTCTGTCCGTCTGTCGCCAGGCTGTATCTCATCAACCGTGATAGTTAGAAAGTTGACATTTTCACAGATGATGTATTTTTGTTGCCGCTATAACAGCAAATACAAAAAAACAGAAAAAAAATTTAAGGGGGCTTCCATACAAAAAACGTGATATTTTTGCTGTTTTTATAGAGAATGGTACGGAACCCTTCGTGCGCGAGTCCGACTCACACTTGGCCGGTTTTTAAATAATCCTGATTATATTTGAAACACAACTCTAAATTAATTTTCGAAAGAAATTGCTGGTGGAACTCACCAGCAATGAAATTCTTTGTTGGCGCTTATTCAAGTAGCGCGGAAAGATCGACTTTGTTCGAAGAAGGATAAAAAATGGATAGTGCCCAATTTGTCTAATTTAGATCTCCCAAAATCATTTTATAATTATTTCCTTTTATCCTATGATTTTAGATCTATGTTTTAGAGCAAAAGCGTCTCAAAAAGCCGTTTATTTAGCATTTATGTAAACTAACCTGTTCTAATATTGCAGGGTTCGTTCGACGAGCCGTCCCACTACGAAGACCAGCCAAAGGTAGAAACGCCTGCCACTACTACTGCTTACCCGCAGCTCAGTAAAATCGTAAGAATTAGAATATTATTGCCTTCATTTTGCATGTGATTTTATTATTTACACTAGCAATAGCAGGTAGTAGCAACAAAAAGTAGGTTAGTATAGATAGACGCTCAAAGCTTTGCTTAGACAATTGAATAAAATAATTATTTTCTTACCAACTATATACATTATGGTACGCAATAAAGAATTGAGAATTGAGAATTGAATTAGACAGTGGAAATACAATTCTGGTATCACAGGCTTAAGGCGACGATAACCGACTTTTGATGGTTTTATACTGAAGATCACGTCTAAACGAGTAGTGTTTATGATTTGAAAAAATATAATATATGTTAAATTAGAGCATTTTCTCAATAACTTAATATATGAATATTTTAGATCATGTTTATATTACATAGTGAAATTAATTTGTAAAGTTATGTCTAACGCTGATAAAAATCTGAGAATGGCGCAAAATCTACCAAGCGTATTTTTCTGAAACCTTCACCAATTTTAAGATAATTTAATTATTGATCTTTTAGTATACGCGTTTTATTAACATACCTTTTGATTTGTGTATAATAAATTAATAATGCGTCAAATTGGGGACTCGCCCATCAAGGAGCGCTGGCTCCTTGATGGGCGAGTCCTATTACTGGCTGAACGTACGACGCGTTGCGTGAGCTCAGTACAGAACACGCAAGCTAACCACTCAAGGTCACTGGCACATATCTCCGTCTTAAGAGACATGTTTGCATTGTGTCTAGTATTGCACGTGTCCATAGACAGTGGTTTGGGTGCCACTCACTGTAGACAGAGTAAAGCAATAGACAAAGTCACTTAATAATAATAATGAGACAAGCAGGCTTAGCGTGACAACCGTAGAGAAGCGTTTTGTCGACGGTAGAGTAGACAAAAATGACGCTTCCGAGTAGACTGTTGACAGTTTCGACCAAGAAACACAAGCGATTCCTATTCTACAGTAGAGTAGAAATAGCGTCATGCTAAGACTGCTGGACACACTTATAAGATCCCGTAGTAAGAGTAAATGAGACAGAAATATATGTGCGTTGTTCACAAACGTTTTGTGTGACCCCGGTTGTTAGCGTACTACTGGGGCACAACAAAATGGCTTTCACGGTACGATTTATTTGGAAAGTATTACCCGACCACATTATAAAGTTAGTACCCAAGTAACTGTCAAAGACTCCACTTACCATCGGTGGGCCGACTGCTTGTTTGCCATCCAACAAAATAAAAATGTCCCGGATAAGAGATGAATTAGAGAAGTAAATCATGTATTTAAATTAGACTAAGAATCGAAAAGGCAACTTTTGAAGGAAAAGCAATACTGTGCTTGACGATAATTTGTTAATATTGTACGTTACATAAGCGTTACATTCACCTAGCCTACCCTGGGATCGCGCTCGGCGCACCAGCTGTCGACCAGCTCATCTGTATCCATAGGCAGCGACTCTTCAAACCTGTAAGTGAATTTATAACATTGTACTTAAGTATGCATAATTCATTATTTTTTCATCATCTCAAAAAGATTGGGACTATTTTACCAAATTCAAAAATGGAGGTTATGTATTCGATACGTATGTATGTAATTTTATTTATTAATTATACAAAAAAAAAGTGTATGTATGCTTGTCCACGCATTTCTCCGAAACTATAAATCGGATTGTGACCATTTTTAGGGTTCCGTACCTCAAAAGGAAAAAACCGAACCCTTATAGGATCACTTCGTTGTCTTTTTGTCTGTCTGTCAGTCTGTCAAGTCCCCTTTTCTCAGCAAAAAGGTGGAGGTATAAGTTGAAATTAATACGAATACGTAAGTTAGCTAAATAGTTCTAGATAGTCTAGTAGATAGTTAAGTTCTAAGAAACAGAACGATGTTTTAAATACATTTGTTTGGAGGTTTTAAATACGTTTTCACGGTGGAGTTTCTTGCCCATTCTTCTCCATACGAAACTACCTTTTGGAAGGGACAACTAGAATCAATTCTATTTTTTTTTGTAAATTTTGACGTTCAAAAAAGCCTATGTGCCTATTTGAAATAAATCATTTGACTTTAACTTTGATTTAGCGCTAAACTCACTTAGTGATTTGTGGTGCAAGCAGGCATGTTTCTTTAATCGTACTTATTTCGTTACTTACCATGTTGTGCTTTGAGATCAGTGCAAAATATGACGTTTACAATAGAAAATCAACGCCGATGAGTGGTCAGTCGGTGGAGATCTGGCCGGATCAGATACACCAGCAGGCATCGCCGCGGGCTAAGATACTGGGCAAGCAGAAAAGGATTATTGGTAAGTCATTCATCTTTCCACCTACTAGATCAGTATTTGACAATGCTACGTCTTCCGCGTTGGAAGGTCTCCCACTAGGTGGACCGAAGACCTGGTGAAGGCCGCGGGATTTCTCTGTATGCGGGAAGCGCAGAACCGGTCGAAATGGTGGTGCTTGGGGGAAGCCTATATCCACGCCTCATGGGTTATTGGTTTCTTTTAATTTATATTTTCTGTTTTTTATATTCTTTAGCTTGCTATCTGCCATTATTGACTGTTAATCATAGGTGTACGAATTGCCTTTCAGTGACAGTTGATCTTCTAACGCTAATTAAAAGAAAAAAAGTTTTTAAGCAAACTTATTATCAACTGAACTTGTCCCTATATTCGATCACAACGGTCATCCTTGGCCAGTTGTATGAAATGGCTTTAAAACGGCAAATTGCCGTAGGGTGCCAATTTACTTAACAATCCATTTCCCTGACTACAGTCCGGGATATAATAAAGTCCTGTATGTTGTGTCAGTGGGCAGCAGCACGTCCCCGGACACGGCGCCGTCGTCGGCCGGAGACAACCAGTTCGGGCACGGGCCGCACGCGCGGGACCCGCCGCAGCATCACATCAAAAGCCCCGGTAAGAGCCATGACGAGTTATTTAAACTTAAATGATGATGAGTCCCAGATAAGCATGCTATGTTTGAATCTAGCTAAAATTGTATGCGCTATTGTTATTATATTTAACAACATTGTACACCATGTTTTATGGAAGATTATTAAAAACAAAAAAACGAGCGAGCCTTACAGTAGTCGCTTATGATGCATCTCACCTTGGTAATAAACATCTGAGCAGCGACAGAAATTAACCTCAACATTTAAAAAAGCTAAATACTGTTCCGTGTGGTGCCGGACGTAAAGAATAGCACCATCCCATTTCTTCCCGTGGGTGTCGTAAAAGGCGACTAAGGGACTTACTAGAGCATGGGCCGCAGCGTTTTCTATGCTTTTTAACATCATACTGCGATCGCCAAACCGCCTCCCAAGCGTGGCAATTATGGCATTAATTATTGATTTATGGGTCGCCCACTGGTCAAAATTCGACCCCCTGACTAGTTTCATGAGTACGCTAATTCCATGCTATTTCAAAGTATTATATTTCAGAGCAGTGGTGGGCCAGTAGTAACGGCCTCGACTTACGAGGTCGTGGGTCCTAACCCAGGCAGACGCTTTACTTTGTGTAAATTATTTCATCACCACTGCTCTCAAAACGGTGAAGGAAAACATCGTGAGGAAACCGACATGTTCTACAATGCACCAAAACCGTACTGGGCCCGCGGGGTGGATTACGGCCCACTCAGCAGTAGGAACATTATAGGCTGATTATGTATAAAGTATTAACTAATTCCATGCTATTAAAAGGTACTTAAGTACTTATGGAAGAAGATCTTGTCAACATGTCTGGAGTATTGTGAGATGAGCGTATAACTGTCGAGTACCTGTATTCTTTTGTTTTTGTACTAATATAATGTGTTGTGTCTTTAACTAATGTAATTGGCCTTTGGCCGTTTTATGTTAACGTAAAAATAAATAAATAATTCTATGCTAAAGCTGTCACTTCCTGTTACACACTTCCGTCCTTTTTTATGAAATCACTCCCACAGAAAACTAGAGGAAAAAGTCAAAAACTTATGTATAGAATAGCTTTTAAATTAATCAACGTTATTGATATTTGATGTGGGTTGGTGGTTTCGGCACTACTTATTACCGGGTCAAAAACGCATGGCTTCCCCAAAATATTAAATAATCGAGCGGACGATTGCGCGTCACAATCTGTGGCTAACGCTTACTAGGGGTAAAAGGCAATATATCAGCCGTATTCTACATTCAATTGTCAGTCCTACTACAAGTTTTATAGTACCATAGTATAGTGCTTATGTTTTATTTATTATCTTAATACATTTCTGGTAACACTGAGATATAAGAAAAGCTCAAATACAACAATAATATACCTCTTGCCCATAGCCAAGAACGTGGGCTATGCGTACGCGTCGCCGGAGTCCCCGCTGTCCAAGATGGAGGTCGCGTGGAACGCCCCGCCGCCTATGATGCAGCAACATTCACACCAGCCCTTCCACATACCGCCCCCTGAAAGGTAAGTAGCAACATTAGGAAATGTCCCATAATGTTAGTATATTACCTCGGTGGATTATGTTTATATTACATAGTGAAATTAATTTGTAAAGTTATGTCTAACGCGGATAAAAAATTGAGAATGGCGCAAAATCTACCAAGCGTATTTTTCTGAAACCTTCACCAATTTAAAGATAATATAATTATTGATCTTTTGGATACGCGTTTTATTAAAATACCTTTTGTTTTGTGTATAACTTCGGCACAACGGCAACGAGCATTAGAAAGAGACTCTCCCAGAATATGTAACTCAAAAGACGCTTTACAACGCCGAAATTTTTGGAAAACTTGGTTTGCGATACGTGTCTCGCAGAGAGGAGGCCTGTGTTCCAGCAGTAGGAACTTTATAGGCTGATTATGTTAAGATGTGTCATATGCACGCCCGCGTACTGTCACGATCCTTATATTTTTATAAACTTCTTGGTGAACCCTTTATAAGGCAGAAACAAAATTTGTACAGCGCCTGGTAACCACCCGACTAGTGTAACCCAATGACGTATTATAAATAGACGCGTCATACGCGAACATTAGTGCACTCAAAAACAGCTTAAGCCATGATTGTAGCTACATACTTGCATACAATCAACAGCGCGTGAAGAAAAGGAAAGACCTATACCGATATCTGTTGTTAGAAAGAGATGAACATACATATTTAGTTACGTCACTAGCTGCTGCATGTTTATTGGCGCGTACGTAATAATAATTATTATTATTGTAAATGTCAGGCGATTGCCTGTCATTTACTTTGCCATTATTGAGCGCAGGTAACGCATCTAAAGGTAACGCATCATTGGCGGGACCCCGATTTTTTATTGATAAAATCAACCTTAAAGTTACAAGTCAACTACAATTTTCGTTTCTGCCCTATAAGGTTAAGTCTTTTAAGGACCTTTGTTTTCAAAACCAGATAATTCTGCATATTTTTCTTTCCGGTCAAATTAACAAACAGACTGGGAGATAAAACAACGTTTTGGTTTTAGGTTGCTGCCAATCGGTCCTAAGCCCAACAAAGAGCAGTACCCAGTATTCAACGCTTTGGTGGACAGAGTCAGAGAAGCGTTGAGTCTACCACCAGGTACGTAGGAATAGTACCTATTTATTCACAATTTAATGATAGATCTTTTATGTAGAAGTTCTTTTGTTATTGATATCTTGTTCCCACCTAAAAAATTGAAGTTTTTTTTTTAAACGTTGCCGCACACTAGGAATTTGTCCTCTATCGTGGGTGCGTTTATTATTTAACCCGTGCGGGAATCGAACCCACGACACGCAGCGCAGCAGTCAATCGCTTAACCACTGCGCCAACCGTGCCGTCGGCGTCGGTGCGGAAAGTGAAAAAGAGGAACGTGTCTGAATCGACTGAATGTATATATAGATTGGTTTAACATATTTTTCAGATAGGTCATTCTTCTTCCCATCGTATCTTCATCAATTATCATCATTATCACCCCTATCCCAGTTTATTTGGAGTTTGGACAGTACATTTTTTCTTAGTTAAGCATGGGTTATCTCGACGTCATCTTCAACATTTTGAATTTATATTTCTATCTAGATGACTCAACAGACAACACGGCTTCCTCTCGTTCTGAGGGCGACCCGACTCCCACACCTACTCCCACCAGTAGACCCCAGGACCTGAACAAGAAGCCAGCTGACACCACCAGGTACGTACACTATACGGAGTTCGCAATTTAAAATTCAAATGAGTTTTTGGAAACAATCCTTTATTGTCTACATTAAAAGTTCTAATAATTATCAGACCCTAAGAAAGTGCTACGTAAGTTGTGTAAAAGTGCAAATTGACATTATTCTTAGTTATAACGTAATCGTAAAATAATAAGTTAGCGTTAAATTGCTTATTAGCCTATTAGGCTAGATTGTAATCAATTATTAAGAACTTTAGTTCTTATTAATCAAGAAACAAAAAAAAAAAAGTTCTGTTTGTGCTAACTTCCTGGGGCCTTATTATGAACTCTTATTTCAAGGCAGTTTACGGCGTAAACAGAACTGCCTTGCAATTTCGAATTATGAACTCATCAAACAAGCCAGTCAGCGGTCACATGACACCCTGGCCGACTTCTGCCCGACAATTGCCGGGCAAAACCGTATTACGAACGTTCGTTTGACATTTCTTTACGTATTAGAACTGTCAAAAAGTAACCTCACAATCCATTCAACTTACGCTGCTTCAGATGAGCTTTTATTGAATTGTTTTGGGTATTGACGAAAATAGTCGAGTGTTATAAAGGTAAATAAAAAAAGAAAATATGACTGACGAATATGTAGGTATTGTTTGAGTTCCTGGAAAGTGACTTTTCTCATCAAAACAGTGAACAACATAAGACGAGTTCGTGATCAATATAACGCGTTCGACATAGATGATGTGCAATTTATTCAACAATATCGACTTAACAAAGACTAGGTACTGAATCTTTGTGAGGAGCTGACATCTCACATGTGCTTTGCTGCTGTACATGTGGGGGGGCTACAAAATCCACGGATTTATCAGTGGAGACTAAGGTTTACGCATATCATAATTATGAACTTTACTTTATTACCTATACATGTTAAAAACTGAATACTTTTTAATTAAAAACACTCATTATCAGTTACGGCAAATTTTTATTTATACCCAAACCCTAAGACGACCCACTGACCAATCTTGCGAATGGAAATATTAAACAAACAATACGATAGTGTTCCTATTAGTTTGTGAAACAAAAACAATGAAGTGGTTGAAATACCCGCAGACCTTCAAGTGGAATACGTTCGGAAACTTTATCACGCGTTACAATTTACAAACGCAGAAAATAATAGAATGAATTAATTTTAAAGCACAATATTTTCACCTACTTTTATACTAGATTAATATAGATTTATTATTTTTATCATAAAATACGTGATTTAAATAAAACCGTAACTTACCAATGAATATTTAATTGTGTTTCTGAACGTTACGTCAGAGAATTTCAAGCCTGCCACAGACAAACTACCCAGCGTGAAGTCGGTTGGAATTAGGAATGTCATAATACGAAATCTAACCAGCCAGTGAAATGAATTGCCTGGAACTTGCCTGGTTTTTTTAAAGTTCGTAATAGGCCCCCTGATGATAAATTTTACAACAGTTAATTTCTCAGTTAAGAGGTTATTTTACACTATAAAGTTGATATCTGTTATAAAGGATATAATGTCAATTGGAAACAAGGATTTGAATATAGAATATTATCAACTACATATATTTATTATTTGTGCACAATTTATTACATATGTATAGGCTGTTTACATTACAATATACATAAAAGGCTGCCAGTGAAAGTCACAATACCCCCCGTACTAGTTGATACTGTATTACAGTAAGGTAAGGTAATATTAAAACAGTTCTTCTTTTCGAATCAATGCTGCTTTTTAAAGTAGAAATGCCCAGCAGTTGGTGGCCACGTTAATAGCGTCAGTGGCGTTCATTACATCCAGAAAAGCGTAGAGTGCAGAACATTACTGTAGTTATATTAGTGTGTCTCCGTCCAGGTCCCCGCGGCGCCTGGCGCGCCAGGTGGCGCAGACCGGCTCGCCGCCGCACCTACATAATACTGGTATTTTTTTTTTCGTAAATACTTCTTTCATCATAACTACAGTGACTATAGCGCTACAAGCAATGATATTATATTAAACAGATATGTTATGAGCACCCAATCGTGAAGACTCGAAAACGTCCTAATTGGGACGTACCTATTGACTTTAGTCTGCGACATGCATGGCGACGAGTAATACGCTTAGATGCAGCAGCTTAAAAATTAAAAAAAATCCATCGTGTGTAAGTATTTATAAAGTGTACCAATTATGATACCAAAGCCAAAACACAAGGGATCTCATACCACATGTAAGTATGCAATATACTTCGATTTATTAATATATTTCAATTATTTTCCTAATATTAACATATTTGGAGGTTAGAAAAAAGAAAGAAATGGAAATACATTTTTTTGTCGTGAGAAAGACAAGGACGCATGCACGCCATTCACAATTTGTTAGTCTGTGATGCCAACATTCGGTGATTGGTGGCCAGAATAATGTTTGTTTACATTCACGCGCAATTGACAACACTAGCTGTCTATTTTTGTCTTGTTGTTTTTATCAAGCCATCTCTTTTCTATCATTTTTACTTGTAGTGAAATGTAAAATGAATGAAAAGTGGGTATGTGTGCTAGGCCGCTGCTGCGTGGAACATTTTTTTCCGTTGCTTTGTGAGTGTATAACATATCTGTTTAATATAATATCATTGGCTACAAGGTTATTTTCGCGCGCGGATAAAATCGTAACTAAAACCGCCATCTTGTTTTTGAATACATTTCAAGTGATATTTTACATAACAGTTTGCACAAATGTCGACCAACAGCGTCCCCTGTCAATGTCATTAGAGTTGGGTAGCACCAATAGCACACTCTTTTAAAATGAGGATCGTGCGAGGCACTCTTTTCACAAAATGTGCTAGCACACTGTGCTACCACGAATGAGGCGAGGCTGTGGTGGCCTGTGAGCACGTACGTGCTGTGGCGTCAGTGAGTCGCGAGTTGTGTCGTGTCGCGTTGTCGTCACTACACACATGAGTCGCGAGTGTGGTGTGTATTGACGACATCGCGACTCGGCAGTGCACGGCACACATACAGTCGAGTAGGCACACAAGGTGCCGAAGGCGCGTGACAGCTCGCACGACTGATGATGAGTGAAAGAGAAATGCGAATGGTTACAGATGTTCTGTATAGCTTATCTGTGCCTTGTGCTAGCACATCAAAATAAAAAGAGTGTGTGACTTTTCCAAGTGAGTAGCTACAACTGTGCTAGCACATGTGCTGACTTGCTGAGTTACCTAACACTAAACGTCATTCGAGCGCCAAAAGATCCTTGTAGTAGTTTATGTTTGAAAGTTTTTCTCATTTTGCCGTTGAATTTCTCTGTTATGATGCTCTTTCTTTCCTTAGATCTTTAATTTTTTTTTGGTCGTTAAGTCTGGGGCCTCTAACATCTAACTTAACATTTGGCGTCAGTGTAAACGTCACAGAGTGTTTTAAAGCTACAGCATGCATTTCAATGAGTATTGGCTGATGACGTTTATAGGAGTCTCTCGTAGATTTCCAGATAAAGCAAGTGTCTCACCTGAACGTTGCATAGCGCCTACCACAAGTCATTAAAAATGTTCAATAAACTGCCGACAGAGTTAAAGTCTAGTTTATACAAGTGGGTTTCAGACTAAGCTTAAACGGTTCTTGTTAAATAAGTGTCTATATTATATTGATGAATTATAAAAGTCGAAGTAACATAATTTTATTGATTTGAAATGATGAATTTTATGAATTGACTTATGAATTATGACATTTATTTTGCTATTTTTGTTATTTTTTTATTTTAATGTGATTTATATAATTATAATGATTTAAATATTGATTGCATGCATGTTATATATTTAGTTATAGAAATTCAGACAAGATGTGACAATTGTTATTGAATAAATGAATTGAATTTGTTCTCAAAAGTAAGAAAGTAAAGAGTAAACCATAGGTGCCTAAGACAGCATGAGGTTGCAGAGTGCGGCGGCTGGTGGGAGCGCTCGTCGCGCGCCGCGCAGCGCGCCGCGCACGCGCACGCGCACGCCGCGCACGCGCACGCCGCGCACGCGCACGCCGCGCACGCGCACGCCGCGCCGCACCGCGCCGACGCGCTGTTGTGCTACCGCTGTGAGTGTCTGGCTGGACTAAGGACATACACGACAAACTTACCTTAGCTTGTGTACAATGCCTATAGTCAAGGATAACCTGTACTTTAAAAGAGACTGTGATCGTTGTTCGGTATTTCTTCTCAAACTAGTCGGTTAAGAAACACCGATTTCATCTAGTTTTATAATAATATTGTTTCTTTGTACAACCAATTTACAAATAAAATTACATTTTTAAACAACTTTTTGCGAAGTGATCGTCGCGTCGTCTTTACAAAACAAAAACTTATTTTTTGTAACGTATTAATTTCTATTGTATAGCTTTAATTAGTGTCCGACCGAAGGTTCTGTTCGAGTTTTAATCGAACACTCAGCGAAAATGCATCATTGCATCGAACGCAAGTATGCACAATCGCTAGTTCACCAAAATTTGGGCCAGTTCGCGACCAGATCTCATTAGAAACACCACATATTCAAAACCATTACCATACATTTTACTAATAAGTTAGCTATATAATTTACCATTTCTTGGAACTTCGTGTTATAATGATTTAATATAGTTATTTCCCCTATAATTTGAGACTTTAAACTTCTAGCATAATGTCCTATCGATTCGAGAAAGGAGTGTTAAGTCATGTTATAATGATTTAATATAGTTATTTCCCCTATAATTCGAGACTTTAACTTCTACCATAATGTCCTATCGATTCGAGAAAGGAGTGTTAGGTCACCATAGCGCCAAGCACTCATTTCTACAGATTCTGTTTCGATTTCAGCCAAAACTAAAAAAAGAGCCGTATATTCGGTTACGTTTCGGTTTCGGCTGATAATTGTGTTTCAGTCAGACACTAAGTTTTATACCAAAATTATATATTTTTTTAAACAGGTGCAGAATGTGGTACTGCAGTAGAACAGTACAGCGACGAAGAGCTCGGCCTGTGCATCATAGTGCTGGCCACGTTTGTACATCGCGAGCCTGCTGCAGCTGCCGGCATGCTGCCACAACTACTGCATAATGTTAGCAGGTAAGTCAAAGTCAAATTGTTTATTTCAAATAGGCACATATAAGGCACGCTTTTGAACGTCAATATTTACAAAAAAAAATAATTGATTCTAGTCGCCCCTTCCAGAAGGTAGTTTCGTATGGAGAAGAATGGTCAAGAAACTCCACCGGTACTCTTTTAAAATCTTGTACAATATTTTTATAGGTACATTAATTATATAATTATATGTGAATTATATGTGTAAGATAGAGATAGTTAACAATACATACTTACTTTAAGAGTATTATATCTATCTACTTTGTATTGCGTGACACATAGTTACAACTTATCTCAAGATATTATTAAGATGTTATTGACGGCACGGTTGGCGCAGTGATTAAGCGATTGACTGCTGTGCTGCGTGTCGCGGGTTCGATTTTCTTCACGGGACAAATATTTGTATGACCTACAAGTAGTTGTTCCGGGTCTGGCTGTTTGTCTATGTGAGTTTAAATGTTTGTAAACGCACCCACAATACAGGAGAAATTCCTAAAATAGGGCAACGTTTAAAAAAAAAAAACTACTTGTATAGCCGCACTAGGATGACGTGCTACCTCGTCCCCACTTACATTTGTACGACCGCGAGACGGTCGAGCACGATCTTTTTAAACTAGAGTTACCCATTAAGGAGGATACGCTTAGGTAGCCACAAGAAGTGATTTCCATAATATAAATACACGTAGTAAACATAAAATTGTGTTACCCAAATTTAGATTAACTAAAACAAGCAAGTCATTTCTTGTAAACAGTATCCGCTTTTATAACAAGTTGCCACAATCGGTTACAGAACTTAGTGATGGAAAATTCAAAACGCACATTAAACGTGCCCTTATCAAAAAAGCATATTATAAGATTAAGGACTATGTTGAAGACAAGGAAGTTTGGCATTAATTCCTTCTGTACATGTGGCCTCCCTGGTACCTCATTAACGGCAGAACTATGTAAATGTCTATTAACAGCTCCCAAATTACGAAGTTATTTTTTAATTTAATTTTATCTTTTTTTTACAAACTTTACTGACATAATGTTTTTCTTATTTGACATTATTATACCTACAATTTAAATTTCAACAAGGTTCTAACTTTTATTATTTTAATCATATTTTATATTGTTTTTTTTTTGTCAATGTGAGGACGTTGTAGGCTTATTAGACTTTGGATCTGTAGACCATTTTCTATTTTGTTAAGTACCTGGTACTTTTGATGGGCCTACGCTGTTCTCTCATACCTGTACACTGTAATTTGAAAAC
Organism: Tiliacea aurago; assembly: GCA_948098905.1. Classification (NCBI taxonomy): domain Eukaryota; kingdom Metazoa; phylum Arthropoda; class Insecta; order Lepidoptera; family Noctuidae; genus Tiliacea; species Tiliacea aurago. Next base: position 1,502,373 of record OX402598.1, on the reverse strand, counting down.
ATTGTAAAAGCCAATTTTTTTTTTTTTTTAAAGAGTTACCGTGGAGTTTCTTGCCGGCTCTTCTCCATAGGAAACGACCAATTGGAACCGTGCACCTAGCTTCTGACGTTTCATAAGTGCCCATGTAGGCTTATGTGAAATAAAAATATTTTTGATTTTGATTTAGCCCGCGATATTCAAATTTTCTTATAATTCTGTAAGGCCATATTTATTGCGGCTGCAAATCATATTTAGTTCAACATACAACCTGTAACTGATATGCAAATTGCAAAAAACGTAAGAACATCAGTTTTTCGCGGGCTATCCTGACATTTTCGCGGGCTATCCTGACATTTTCGCGGGCTATCCTGAGATTTTCGCGGGCTATCCTGACGCTTTCGCCTTCAGTTGTAATGGTGGTATGTTTTATTTAGAGACAACGATATAAACACGCCTTGCAAGTACTAACTGAACATTATTTGTATACAGGGTGGTCCAGCTAGGCAACTACTCGTGGCAGGCAGAGACCAACACTCGGCTGCCCGGCAGCGCCGTGTTCGTGGCGCACCAGTTCCTGCGCTGCGTGCTGCACCAGCTGGCACCCAACAACGTGTTCCTGCAGATATTCTTACAACGGACCCCAGGTTGGATAGATTTGGTCTTTAGGTTTTTTTTAAGATCTACTTCATAATAAATAATACATAATTCATAATAAATAATTATAACACAGCTCAATACAACTAATAACTACCGCTTACTAGCAGTGCCACACGCACGAACCAACTTGCTCAGCAAAGCACCGCTGACGCACGCCTTGCACGCACTGAATGACACGGATGACAGGATCGATTTATTTTCCTGCTCTCTGAATAAATTCACAAAAATAATATTGTATGCGTTATGTTATTTAAGATTAATTATGGGCCACGCTACCGCATTAGGAATTTTCCTGTAATTTATTTATTTATTAAGTTCGGACAACAATATGGTCCAATTGTTAGTAAAATACCGTATCACTAATGTTAGTAGTACACAAAATAAAAATAACAATAACTGATGACTGCGGCAGGACGTGCAGAGAACGATAAACCAAGGAATATGATACCTGACCATTCTCCCCACATAGTGCCTCAGAAATGGGCTGTAAGGGCTCTCCACCACTGTTTTCTTGTTTCCATCTTTTAGGGTTCCGTACCCAAAGGGTAAAACAGGAACCCTATTACTAAGGCTCCGCCGTCTGTCTGTCTGTCCGTCCGCCTGTCACCAGGCTGTATCTCATGAACCGTGATAGTTAGACAGTTGAAATTTTCACAGATGATGTATTTCTGTTGCCGCTATAATAACAAATACTCGTACTAAAAACAGAATAAAATAAATATTTAAGGGGGCTCCCATACAACAAATGTTGTTTTTTTCCATTTTTATAGATAATGGTACGGAACCCTTCGTGCGCGAGTCTGACTCGCACTTGGCCGGTTTTTTAAAGTTCACTTTTTACGCATTCGGGTTTTTCGATTTTTTAAATAATTTTTGTTTATATAGAAGGACTGTAAAAGCGCTTATAAAATACAGCCTGAATATACAGCTTCTAGTATAAAACGAACTTAAATACAGCTTATAATGCTACTTGGGCGACAAACAAGTCACACTCCGGTATTGATGTCAGAAAAGCATTCAGAATGCAACGGTACAGGAGCCAATAATTATCCACGTGATGATATCTATGTAATTATAAGGCTTTTAAATTTTTGTTTTTTTTTTGTTTTATATTATATGTGATTGTGTATTCCCAGTTTATATAATTATGTTAACAGTTAGATATCACGTGGATAATTATTGGCTTTAGACGTTTTGATTTATAAGTATGTAATTAAAAGGCTTTTTTTTTTGTTTTATATTGTATGTGAGTGTGTATTCCCAGTTTATATAAATATGTTAACAGTTAGATATCACGTAAATAATTATTGGCTTTTGACGTTTTGATTTATATGTATGTAATTAAAAGGCTTTTGACTGTTTGTTTTTGTTTATAAGTGATTAAAATTTGATTTACTACTTGGGTTATGTTATTTAAATCCTAGTTTAAACGCGTAGCTGTCGTAGGAAAGGGACATTTTGAGAAAGGGTAATTTCGGGAAAGGGACATTTTAAGAAAGGGACATTTGGGGAAGGGGGCATTTTGGGAAATTGACGTTTCGGGAAGGGACCTTCTGTGAAATGGACATTATGGGGAGGGGACAATTCGGGAAAGGGGTCTATTTGAAACCGAGGGACATTTTGGGAAAGGGACATTCAGAGCCAGAACGGTTTTAATATTATGTTTAGGCACCCTAAGCTTACGCGGATCCCATAACAAAGAGTTTATACAGTTTGAGCTGTTTAATAACTCATAAATCACTCTTACAAAGACAAAATAATTTTTGGACACTCTTGTACGTCTCTAAAATAACTCAAAGTGCTTAATAGGCTGGTATATTGATGTTGAAAATGCTGCTTTTATGCTTGAATATACCAGTGTTGGGCGGGTGATGGATGGATGTGTGTCGTGAATGTTTAAGATTCTGTGAGTAATGGATAAAAGATAGATAACTAATAAGTTGTGTTTTCTATTGTTTTTTATTTTGTTAATTTCCGTGTTCTATTCTATTATGTTTTATTAAAATATTACTGTACCTACAACGCTTCGATCAATAATTACAACGCCTTGATTTAAATCTGTTATTTCGTATACGTATATCTTAAATAAAATGCATCCTTTTCCAGCAAGCATTAGCACAACGTTTTGGATGCATTATAGTGTGCGCTGCTGTAAGCAGCAAGTTTTCGCATCAAAAATAAAAGTTTATTTCCAGAAAAAAATTGTTCAATGTTGCTTAATCCGTTGTACAGAATGCGTAAATAATGTGATTGGTCTTGTTACACCCTGTATGAGTTTGTCAGCGTATGAGTTAATTTTTGCTTTGAACTGCTCTACAGCCAAACCAGTTGGAAGCCATTACATAATTTATGTTACTTTCCCAGAAAAACAGCGCCAGATGTTCTTCAAGAGCATAGCGCAGGCGTTCGTAGACTTCAACGAGTTATACCCTTGTGGACCGCTGCAGCTGGTGGTAGAACATCTCAACTCTAAGAAAACTCTGCCAGTTGACGTGAGTACTGCCTTTATTCACTGTCTGCTTTATAATGAATTTCTCTGATTAAAACGCTGTCTAAAGAAGGGAGGAGTTATGTCAAGATGTAATTTTTCATCATAATCATTGTCGACAGCTTTGTTCCACTCACTGCTGAGTACAGACCCAATGTTGTATGTGTATAAAAAACCCATACTCTATACTGAACCGCTCCATACTTAGCAACCTGAACGGGGGAAAGGATTTCGATCACATTCGACACACAGGTACACCATGACTTGGCTTAGGACATAGGATACTTGTTTACCCCGGTAGTAAAGAGCCGCAAGCAAAAAGCTAGTAAACATTCAATCGTTTTGGGAGCCACAATAAACAAACAGCAAACCGATCACTTCAAGTTTTTTATAACACAAAACAATCATTTATTTATTTTAACTTTAACTAACACGGTTAAACCAATTACATTAATTAAAGGCAGAGACACATACACATAGAAAAGATAATATAAAATTTTAAAATTCTGGTAAAAAAATAAAAAAAAATATTACAATACTTTCATGACAAAACATATAAAAACCGGCCAAGTGCGTGTCTGACTACGCACAATGAAGGGTACCGTAGTTGGGATGAACTTATCCTAAGAACAAACTTAACTTTCTAGTTGTAAAACATGTTCCCTCAAAGTCAAAGTCAAATTGTTTATTTCAAATAGGCACATAAAAGGCACTTTTGAACGTCGACGAAAAAAAATAGAATTGATTCTAGTCGCCCCTGTCAAAAGGTAGTTTCGTATTTCGGAGAAGAATGGGCAAGAAACTCCACCGGTACTCTTTTAAAATCTTGTACAATATTTTGTATAGGTACATTAATTATATGTGAAGACGATGCACCTAGAATAAAATTACTATACCACAATAGGTAATAAAAAGAGTAAAGAATGAAGCAATGACAGATACATTAATTATGTGATAGATACATGGTGCTCACATATTTACAAAAATTGTAAAAAATATATACGATTTCCTAACAAATAACAATATCAGTGAGTTAAGGTAATCACAGAATTTAAAATAAATGTCATAAAAATAATAAATTATACAATTAAAATTGCAACCTGTTTGATTTTGTCTAGACTCTAGATTGTCCTATGGAGCTGGACCAGCATGTTTCCAAGCATTCTTATCTTGGATATAATCCTCTAATTTGTAATATGCTTGTTTACAAAGTGTTCTTTTAATATGAGTTTTACATTTTCTTTCATTTAGTTGCAATAAATGCCTCATACATTGAAACTGCAAATGTAAGTTTGTACTGACAATATTGAGAGATTTACCATGCTATTTTAAGACTATAGACTTCTTATAAGTTTTCCTGTAATCTATAAGTAAAGACCTATTTTTTGTATTTTTTTCAAAATTTTTGATTCTGTAGTTTCGGAGATAAGAGGGGGTAATGGTCAATTATCTATTTTATTGAATCATTTTAAAAGCATTTATTGTATAATTATGAAATAAATATATCTGAAATCCTTACAACAAGCCCTTTCATTTGATATGTCACACAGTATACAGTTTGCGAGACTTTTATTTTTAATTTTCTAATTTGCCCCCCAAAAGTGACCCCCATATTCAATTTCAAATTATTTTGCTAAATTTCAATAAAAAATGTTTGTTCCAGCAAATAACAGTAATAGCGGGCAACATCGCGATGTACCTGGAGTGCCTGGCGCCCGAGGCGCTGGGCCCGCTGAGCGCGTGCGCGGCGCTGGTGCAGCAGCTGGAGGCGCTGCTGCGCTCGGCGGCGCTGCTGCTGCACCAGATCGACGACGTGCTGCCGCTGCTGCGGGCGGCTACTGCGGCGCTCAAGATACCCGCTGCGGCGCAACATAAGGTAACTATAGCGCTACAACATCGCGATGTACCTGGAGTGCCTGGCGCCCGAGGCGCTGGGCCCGCTGAGCGCGTGCGCGGCGCTGGTGCAGCAGCTGGAGGCGCTGCTGCGCTCGGCGGCGCTGCTGCTGCACCAGATCGACGACGTGCTGCCGCTGCTGCGGGCGGCTACTGCGGCGCTCAAGATACCCGCTGCGGCGCAACATAAGGTAACTATAGCGCTACAACATCGCGATGTACCTGGAGTGCCTGGCGCCCGAGGCGCTGGGCCCGCTGAGCGCGTGCGCGGCGCTGGTGCAGCAGCTGGAGGCGCTGCTGCGCTCGGCGGCGCTGCTGCTGCACCAGATCGACGACGTGCTGCCGCTGCTGCGGGCGGCTACTGCGGCGCTCAAGATACCCGCTGCGGCGCAACATAAGGTAACTATAGCGCTACAACATCGCGATGTACCTGGAGTGCCTGGCGCCCGAGGCGCTGGGCCCGCTGAGCGCGTGCGCGGCGCTGGTGCAGCAGCTGGAGGCGCTGCTGCGCTCGGCGGCGCTGCTGCTGCACCAGATCGACGACGTGCTGCCGCTGCTGCGGGCGGCTACTGCGGCGCTCAAGATACCCGCTGCGGCGCAACATAAGGTAACTATAGCGCTACAACATCGCGATGTACCTGGAGTGCCTGGCGCCCGAGGCGCTGGGCCCGCTGAGCGCGTGCGCGGCGCTGGTGCAGCAGCTGGAGGCGCTGCTGCGCTCGGCGGCGCTGCTGCTGCACCAGATCGACGACGTGCTGCCGCTGCTGCGGGCGGCTACTGCGGCGCTCAAGATACCCGCTGCGGCGCAACATAAGGTAACTATAGCGCTACAACATCGCGATGTACCTGGAGTGCCTGGCGCCCGAGGCGCTGGGCCCGCTGAGCGCGTGCGCGGCGCTGGTGCAGCAGCTGGAGGCGCTGCTGCGCTCGGCGGCGCTGCTGCTGCACCAGATCGACGACGTGCTGCCGCTGCTGCGGGCGGCTACTGCGGCGCTCAAGATACCCGCTGCGGCGCAACATAAGGTAACTATAGCGCTACAACATCGCGATGTACCTGGAGTGCCTGGCGCCCGAGGCGCTGGGCCCGCTGAGCGCGTGCGCGGCGCTGGTGCAGCAGCTGGAGGCGCTGCTGCGCTCGGCGGCGCTGCTGCTGCACCAGATCGACGACGTGCTGCCGCTGCTGCGGGCGGCTACTGCGGCGCTCAAGATACCCGCTGCGGCGCAACATAAGGTAACTATAGCGCTACAACATCGCGATGTACCTGGAGTGCCTGGCGCCCGAGGCGCTGGGCCCGCTGAGCGCGTGCGCGGCGCTGGTGCAGCAGCTGGAGGCGCTGCTGCGCTCGGCGGCGCTGCTGCTGCACCAGATCGACGACGTGCTGCCGCTGCTGCGGGCGGCTACTGCGGCGCTCAAGATACCCGCTGCGGCGCAACATAAGGTAACTATAGCGCTACAACATCGCGATGTACCTGGAGTGCCTGGCGCCCGAGGCGCTGGGCCCGCTGAGCGCGTGCGCGGCGCTGGTGCAGCAGCTGGAGGCGCTGCTGCGCTCGGCGGCGCTGCTGCTGCACCAGATCGACGACGTGCTGCCGCTGCTGCGGGCGGCTACTGCGGCGCTCAAGATACCCGCTGCGGCGCAACATAAGGTAACTATAGCGCTACAACATCGCGATGTACCTGGAGTGCCTGGCGCCCGAGGCGCTGGGCCCGCTGAGCGCGTGCGCGGCGCTGGTGCAGCAGCTGGAGGCGCTGCTGCGCTCGGCGGCGCTGCTGCTGCACCAGATCGACGACGTGCTGCCGCTGCTGCGGGCGGCTACTGCGGCGCTCAAGATACCCGCTGCGGCGCAACATAAGGTAACTATAGCGCTACAACATCGCGATGTACCTGGAGTGCCTGGCGCCCGAGGCGCTGGGCCCGCTGAGCGCGTGCGCGGCGCTGGTGCAGCAGCTGGAGGCGCTGCTGCGCTCGGCGGCGCTGCTGCTGCACCAGATCGACGACGTGCTGCCGCTGCTGCGGGCGGCTACTGCGGCGCTCAAGATACCCGCTGCGGCGCAACATAAGGTAACTATAGCGCTACAACATCGCGATGTACCTGGAGTGCCTGGCGCCCGAGGCGCTGGGCCCGCTGAGCGCGTGCGCGGCGCTGGTGCAGCAGCTGGAGGCGCTGCTGCGCTCGGCGGCGCTGCTGCTGCACCAGATCGACGACGTGCTGCCGCTGCTGCGGGCGGCTACTGCGGCGCTCAAGATACCCGCTGCGGCGCAACATAAGGTAACTATAGCGCTACAACATCGCGATGTACCTGGAGTGCCTGGCGCCCGAGGCGCTGGGCCCGCTGAGCGCGTGCGCGGCGCTGGTGCAGCAGCTGGAGGCGCTGCTGCGCTCGGCGGCGCTGCTGCTGCACCAGATCGACGACGTGCTGCCGCTGCTGCGGGCGGCTACTGCGGCGCTCAAGATACCCGCTGCGGCGCAACATAAGGTAACTATAGCGCTACAACATCGCGATGTACCTGGAGTGCCTGGCGCCCGAGGCGCTGGGCCCGCTGAGCGCGTGCGCGGCGCTGGTGCAGCAGCTGGAGGCGCTGCTGCGCTCGGCGGCGCTGCTGCTGCACCAGATCGACGACGTGCTGCCGCTGCTGCGGGCGGCTACTGCGGCGCTCAAGATACCCGCTGCGGCGCAACATAAGGTAACTATAGCGCTACAACATCGCGATGTACCTGGAGTGCCTGGCGCCCGAGGCGCTGGGCTCGCTGAGCGCGTGCGTGGCAGCAGCTTGAGTACCGAGGGTCAATGAAGTCTCCATTACTAATGTTAGGGTTTAGCCGTGATTTAGTAAATGCTATTACATCATTTTATCTAAACGAAATCAAAATCTAAATTGTGACGTCAGTTTTATTTTATTTATTTGGGACAAAAAACAGTTATACATTACAGCATTTACAAAAAGTCGTTTTAGTACAGTCGAATAAACGTATAACCCACACTATTGTCCACGAAATGATATCGGTGTATGAAAACGAACTCATGTTTAAAACCATTTTTTTTTTTACATAATTTCGAAGGAAAGTCTACGAATTGAAAGAAGCGAATGACAAGAGCATACATCCAGTTCGTGACGAACGGGAATTCGTTATTTTTTTTCCGATCGTCCCACTGATTTTGTTAGTAGGACGAACGGGAATAATGTTTTATTTTTTTAGATTTCATAATACACTACGCTTAAACTTTAACATAAAAAAATGTCGGGGGGGGGGGGATTTATATTTTTAGGCTTTAGAGCTAAAAATTATTATTAAAAAAATCAGTACATAGAACTGAAGAAGTCTGTAATCAGTAATCACAATTGACGTAACATACGAACCACTATAAACAGACCACTATAAAATGCGTTACGGCTTTACTGGGCAGTAATGGCACTAATCTAAGAAAATATTCCCATTCGTCCCACTAAAATCCCAAGTCGGGACGATCGGGAACTTTAATATTATTTTTGTAAATTCCCGTTCGTCCCCCTAGGTGGTCGAAGTCGAGAGGATGAACGGGAATGCACGTTTTGTACCACTGTTTTCGAATTTGACTGCAAAATTATGTTGGTTTCAACTCCTACCTGTTCTGGGGGTAGAGACTGATGAGGTGAGAATTATTATTTCCAGCAAGGAACTGGACCCATTTGAAGGACGGAATCGGACTAATTTGGAGCATTGAATAGGACATTCAATTTTCCGTGTTTCAAATGTTTCTGTTTCCGGCCTAAAATGGTCCCAGTTCCTTGTTGCGAATATTAATTTTAGTGTCTTTGTCCCCCAGAGTATCCTGGAGCCGATAACCAAGATCATCAGCTATGGGGTGCAGAACTTCGTGCTCAAGCTGTCCGTGATATCTGAACTGTCCGTGGTGTGTACTCGGGTCTTCAGTCGAGACCGGGACAAGCTGCTAGTCTGCCGGGTCCTGGTCTATGAGCTGGTCCAAGCCCTTAGGACCAAGACCACCATACCTGATGATAACCTGTTTATACTCATACAGTTTGTGCTGCAAGGTGAGTTTGTAAAGCTGCTCAGTTTTAGTAAACCTTTTTAGTGACGAAGTCTCTGATCAGCAAATTGCTGCAAAATGTGTATAATTTTAGCTGTTAATTTTGACAAAAGAAACTTTTTATTGTCGAGTACGATTAATATGGATGAACACATAGCTCCATAAAGTGGTTACCCCCCCCAAAAGACATGTGTGTTTAAATCCGCGATAGGCCCAAGTTGGTTTTTGTGTTTTGCAAAAACTTTTATTATAATGAATGTCTTGTTTTAGTGAATAAATTATTATTGTTATTTTTGTCGCTTTTTTTTTGCTTTTTTTTACTTTTGTTATTGCTTAAAACGACAAGCAATAATAGTCTTAACATTTAGGCCTCTGCCTCGAATCTTACGGGCCGCGGGGCGACGGCGGTGGCGGCGCGGGTGCGGCAGGATCTAATGCGTAAAATCAAATGGACCGGCCCTCAAACTGTGGTGCGGGCAACGAGTAGGGATGTGACATAATACACAAAAAATCGATTATTAATTAATCGATTATTTGCACTAGCAATAAAATCGATTTAAAAATAATCGATGTTTTTAATAAAAATAATCGATTTTGTTAAAATAATCGATTTTTCCCTGATTTTATTAAGATATTAAATTAAACGCCTGAAATATATTTAATCACAGCTTTATTAATCTAATAATCATTTAATCAAATGTATTACAGGGTGGCAGGGACATCGACGCGCCAATTGAAACCATGATTTCAGTACATGATTCTGAACCATAACCTAATAACCGACGAAAAATTTCAATGCAGGGGGTGTTGAAATTCTCCGTCGGTTATCAGGTTACGCGTCGATGTCCCTGCCACCCTTTAAAAATCATAAAATAAGTACTTAAATTAAAAGTCTGTTGTGGGCAATGAATGCCGAAATAAAAGTATTGGTAAACGTTTACACAGTATTTGGCTCCTGGTCTTTGTTAGTATGGCGCCAGCTTTCGAAAACAATCTTTCCGCTGGAGCCGAAGAAGCCGGCACCAGAAGGTGCTTACACGCTAATTGAGATAGTCTGGTTGAGGTAGTCAGTTTTCATGTGTCATGTCATAAATTTCATGCCGGTAAAACAGTTCTTCTAGTCTTTTTGTCACAGTCATGACGTGCAGTTGCCGACTATTTGTTATTTTTGTGCTCGTGATTATAATGTAGATAGGTTTTTTTTTTTTAATGTTTACTTGCTCGAGTTTGTGTTTTCCTAGGCACGTGTTTCTGTGACGAATAAAATTATTTTTCTTTCTTTCTTTCTTTTCTTTCTTTCTTTCATCTATCGTCAGATTGGATTACTTCAACGTTTAAACGCACAGATGGTGAGATAGCGTTAGTGTCATTCATTGACGAACTTTTATTTTAGCTTAGTACTGTTACTAGTTAGACTAGTAGTAGTTCGCGGTACTTTGCGGCTTCGCCGTAAAAAGCTGGGTGTTGCGACCGTTGCGGGAAAAAAATCGGCAGAGAAAAATAAATCGATTTTTCATTAATCGATTATTATACAATATGTAAATCTATTTTAAAAATCAATTTAGAAAAAAAAACGATTTTAATCGATTTTTTCCATAATCGATTATTTTTTCACATCCCTAGCAACGAGCGGTGCACTCTAGTCAAGCGGTGACCGCCCGCGCGTCTGCATTGCAGTGTTGTGCAATTTATTTTTGTGACGTGTCGACTCAAAAAGATCGAATAACAAAGAGACTCGTTCGCGAACACAACACTACGCCGCTATAGTGCCGCGCGGTCTGCCCGCTGGTTTCGAGAACGGAGAATGCCCCGCTCCCACGCCGCCGCCGCCGCCGCCCCGCAGCCCGCGAGGTTCGAGGCAGAATCCTTAAGAGTTTTTCAACGAATAAATAGACCGGAGTTATTAAGACCGCTAGCCGTCCATAAGATTGGAGGTTCAAATCCTAGGCACGGAATGTGCTTTTTGTCATGATATTTTTTTTAATATAAAGTATTTTTCTATTTTGTTTTAGTAATATTTATAAAGAATTTAAAACCAAAAAAAAAAAAATATTTTATGCCATGCTATTATTTAACAAAACTATGATCTTATTTTAATACTAAGATTTATATATTTTACATTTTGATTTGTTTTAGGCTTTTGGAAATTACCAATTTTTTTTACATTTTATTTTATTTATTACGGTTATCATAATATACATATTTTTTGCTCACCTTTTGTTCATACAGGCCAACTATTTTTGTTCTCATATAATTAATTAAAAATCATTTTAAATTTTAATGGATAAATCGTAGTCGTTTATTCTTCGCCGTTTTAAGTGAACGTATACATCAAACGTTGTAGTTATAACTTGAGGGTATGGACTAATTTTATAAAGAAAACGTAAGTAAGTAACATTAATGGATACCCTCAAATTATAACATCTATCGATTAGACAGTGACCCAAAGATAAAGTGATTCGGACCATAGTAGATAACAATTTCATCGCCATTCGTGTGGACTCGCTGGCTAGTTCGTCAAACTGGTATTAGTATGACGACGTTAGTTGATGCGATGGTTCGAATCCAAGTCGAAACAATTAACTCTTTTTAAGTGTTCTTTGGATTATTCGAAACAAATTCAATGTTGTAGCAGTGTAAAATTTAAAAACTTCAGGGGTTAGCACATACTGACGCTGTGTGTCCATGGATCAAACGAAATTTTCTGTAAAAGTTTATCAAAAACACTTGTTTGTGATTACTAATAGTGATGATGAAGACAGACTAATTAGATATCATTGACCGTGATAATAAGGGAAGAATTTTGAACGAATTTCTTAACACTAAACCGCTATTCAAATACTGGGACAAAAATATAGAAAAAGTAAATGGTCCTTTAGGTCACGGGTGCCGCCTGGTGCTGCCGCCGCAGCTGTCGGGCGGCGAGCTGGCCTCGCACGACGCGCGCGAGCTGGCGGGCGGCGCCGTGGACTGCATGCGCCCGCACCTGCCCGACATGATCGACCTGCTGCACGACCCGCATCTGCTCAACAAGATCAAGGTGCAATACTAAATAACCTCCCTTACAACTATCATTACAGGTGTGTGTACCTAATGCGACAGTGCGGTCATTTTACAGATCTTTACAAACTTATTTACAATTTTTAAATACTTACTACTCGGACTAAAACAAACTATTCAAATATTAATAACAACTTTGACACACATAATACACAACACAATAAACCTACACTTATCTATATTAAAACATTTATAACATAAAATAAATAATAGTATACTGGTGAATTAGTTCAAATGACATGTGAACATATCAATTTTGCCATGAAGAAAGTTGATGTGTAAAAAATACATAAAAGTAAATGACATAATTACACACACAACACCCGTTGGGCACAGTCCGCAGCCAGCCTGCAATGCTATTCTCTAAGAAAACAGCTTTGTGTGCAGCACTGGCGCAGCGGTGAAACTCAGTTTTGTATTCACTAAGCTACGTAAAGCTACACTAGCGCTCAAGGCTGTGACGGCCGTGAGTTAAAACTACTCAACGGAGGGCGTCGGAGGGCAAATTGACAGTTCTTCATACATTTTGGTATTCCTTTACAAAAAACAGCTACGAAGTCGCTTACAGCCTCGCCCACAGCCTCGCCTAGAACTGTCAAATCCAAAAGCTACAATATTCGTGGTGCTTCGTGCGTACTCTTGACTAAAATAATAAACTGTTCATAAATTAAATTGAAAAGTTTCGATTCTTATTTGAAAAAATGGCAGCTCGGTTAATTATAAAGCTACATTTATTAGAAGAAGCTAAGAAAAGTGATGATCTGAAGAAAGCTCGACAGGCGAAACAATTAAGAAAGTTTAAAACAATATCCCGTGATACAGAGTTTATTCATATTTATAGGCTTTCTGAGGATTTAATTAATTTATTGGAAAATGACTTAACTCCATACATGCGTCCGCGAGTTCGTTCCAGTGGTTTAACCAAGAGGCTAAAGGTTTGTTTACACTGAGTTACAGTTAAGTTTCTTGAGTTATGATGGGTAACCACACACTAACTATTGAATTCCTGATGTTTCAGATATTATGCACTCTATCATTTTTGGCTAATGGAAGTTACCAAAAAATCATTGGCAAGAATGTAGACACCTACATATCTCAGACTTCTGCCTCTAGGGCAATCCATGAAGTTGTTGATGCTCTAAATAATAAGAACATCATTAGTAAATATATTAGATTTCCGCAAAACCACAATGATCGACAAGTGCTCAAGTCAAGGCAAGTATCAAAAGTACCTACATTTTCATGTTACTAGTTTTTCGAGTCTTGTTAAAAACAAGAGCCATTCATTGTTTGAAATTTTGAATGCTGATTACAGGTTTTATGAGAAATTCAAAATTCCAGGGGTGCTAGGTTGCGTTGATGGCACCCTGATTTCCCTGATACGTCCTAAAGAACACGAGGAGAGATATTATTGCCGAAAAGGCTATCATACCAGGAATGTTTTAATTGTATGTAAACTGTTGGTCTCTCTTTACTAATATACTTTTGAAAAATTATAAAGAATCCCTAATTATTATACTTACTTATTTCAGATTAATGATGCTGATCTGAACATCTTGCATATGGATGTGACTTTTGGGGGTGCAACCCATGATAGTTTTGTTTTTTCAAACACTAGAGTAAACGAGCATTTGGAAAATTAAACAATAATGAAGAAAAAGTGTACTTACTTGGTAAGTTATTATTTATAATTCAATAATAACTTAAACTCAAGTCAAGATTGCACTTAATTCCACCTTCATTCATTGATTTCAGGTGACTCAGGATATCCTCAAAGGCCTTATTTAATGACTCCATTTAGTAATCCAGAAACTGGGACTCCAGAGAGCCATTACAATAATTTGCACAGCAGTGCACGGAACAGTGTGGAGAGGACTATTGGAATACTGAAAGGGCGGTTCAGATGTTTATTAGTTCACAGGGTATTGCACTATGATCCAATCACGGTGGGAAAAATTGTGATAGCCTGCTGTGTTTTACACAACATGTGTAATCGAGCCGGGCTGCCAGCTCCTAAGTTAGACCAATGTGACTTAGATGAAGAATCTAGGTTAATTGAAAACCTGACACATCAAGCTCCATCACATGATGACTTAGTGAGTGGGCAGATATGTAGGCGAGATTTAGTTAATCTTTTATGGCGAGCACGTCATATCTAAAATATGCTTTCCTTTTAGTGTTTAGATATACCGACTACACTAAATAGGCATTTTAATTTTAAATGAAAGTATAATTTGTGTATGTTATTATAATTGTATAATAGATTAATCAGTATTAGCTTCTTATGATAAACAATTACAAATATATCTTAGATTTAAGGTGTCAAATAATATGATAGGTTTATTATGAAAAATTATTAGATTATAATTACTTATTTATACCTTTGTCTCTATTTTTACATAAATTTTAAATGTGCATATGTTACATTATGGGGCATGAGAAATTAAATAGATAAATTGGCATTTTAAATTTAAATGAAAGTATAATTTGTGTATGTTAATAGAATTGAATAATAGATTAATCAGTATTAACTTCTTATGTTAAACAATTACAAATACGTCTTAGATTTAAGATGTCAAATATTATGATAGGTTTATTATGAAAAATTATTAGATTATAAGTAGTAGGTACATATTTATACCTGTCTCTATTTTTACATAAGTATTAAATGTGCATACATTATGGGCATGACAAATTAAATAGATACCTCCTTATTATGTTTTCTTTTTTATTTACCATTAAAAACAACATTTAAGTACTACAAAAACTACTTACACTTAAATTTGGATTTAAATTTCTTAACGTCTATTAAAACTTATTATCTAACTTAATTCTAAGTAGATCCATATTTGGACATTTAACTCCCTCGTCTGATGGATGCACATAAATCCTGCAGTGCTTGGGTCTGCCTTGACCAAGACTCACTTATTTCTTTAAAAGTTTCTAACATCCTGTGCTGGTTGTCAATAAGGAGCCTTTCGTTTTCCAAACGCCTCTCTTCAATGGCGACAAAACGTTCGGTCAGGCTCGCCATTTGTGACTGCCTTTGAGAAGGTGGTGAGCGCTGGATCAGACGGCGTCGTGCCGTTCGACGCCTACGAGGTGCTATGAACATAAAAATGTAACAAATCACTAAGTAACTAGAGGTATAACAATTAATACCATTAAATAGATAAAACAGCATACATAATAAAATGTATACATAAAATAATGGCATGTTGATTGAATAAGTATTTGGGCTGCTGTTGAAAAAAACCTACAGAAAATCCCAACAACTGGGCCCAATCTGGGAATCAATCACTACTATGTAGTTCTTTTTACACTAAACCAATAATTAACCAAATTATAATTAAGTTAACCTTACATGAAGAGGCAATTGGGGCATTACTCCTATGAGGCACTGCAGGTGGGGATCTAGCCTGAAACTGTAATAATTTTTTTTTAAATCGAAATGTCCATATTATCAAATAAGTACTATTTTATTATTATTAAGACTTTTATATAGAACCTCACCATTTGTTCCGTATTAGCCTGGTTTTCCATTGGTATATGGTCCCTGTGCCAAGATGGGCCTGGTTGTAGATCCTGCAAATATATTATACTGTAATCAGCATCAGCATCCTAATTTAGAATTTAACATCACAATATTATATTTTATTTGAATTAACTTACTGGTATTGAAGGTGTGGACTGTCCAGTCTGGCCTGCAGTAGTATCTTCTGCTGGGAGTAATTCCACATGACTCTACAAAATTAAATTGGAACATTATAACATCACAGTATACAGTTTTCATGTTAAGTAATTTAAATCTACTATACCTGAAGTATGCTCTCTGACACTGGTGTTACATTTGCCTCCTCTGTAACATCTTGTATACTCTGCAAACAAATTTTGACTTAACAATGCTTTGGGAAGTAAAATAGGTACTTAAGTGTTGAATAATATTTGATTATACATACCAAGAGCACATTATCTGATACTTCTACATTCTGCATGTCAGGAGTCAAATTAAAACTTGACCCAGGTTCATTAGCAGGCTAAAAATTTAATTATTGAAAATTAGATTGATATTTCAGGAAATATTTTACTATATATTTTATGCACTTTAAAGTTTTCATAAATAAAATTGAAACAAGCATAAAAAAACAAAACAAATACATGAAGGTCAATTTCCAGCTCCCTATCACCAGTAACAAAGCTTTCGCCACCCATTATTCCCACTATTCTTTCTTCAATTGCAGAAAGAAACCCTTCCTCTATTTCACCACCACCTGTTCGTAGCCTAGCCATCCGTATTTGACTAGCTTTTTTTCTAACCGCTGACTTCTTATCTTTCCAATACTAAAAAAAATATCCAATGTCTAAATATCAAGATTTCACATAGTCATAACATCATAATTGTTTCCTATGTTTTAATTAGAGCCAATGTACATAGGTACTTGGATACTTGAACTTAAGAAACTCGGTACTGGAACTCTGTTCTTAAGGAACAGTCAAAGTATGCATGCATAGCTACCTATGCAAGCTGACGAAGCACAACAGTAATGCAATGCCTTGGTACATGCTGTTAACTAACCTTTGACCATTGCTTCCAACTTTTAATGCAGCCACTTCCATCACTGTTTAGCTTGACAGCTACTTCTTGCCATGCCGCTTGTGTGCGGTCCCGAGCATGTGATGTCCGAGGGTGCCCTGTGGCAAGCCAACGACGCTCTTCCAAACTCTCTAGTAACGTCTCTACTTGCGCACGGGATGGGATAACACTTCTTGGCATGCTTAAAATACAAAATGTTACATTACAACAACAAAGTTATACGAGTACATAGGTAATCTTTACTTTGAAACAATATTTAGGTAAGTACTTATTTTACTTATTTTTATTATTATCTCGTGGATCATACAATATTATTGTGACATTAATATTCTCAATGTAATAACAGTGAAAATATCTTAATACTCACATTTCAGTAGCTATATTTATCTTCTTTTCTTAGTCACAGAACAAAGCAATCGCTGCTATTTTATTAATTATTTAACTATCACGCACGTAAAAGTTTCCAAACTAGAAATTCAAGTGGTTTTGAATAGCGTCGCGTCGGTTGTCAAGTGTTGATGTTTTTTGTCATCGTCGAGCCGCGTCTCTTTGCTCGAAATAGGCAAAGGAATCGTCATTCAGCCTTATAATGTATTGTTCAATATGCAATAAACTCCTAAATTAATGAAATTTGTTTATAGTTTTACTCTATTCCGCGAAATACTTAAAGATAGACCTTTATAATATATTTTAAACCCATAAAACTCTCAGTCGAGATTGATCGATTATGATTTAAAGAGTTTGTTTCAAGTCCTTAGTTCGTTCACGAAACAGCGACGGGAGGCAACAGCCTAGAGTTCGTCGACGACCATAACCACGCTAGTGAATACGGTTTGAATCAGCGCTACACGCTCGATCGATCTCAAGGCTGTCTCGTCGACGAGCTCGTCGCAGCTTACAGCCATGAAATTGTCTTTTAGAGAATAGCACTGCTGGCCGGCTGCCCCAGCCCGTCGGCCACCTCGGCCGGTGCGCGGTCTCCACGCTAATACATATCCCTTTCTTCGTGAAATGGATATGTACTAGAGTGGATGCCGCGTCCTTCATCGAACGAAACCAACCTGCTGCAGGTACCATCCGCAAAACTGAAGTAGTTTTGCGGATTCTACCCTACAGAGAAACTACGAGGGTTAATAAAGGTACTAGCTGTACCCGCGCGGTTTCACTCGCGTGTTTCATACGTTAGTGTTTATGAGATTTAGTGTGAAAGTTTAAATTAGCCAACGGAATTAAAACATCAAAATGATCTTCATTAAACTTTCTTGAGAATCGGATTATTTTGAATCCCTGCCGTGCTTCCCCAAAACCAGCAATAAAAGTACCATCCTGAAACACCTGGAACTCAAATGGGAATAGTTCTCCCGCTACCATGAGTTCACAGGTGGTTCCGTAGGTGCCATGGCACGACATTTCAGTAACGTATTTACGCTTCGAAACATAAACAGCTCCTGACCACTCCTGGGTGAAAGGTTGGAATCTTTCCCAGTTGTTAGACACGTAGCGCACAATGCTGTCTCGAATTTGAGAAGCCATGGCCACGTTAACGTTCACCAAATAGGATAAGGATGAAAATAAGCATGCGGCATCACCAGGTATATTGCTATTTTGCAAAGAATTTGCGCTCCGTTATAAATGATAATTTGCGACTTCTCGACACAATCAATGGCAGTGAATTGGGACTGGGATTGTGAATTCAACTGCACACATTACGCTGATTCAGTAAAAGTCGGTGATACTTCAATTTTGCCGGCATGAGAGGTCAAAAGATCATTTTGATTATTTAAATTGGCTAACGGAATTAAAACATCAAAATGACCTTCACTGAAGTTTCCTGAGAATCGGATTATTTTTACTCCCTGTGGTGCGTCCCCAAAACCAGCGATAAAAATAACATCTTGAAACACCAGAAACTCAAATGGGAATAGTTCTCCCGCTGCCATAAGTTCACAGGTGGTTCCGTAGAAGCCATTACAAGACATTTCAGCGACGTATATATTTACGCTTTGAACCATAAACAGCTGACCGATCCTGGGTGAAAGGTTGGAATCTTTCCCAGTTGTTAGACACGTGGAGCACAATGCTGTCTCGAATATGAGAAGCCATGGCCATGTTACTGTTCACCAAAGAGGATAGAGATGAAAATAAGCATGCGCCATCGCCAGGGATATTTACTATTGGGCAAAGAATTTGCACTTCATTAGAAGTGATAATAATTTGACTATCCATTTTAATTAAACAATGCGACCAGTAAGTAACGTAAAAAATATTACTTGTACGTAATTTTCTTTATAGCTACCTTTTACAATCCTTACAACACCAGAGATACTGAACAATAAAATACGAACGTAGGTATTCAAGGACACTTTTTCTAGTAAGAACGACTAATACTAAAAACTATTATAGTAATACCACAGTGTGAAATACCTACACAATAAGTAATTCGCAAAGAAATAGAAATAACAAAATTCCAACAGGCAATAGGTAAGAACACAAATATTATATATATATATATATATATATTTGTATAATGGTGTGTGCTAGCTAACATAAGGCAAATAATTTAATTTAATGTTTTGTGTTGCGTAATGCAAATTATTTTATATTGTATTGTATAGCTTCAAGTTTGTTATGCGAACAGACAACTGTGCTGCTGGGGAGTTTGTTGCGCCACTTCTTCTTCCCAGCTAAAGCACTAGGAAGTGGTGAAGGGTGGGCGTTTTTGGGGGACTGTCTCATGTAATTTTTGACGTTCGAAAAGTGCTGATTCTCAGCCTAGTTTGAATAAATGACTTTTGATTTTGATTTTATTATCCTCCAATTTAAAATTAGGAAGCGAAACAAACCAAAACGAAGACTTAAACCAAACAAAGACGATGAAAAAATATTTCAAAGCAAATTAGTAGTAATATCAAAATATCGCAGAAAAGAAATTTCGCCAAAAATAGCTTGAACGTGTATCGCTTAGGTAACCTCGGGTTTTACAGTATTCTGTATTCTGTGATTGATACATGAATTCTTTTTTTGAAACGATCGGCTTGCAAGCCGCGACATTTTTTTAAACATTGTGAAGCTTTCCACTTGGCATTCTCGACTTTATTGCTATAACTGCAACGTTCAAATTACCTGAATACCAATTAGAACCTCATTTCATTATCTTTTAGCAGACGCCTGCATACTGATAAATACTGGCCACGTATAAATTGGCATAAAAACTTTAGAACGTTATCACGCCTGCATATTACTGAAACATACTGGCCACCTAGAAATTGGCATTTGGCAAAAACTAAATATAAATAAACCTCAAGGAACTTCCAAATTCTTATTTCAATGTAAAATATGCATTAACGCGTTGTCGTAAAATTCAATTTAGATCTTTATCGACTTCCGAATTCTAATTTCAATGTAAAGTATGCAATAACTCGTTGACGTAAGATTCAATTTGGATCTTAACTGGATTTTGAACTTTTTTCATACAAACATTAAACACCCTTATTTACACCCTTAACGGTTAAACTTCGTAAAACCCTTTCCTAGTGAGTACCTAGAAGCCGAAAGGAACAATCAGGCCAACATTCATGTCTCTAACTTTAAAAACCTAGGACTTTCATACAAACTTTGACACCCCCTTTCAACCCCTTGGGGTGCGAATTTAAGAAAATCCTTTCTTAGTGCGCGCCTGCACTCCTGCTGCTTGTGCCAAATTTTAGACCTCACGGCCCAGTAGTTTCCGAGATTTCGTGATGAGTGGTCAGTGAGTGGACTTCTCTTTTATATACAGGGTGTTTGGTGCATCGTGTGCCAAATTAAAATGGTCGACTGAAGGGGTCATCCGCTAGCCTTTCAGACCCCTTAACACCCCTCATGCTCTGTGGATTTTTTTTTATCGACTTTTTATTGTTTTCCAAAAAAAAGACCCAAATTTTACTTTCAAATACAGATTTAAAAAAAAATATAAGGCGTAGACTCTGAATTTTAATTTTATTTCGATGTGTATTGTTTAAGAATACTTTTAAATACAAAATTAGTGATATTAGTCACCTAGTTTTTTTTTTAATTCACTCGCAAAGGTAAAACTTAAATTAAAGCTGTACATGTTACAGCTATTTATAAGGCTACAAAAAAAAAAACAAAAGTGACCGGGATCTTCCAACTCCCTCATTAATTCTCCAGTCTTTCCTCTTTCTAATGATGTGCCACATGCCATAAAAGTATTTTAACAACTTTGTGAATTCGCTAGAATTGTGAATCAAGTCACATAAAACTACATTCCAAATTCTAATGAAAAAATATTTATTGCGGAACTGTTACTTGAGAAAGAGGTAAAATTTGTTTTCTCACTCTTTCACAGTAAAATCTATCTTTTATCTCTTTCTTGCATACCTTAAATCGGTTTGAACAAATCGCGCCGCCCGACCCGCCATTTTTTTAGTCGAGACATGACTGCCTCTGCTACCTAACGTGTGTGCTAGTTCACCATACTCCGCGATTCTTTTATTACTTTGTTATCGTTAAGTTTTGCTGGTTCTTGTTACATTTGTTTAATTTTTGTTGTTATTGTTAAACTTTGAGTTTTTTGTTATTGCAATGGCGACATTCTCTAACGAAGAATATGCGTACATCATGATGGCTTACGGAGCCGCTAATGGCGTCGCTCGTGCAGCGCAACGACTTTACCAGGAACGCTTTCCTGGTAGACGATTACCTGGCCGCTGAGTCTTCCAAGACACATACCGACGCATACGCGAGACTGGCAGTGTTACTTTTAATGAACCAAGGGGCCATATTGTGCGACATAATGTTGAAGTAGACGAGAGAATACTGGCACTTTTTGAGGAAGACCCTACAAGAAGCATTAGAAATGTGGCATCACATCTTGATATTTCAATATGGAAAGTGTGGAAAGTACTTCGTCAAAACAAAAAGCATCCATTCCACTACACTCCGGTGCAAGGTACGTAATTTTAAACTAACTTTAAACCCGTGCAAGCTTTGTTTGACCTTGCCTTTGTTTAGCAGGTAATGGGTATGGTATGGCGTCACTTCCAGGTAGTGAATCTATTAGCACGAACAGCGGGTCCTTTCTTGTGCAATTACTTATTGCCCAAGAGAAATTTAAAAGAGTTTTTTGTTTGTTGCAGGTCTTGAGGGTGGCGACTTTGAGAGACGAGTGGCTTTTTGTCGGTTTCTTTTACACACGGATGTGGATGATCCTGATTTTTTTAAAAGACTACTGTGGACGGATGAATCCAAATTTACCAAGGATGGGATCCTCAATTTACACAATTTGCACCACTGGACAACGAAAACGCAAAACCCACGTGTTAAAAGACAGAAATCTTCTCAAAGAAGGTTTAGTGTAAACGTTTGGGCAGGAGTGATTGGGAATCAGGTAATTGGACGGCATTACCTGCCCGATAATCTCAATGGCGAAGACTACCTGGAATTCCTACAAAATGACCTGCCCGAATTAGTGACCGATGTGCCCGTATTTAATGAACGTGTGCCCATTGTATTTCAAAATGACGGCTGTCCCGCGCATTGGCGATTGACTGTGAGGGAATATCTCGACAATGTGTTCCCCAATGCATGGATTGGACGCGATGGCCCTATTCCATGGCCGCCACGTTCCCCAGATCTAACTCCGTTAGACTTTTATGTCTGGGGACGTGCCAAAGAGTTGGTATATGCCACGGAGGTTCCAACTAGGGAGGTATTAGTCCAACGCATAGAAGCGGCATTCAATACTATTAAGGAGGAAATACGACTTCGTACAACAACTGTTGAAATACGAAACAGGTGTCGGGCCTGCATTCCCAACAGAGGCCAACAATCTGAGCAAGATTTGTAACAATGATTAAATAAATGTTAAAAATGCAATTTTGTTTTTTTATTTCAATTAAATCCCACGAAAGATACAGATATGAGACACGAATTTACCTAACCATAAGAATGAGATAGCAGATTTATAGGTTTGACAGGTATCATTTAAGAGATTTTTTTTTAAATCATAATTTTGAATATTAGCCTTAGGTGACTCGATTCACAATTCTAGCGAATTCACAAAGTTGTTAAAATATTTTTATGGCATGTGGCACATCATTAGAAAGAGGATAGACTGGAGAATTAATGAGGGAGTTGGAAGATCCCGGTCGCTTTTGATTTTTTTTTTGTAGCCTTAAAAATAGCTGTAACATGTACAGCTTTAATTTAAGTTTTACCTTTGCGAGTGAATTAAAAAAGAACTAGGTGACTAATATCACTAATTTTGTATTTAAAAGTATTCTTAAACAATACACATCGAAATAAAAATAAAATTCAGAGTCTACGCCTTATATTTTTTTTAAATCTGTATTTGAATGTAAAATTTGGGTCTTTTTTTTGGAAAACAATAAAAAGTCGATAAAAAAAAACCACAGAGCATGAGGGGTGTTAAAGGGTCTAAAAGGCTAGCGGATGACTCCTTCAGTCGACCATTTCAATTTGGCACACGATGCACCAAACACCCTGTATATAGATTAAAATATTAAATATATATTATAAATGCGAACTACTTCAATTCCCCACTCTTCTCAACTTTCACTTGTAACTCTGTCTGTGTGTTACTTACCTTTCCTGCCTTAACGGCTGAGTGGATTTAGCACACGGATAGACCATGACTAGCCATAGGATATTTTTATCCCGGTAGTACATTCCCGCGGGATAATTCTCAATATCATCGCGGGCGAAGCCGCGGGCAAAACAGAACCTTAATAAAAAAAATTGTAAGCCGTCACGGGACGCCTGGCAGATCTGAAACATCAACTGACGGGGTCCGTTAGGGCCAATGCCTGCCAGGGTTGCGAATTAGCCCTAGCACACAGGCAACGGAAGGAACACGGGTAGGTTTTAGTCAGTAGAAGTCCGACACGCCCTCCCGCTCCACCCAGAGCGGGAGAAGTTATTTGATAATTTCCCACCCAAAAAAAAAAAACCCGGCAATATAATAATCCCAATCACATCACTTTCGTTCATTTTATATGAGCCATTGCACACTACTTTCAGTATTTGGAATGTGATGCGCTGCGACCTGATGCGGCTGTAATATGCGCTTGCCTATTATGTTATGTGTTTAATAGTACAAAAGAAAAAGGATGCGAAGGAAAAACAAAGTTTTCATTGTGTAGGTTGCATAACTCGAAACCTACACAATAGTTCGATTAATACTGGCCTATTTATACACTTTTAATATAATTAAATTTTAATTTCAACTTGTCTTGTATTTATTTCTTCGCGATAACCAGGCGCGATAACAAATTCTTATATACGTATGACACATTATTTTGTTTATCGTTAGTAAAATATCTTCTTTTGTACTGAATTTAATTGTGTTTTTTATGTTTATTATTCGCTATTAAAACGCTATTCATATCTCAACAGGGCTCGGTCTCAAAATCGATCGTGAACCGCAACCTAATCTGTCTGAACGAAGACACATTGGGGGCCATAGTGAAGGGTGGTATTGCCCAATATGTGGCGATGGAACTGGCTCTTGAACATAGCCGTGGGAGGCAGGACCGAGCTCAGCCGGCCAGGCATATGACACCTTGGATCAGCGCGTCATTACCAGGGTAATTATGATAAATACGTTTTGAAACGCTAAGAGAGATTTCAGATTAGTTTTTTTTTGTTCATATAAGTAGTCAAATACACAATGTCATATTTTGTATTTTTAACTTAGGTAATGAATCGTTAGTATTGATCGGGTCACATACCGGGTTACTTCTGTTTTATATATGCACGTGTTTCTGTGACAAATAAACCTATTTTTCTGTCTTTCTTTCTTTTACATAACTTACTTTGTCTCAGTTTTTCAGTCCCTTTTAATTATAGACTAAAGGCTCATTTTCCAATGCCAGATATCTTTATCCGAGGAAAAGTTGTTAACATTTGACAGTTTTGCCATATAAAAAACTGTCTGACGTCAATTTTATTCCCCATATTTATGTTATCGTTGAAAAAATCTGCCCTTCAATAAAATAAGTCTGAGTACTTATTAATAATAGTAATAATGCTGATGATGAATAATTTAATAATGATGTTTAATTACTTTTGATACTCGCAGTTTATGCAGTTTTATGTATCGTTCACACATCCGTCGGTTTGTTGTATTTCTAGTAAGTAAATTGTTCTTTGTGGAATATTAAGTAAGTAAGTAATTATTTATTTAATATAAATAATATTATAATATAATCTTTATTTATCCAAAAACATACAGAGTTTGAAATACAGTTTTTTTATACAGTTTAGAAATACATTAGAAAAAAGGAAGAAGGAGGAGGTTGGATAGAATAACGTTGTTACAAAGGTGTTACACGTAGGTAGGTAGGTATTACACTATCATACGATATCTAGGATCATTATAGGGTTATATCTCTTACCCAATATGAAATATGTATGTATTATTCCGTAGCTCGTATATCATGACTCACATCATGCCTGTTTTCTCCGAAGGTGTAAGCAGAGGTTTACCTATAGTACCTAAACCTACATTTTGCCAGTTATATTTAAGTGCCATGTGATGTAATAGGCTCGCCCCCTATTACATGTAATAGGGCCTATTGCCATCAACCGGGCACAAATCCAGACTCCGGGCTGCTACTGAGAAATTACGGATGAAAAACCCAATAACAATCCCCGACCCGGGAATCGAACCCAAGATCTATGACTCATAGACATATGATAGTGTTATATCCTCTTTACCCTACGTTATGTGACATACAGTTAATCTGTTTTAGTTTTCGCTAGGACTAGATGATGACAAGCCCGGTTGTTGAAAGTCTGATGATAAAAACAGTTTCTGACACTGACAAATCCCATGTGGAAATGCTGCGATTGTTTGACAAAAAAGATAACCAATCAAAGCACTTGACATGAAATTTGGCCAGACAATAAAACAACCTGAATAGGGTTTTCGTACCAAGATATAATCTTGTGAAATTTGGGCAGGTCTCGAGAAGTGTGTGAGTGTGTGACCCGCGTGCGCCTGATATCGTGGCTGGTGATGGGCGCGCTGTGCAACAGTCGCACGCACCAGCTGCCCGCGTCGCACGCGTCGCACGCGCCGCACGCGCCGCACGCGCCGCCCGCGCACATGCACCAGCCCGTGCCGCAGGATGCTACGTGCCACATTACTGACTATATACAGGTAACAATGTCGCTCTGTTGATTCGATGAACATCAACACACACAACATGGCTTTTTACATGAATGTTTACTTTGAAAAGTATTATATTTACTACTTTAATTTATTGTGAATGTGAGCACTATGTGGGTCATTTTTTTTTTTCTTTAAATGTTTTCCTTTCTTTTCTCAGTTAAGTTTTAATGATGGTCTGACATTTTGAGCGCTTTATGCGGCCTACCCAAATGTCCTTTTTTTGGTACTGTTCGTCGAGTCGTTGAGCTCCTTAAGTTTTGAGTTGAGCTGCACGATTACTGACAAATGCTTACACTGATTGGTCAGGTCCGCTCAAATTTGCGTGGTTCTTTCCTCAAAAGACCATTTCAGACACGGATCTACATGGTCCTCACATGATCTGACCAAGATTATGTCTGGACTTTAAAAGAGACTTTGACCCCTGAGTTTGTTTCGCCATTTCTTCTCAGGGGTAGTCAGATAGGAAATGTCGGCTACATCTAGATTTATTTTTTATTTTTTATATGACGTGTAAAAGTGATTTTAATATCCTATTTACAGAATAAACGATTTCATTTCATTTCATTTCATTTCATGTTTGCTTAGGAAATTGACTATCAAATTTAAATGTCAGTAAAATCAACTCCCACCGTCTTTGTCACTCGTATGAAATGCCTATAAAACGGCAAATTGGTAAACTATATATTTCCCTGACCGTACATGTTGATGTAATGTCGGGATGAATAAATTATGATAGAGATCCTGTACCTATTCAAAATATTGTTCTGTGAAATTGGTTTCATTTTAGCATTAGGATCAACATATCTTTCAAGATACTTGAAAATTATTCCCGTGACGAATAACTATTACATGGTACGGCCGCCATCTTGGATTTAAAATAGATGTCAACAATTACGACAATACACATTCTTTATTATACACAATTAGACTTGTTCGTTATTCCTGTTACTACCCTGTTCCACTGTTTTGTGTAACCTTCGAGTTTATTACATATTATGTTTTCGTACACACGTTTTTTCTGTGACAATCAAAAATATTTTTCTTTCTTTCTTTCTTTACCCTGCATTTATTTTTTGCTCCCACATAATTAAATTTATGATAATTGTTCTCAGACAATAATGTCATCATACGTCGAACAAACAAAACCTGCCGCACTTCGCATGTCAGCCTTACTCCACGCCTTCGTGCTGTGCCAACTATGGACCCTATACCTGGAACAGCTAGCAGCCTCCTCCCCGCCCTGCAGCGAGCCACACAACACCACCACGTGCATCCTGCTGGACTTCTGGTGCAAGCTGGTGCCCAGCATCCTGCAGGTCACCGTGCAGTCCAAAGTGGTGAGGACCAACGTGCCTACTGTCTGTTCAAAAGCAAGTGATGATTGATGAGTGATGTTCTTACGCAATCACTCACCAAAAGGAATTAATTACACATTTATATGTATTTTTAACCGACTTCACAAAAAGGAGGAGGTTCTCAAGTCGTCTGTGAACCTCTGAACTCCGTCGTTTATGAACCGATTTGGAAAATTATTTTTTTAATTGAAAGGATATACTTCCAGATTGGTCCCATTTTTTTCAAAATCCGGTTCTGATGTTGGGATCCATGAGTAATTGAGGGAACTCCTCAAATATTATAGGCATACCTATAGCAATTTTTATATTTTCATCAACAAGTCAATCATTTGCATTCAGAAAGTATAATTTGGTGAAGTGGAACAGATGAAGAAGGCCACAGATGGCCACCGGAACTTCTCAGTGATACGTAATTCACGGGTGGCGATGAGATATCTGGATTAAGATAGTTAAGCGAAGCAAATTTAAATAAATAGTTCTGATATAAATGGTACCATCAAACTGATCTGATGATGAAGCCGGATGGTAGGCACTGGAACTCCGTTAAAAAACAATGTATCCTACCCGTGTTTGGTCTTATTGGAATTGTCATGAGATGCACTCTGGCTATAAATGATTTTTAACCGACTACAAAAAAGCAGGGGGTTCTCAATATATATATATCTAGCCATATGTACATATAAAAGGAAACCGTGACTGATTGGTCTATCAACACAGCTCAAACCACTGAACAGATTGGCCTGAAATTTGGCACGTAGACATCCGCTAAGAAGCTGTTTTTGGAAATTTGACCTTTAAGGGTGGAAAACGGGGGGTTTTCTTTGCATGATAAATCTTATTCCTAAGGTTAATAAACTTGAAACTTGGACGAATACTTACGTAAGTAAATTATAAAGTTTATATTTTTTTGTTAACTTAACTTCAACTATCCGTTGAAGTTAAGTTAACAAAAAAATATAAACTTTGTTTGTATTTTTGTTGTTGTATGTCAAAGCTTGTATAGAAGAATTTTAACGCGCGGTCTGATCAACTCGAAACTCAGTATTTATACTTAAGACCAAAAGTGAAGAATAACTTGTATCAGGGTTTTTCGAAAATCTACCCATAACGGGGTGAAAAGGGGTAGTCAATTTTACAAGAGAGGATTTTACTACGTGGCTTGATTAACTCGAAAATTGGCCATAAACGAAAATACAAAACCAAAGACACCGACTTCCGAAATTAAATTAAATATTATATTAAATGTGGGTGTACTACAGGTACACCTCTGCCCTACCCTTCGAGGAAACAAGGCGTGATGTTATGTTATGTGCTTCCGAAATTAAAGTTATTTTTCACTTTTTAGTGTTTTTGTTGGAAGTCGGTTGTTTTTTTTTGTAAAAAAGTTTTTTAAAGGTTTCAATTTTATATCTGACGTCTTTTTAACCGACTTCCAAAAAGGAGGAGGTTTTCAATTCGGCTGTTTTTTTTTTTTTTTTATGTTTGTTACGCGATCACTCCGTCAATTATAAACCGATTTTGAAAATTCTTTTTTTGTTTGAAAGGGTATACTCCCGAGGTGGTCCCATTGCCACCAAATCAGAATCTGATAAAGGGATCCAATGGAAATCGAGGGAAACCCTCAAATTTTATATGCAAACCTATAGCGATTTGGGTATTTTTTATAGTAACTCGTGCATTTGCTCACGGAAAGCACCATTTGGTGAAGTGGAACTGATGATGGAGACCACAGATGGCCACCGGAACAATATAATAATGAGTACCTATTTAACGGGTTGCGATTAAGCAATTTATGCTCGTCACTATGCATATGGTGAGTGGCAGTTCTCCTGGTTCTTCCCAGGAGAACTCCTCAACAATCAACGTTCCAGCATCGGGAAAAGCAATATTTCCTAAAAGGTGATGAGCAGTTAACATTAGGCTATTGTAACTTAGATAAATTCAAAACTGACCCACTAAAAAGTGAAAAATAAAAAACTTTTTACAAAAAAATAATAACCGACTACCAAAAATAACACTACAAAGTGATATTTTTGGTAGTCGGTTATAATACTTTGTAGTGTTATTTTTGGTAGTCGGTTATTATTTTTTTGTAAAAAGTTTTTCCAACAAGTATTGTTTGAATAACGGTATTAAATCGTAATTGAAAAATCATACGAATCTCGGATCTTCAATCAAACGAAAATTTGGGTTATAGAATTAATCTCAATTATCACATGAAACACATCTTCAGGGTGATTTAAAGTTATTGTTTCGACAAGCGTAGTGTGGGACGCCCCCCCGCTAGATGGACCGACGACCTTAAAAAGGTGGCTGGGGCAGGCTGGATGCGGAAGGCGGAGGACAGGGTGTTGTGGCGCCTCCTGGGAGAGGCCTATGTCCAGCAGTGGACTGCTATAGGCTGAGTTGATTGATTGATTGATTTCGGTTTCAATTATTCAAATAATCAAATCAAAGCACTCAATTTGTAAGTGGCAGTACGAATTGGCTTCCACAGTTACATTTCATGAACCGTTTATTTACATTTTATTCAGATACTTTTGTAATAGACGATTAAGTGCTGCACCCGGAACAGATGACGGTGCTTGACTGGTGGCAAACCACTTTCAGTAAGTAAAGCTAGGGTGTCCTAAGACAGAGGTGCAGCTAAATTACGGTCATCAAGAAAATGATGGTACTGATGTTTAAAGTTACGGTGTCCAAAAGCTTTTTACTATCGCCAAAGTTTACCTGGCGTCATTAAAAAGTTAAATTATGGCGGCTATGGTATGTTAGGAAACCTCAGCGCAAATATTTTTAAAGTTAGTTAGTTTAGGATCATGTCACAAAATATTGTTTTCTAAATATGACTCATATGGAAATAAAGCTGTGTTCTATCCAAATAAAATAGATGTCCTTCGACTTCAGCATTAAGCAACCATTCGATAGGTTGTCGAATTGAAAATGACACACTTTTTGCTCTACCCCCGACAGCAAATAGCTGTCGGAAGCATGGTAGTCGTCTATTTAATTTAAACTGACAACATTTTCGGGTTTTGGATTTCTGAACAGCTTTCAGAGGAATTTTGATAACATTGATTGCCTTTCGACACTCGAACGAAAAAAAGCAGCGTTTTAACTTTTGTGCCTGTTATGCCTATAATTGTGTATTCGTGTATTTAGTTATAAGAGAACCCCAAACGCCTTCTTTCGTCAGATTTCTAGTTTTATATTTTTTGTAAGCGAAGGTAACGCCATCTCTCGACCTATCGATCAAGACTGTATTTTATACGTAAAATCTGTAGTTAAAATCTATATTATGAATGAATTAATTGCACCGACCCCAGCGCGACGAGACTCGATCACACTAGCCCCTGGAGCCTCATGTTTCATGCGACTACAGAGACCATTGTATATCAAAGAGTAGACCGGGCGCCGCGATAATGGTAGGGAAGACGTGCCCTTGGGATATGGAAGGATTATTAGAGCCATACCGGATATGCATCCTTGAGTAAGCGTTCGAATAATGGAGAGCCGGGTGATATTTATCTATGGGAGGGCCATCTTTTAACAGAGTCGCCGCCAGGTTAGCGCAGGTCCAGCTGCTTCCGGGGATCGCGGTAGTCGCACGGGATCCCAAGATTCCCGGTGCAAGTGTGGAAAGAGAATATTGGGGTGGTTTTTAGTCAGTAAGAGTCCAGTGACAGACCCCTCCGCCCGCCCCAGGGCGGAGGACATCCATAATGATTTTGCCCCAAACAAAAAACAAGGTCCAGCTGCTTTCCCGACTCTTTTCTGTGTCACTGCTATGCTGTGTTACACGTTGCTGATTCCAAAGTCTATATCTATGGTCTCACTACTATCCGTTTCAGATTTCTAATAAATTTCGCCAGCAGCTTTCTTGATCTTATCTGACAACTTTTTCAATCTTGGTATCTTTAGACTTCAGGTTATAGTAGAGGTATGAGGAACAGGGTGTTAAGCTCACTCATCCTCCATAGAAAAGAGAGGATCCTCCGACAAGACGGGAGTTGTGTCTGGTGGGCTACTGCCTGACGATTGATGTCAGGAGGTTGTATATGGTACTCGCGGTACCGGATTTTGCGTGACGTCAGTGTGATGCGTAGTTCGCATGTGGTGATAGAGATGCCTCCACAGGAATTGCTTAAAACAAAAATCAGAAGATAAAAGTAACGTGTCTTTCAGCTGGCCGAGACGGTGAACCTTCATTTCCTGAGTCTACTGGAGTCGTTATTGGAGTGTAATTCCACCGTGCTCAACAAGCTACTGCCTTTGTGGTCACCCATACTGCATTCGCCATTGTTCAATGTAAGTGGTTTTTCTTGTGTAACTTTTGATGACAATGTGCTCGTAATTCTTTTATTTTTGTCGGAAAAGTTGCAAGTTCATAGGTAACATTTCTATTTATTATTTGTTATATTAAATCTACTACTGCTAGAACAGCAGACACGTCTACCTCGTCGAAACTCATTTTTGAAAAGAGATTTTCTTAACAAACCATCATTGCTTCAAACAAAAACACTTTAGTCGCAGCATCAAAAATCAAATCAAAAATATTTTATTTCACATAAGCCTACATGGGCACATAGGAAACATCAGAAGCTAGGTGCACGGTTCCAAATGGTTGTTTCCTATAGAGAAGAGCCGGCAAGAAACTCCACGGTTACTCTTTTAAAAAGAATGGGCTTTTACAATGTTTTCAAGTTACAGTGTTAATAGGTATGGGAGGACAGTGTAGGTACCAAGTACTTAACAAAATAGAAAATGATTTACAAAGCTGCAGTTTATCAAGCCTACAACGTTCTCACGTTCACAAATTAAAAAATAATCTATATAAAATATTGCAAAAAAATAAAAATAAAAACCTATTTAAACCGAATGACAAGATTATTGTTACAACTGTATCAAATCTGAATTAATATTCTGTCAACAAAAGCCACCAATAAACACTTTAAATTAAAATTGTAGGTATTTCGTCTCAAATAATGTAGATACTATGTCAAAGAAGTGTGTAAAAAATAAAATAAAAATAATCATCGTAATTTGGGAGCAGATAATAGACATTTACATAGTTATGCCGTTATTGAGGTACCAGGAAAGCCACATGTGCAGAAGGAATTATTTCCAAACTTCCTTGTCTTCAACGTAGTCTTTAACCTTATAATATGCTTTTTTATTAGGACACATTTGATGTGGGTTTTGAACTTTGGCAACTTGTTATAAAATCGGATAAGTACTGTTTATAAGAAATTACTTGTTTGTTTTAGTTAACCTAAATTTTGGTATCACAATTTCATGTTTACTTGTACTACGTGTATTTATATTATGCAAATCGCTTCTTATTTTGAAAATTCCTAGGTTTTTGCGAAAATATAAAATACTTTCTAAGATATAAAGAGAAGTTAGTGTTAGTACATCAATTTCTTTGAATATGTTGCACAGGGACTCACGAGGACCCATTCCATAGATCGCGCGGATTGCCCTCTTTTATTAAATAAAAATTGAATCTACATCAGCTGCCAGTCCCCATAGAACGCAAAATGCCATGAGACATAATACTGTGGAAAGCCAGAAAACAAAGACGTCGCCCCGTTAACGTTTTCTTTTTGCTGCCTGTTTGATAGATAGGAAAAAACAAGATCAGCAGCTTGTACATGAATTCCGTAGTGGTGTAATTTATGGATCAGTGTACTGTTGTCAACGCAGTCAAACGCTTTTCAGAGGTCACAGAAATTGCCAATGGCGTCCTGGGATTTCTCCCAGGATTCCAAAATTTGACTGATGAGTTTTACTCCTACGTCAGTCGTTGACCTTACTTGCGTGAAACCAACAGGACTGGCTGGTTAGCTTACATGTTTAGGTAACATTTTTATTAAGAAAATTGGTGTTATAAAAGCACCTAACATCGTTACTTAACCGATTTGGCAAATTGGCGCCCCCAGATCGGTTACGTAACGATGTTAGGTGTTTTTATAACACGAAAACATGGCGCAGCGTACACCTGGCTTTAAAAGGCATAGATATTCCAAAAAAAAGGTACGTGTGAAGCCGTAACCTATTCTTTAGGCGTTTTTTCGAGAAAAATGTCGCTTATCATTAGATAGGAGGGGACCTCTGTAGTATGTAGCTTTAAGTGAACTTTTCTCGGAGTAAAAGCAATTTGTTCCCGGTAGATGCCTCGCCACGTATCCCAGCGCCTGGCAGTGTGCCGCGCCCTCGCGCCCTGCGCAGGCGCACGCGGCGACGCGCACTCCGCAGCCGGCGCCGCGGCGCAGCGCCGCCTGCACCGCCTGCTGGCCAAGATGGCGCAGCTGGAGCTGCAGCCGCACTCCTTTTACTTCATATAGGTGTGACGAGCTGACTGTTGCCCGCCTACATCACGACTAGGTAACTGACGCACACAGCGCCGCCTGCACCGCCTGCTGGCCAAGATGGCGCAGCTGGAGCTGCAGCCGCACTCCTTTTACTTCATATAGGTGTGACGAGCTGACTGTTGCCCGCCTACATCACGACTAGGTAACTGACGCACACAGCGCCGCCTGCACCGCCTGCTGGCCAAGATGGCGCAGCTGGAGCTGCAGCCGCACTCCTTTTACTTCATATAGGTGTGACGAGCTGACTGTTGCCCGCCTACATCACGACTAGGTAACTGACGCACACAGCGCCGCCTGCACCGCCTGCTGGCCAAGATGGCGCAGCTGGAGCTGCAGCCGCACTCCTTTTACTTCATATAGGTGTGACGAGCTGACTGTTGCCCGCCTACATCACGACTAGGTAACTGACGCACACAGCGCCGCCTGCACCGCCTGCTGGCCAAGATGGCGCAGCTGGAGCTGCAGCCGCACTCCTTTTACTTCATATAGGTGTGACGAGCTGACTGTTGCCCGCCTACATCACGACTAGGTAACTGACGCACACAGCGCCGCCTGCACCGCCTGCTGGCCAAGATGGCGCAGCTGGAGCTGCAGCCGCACTCCTTTTACTTCATATAGGTGTGACGAGCTGACTGTTGCCCGCCTACATCACGACTAGGTAACTGACGCACACAGCGCCGCCTGCACCGCCTGCTGGCCAAGATGGCGCAGCTGGAGCTGCAGCCGCACTCCTTTTACTTCATATAGGTGTGACGAGCTGACTGTTGCCCGCCTACATCACGACTAGGTAACTGACGCACACAGCGCCGCCTGCACCGCCTGCTGGCCAAGATGGCGCAGCTGGAGCTGCAGCCGCACTCCTTTTACTTCATATAGGTGTGACGAGCTGACTGTTGCCCGCCTACATCACGACTAGGTAACTGACGCACACAGCGCCGCCTGCACCGCCTGCTGGCCAAGATGGCGCAGCTGGAGCTGCAGCCGCACTCCTTTTACTTCATATAGGTGTGACGAGCTGACTGTTGCCCGCCTACATCACGACTAGGTAACTGACGCACACAGCGCCGCCTGCACCGCCTGCTGGCCAAGATGGCGCAGCTGGAGCTGCAGCCGCACTCCTTTTACTTCATATAGGTGTGACGAGCTGACTGTTGCCCGCCTACATCACGACTAGGTAACTGACGCACACAGCGCCGCCTGCACCGCCTGCTGGCCAAGATGGCGCAGCTGGAGCTGCAGCCGCACTCCTTTTACTTCATATAGGTGTGACGAGCTGACTGTTGCCCGCCTACATCACGACTAGGTAACTGACAGAACAAATCATCTTCACACATCACTACAGAAAGAAAGAAAGAAATTATTTATTTGCTGATAATGTAGGTATACATATAAGTTAGAATATTTATTAAGTGTCCCGGTACATTTTACCTTACGGCATGCAAAATATTAGGTTTTAATTAATAATACAGATACAGCTATTACAATTATTATTAGCCATAGTCGAATTGAACAGATCAGACTAAAAAACTAAAAAATGAATTAAATATAAATCTCTCGCAAATTATACAATCAAGAATATAAGTGTAATGTATGTGTGTAGTGTAATGTTAAAAGCTTAATGTTAAAATAATTCAAAACATTAACAACAATCACAATTATTATTATTTATAGAATTTAGATAATCTGATAATATCAAAATCTGTTATGTCAAATTACAATAGAACAACAACCATAAAAAAAATCCCTAAAAAATAAATAACAATGTCAATAATATAATCTTTAAAATTCGAAATTGCAAAGACAACGTACATTTATCAATAACATTTTCCTATATAATTTTGTCATTTAAAAAGTCTTTAATTGTGTAATAACATTTCTCCAGCAATAGTTTTGTTAATTGTTTTTTAAACATTTTTATGGGTAGTTCTTTAAAATTTTCAGGTAATTTATTATATATACGCGGTCCCATGGAAAAGATGCTATTTTTTAATAAGGCTGTTTTATGACCACCTGTGCACAATTGGTTTTTATACTGGGACCTCATTGGTGCCGTGTGTTGTGTCAATCTTTGAGGTAAATAGGTGTCTATTTAATTTAACGAAAAGGGCAGCTTCGAGTATATATGTATAAACAAGGTAATGTTAGAAGTTTAAGGGATATAAATATAGGTTGACAACTTTCAGTAAACTTAAGACCTGTCATTGATCTAAGACATCACTGCAGTTGCCCCAAAATATGACACCGTATCTTAATAATGAAGCAACTAATCCATCATAGGCTATAACTAATGCATTTATGTTTAGTTTATTTGAGAGGTTATAGAGAACATATGAAGGATTACTAAGTTTTTGGCAAAAATTTTCAGCATGAGATTTCCATGTCAATTTGTCATCAATCTGCACTCCTAAGAATTTAGTCACTGAAGTTGTGTCTACGATTTGGCCATTATATTCAGTAATTACTTTTTTTGGCTGTAACCTCTGGTGAAAATGCATGACTTTAGTTTTTTGTAAATTTATGACTAGATTATTTTTATTAAGCCAACCTATTATTGTTTTAAGTGTGCAGTTTATTTTATCTTCGTAGTTCGTCTCATTCATACATTCGACTATAGCAGTGCTGTCATCGGCAAATAATGTCATTGGCTGCCGAATTTGACGGGGTAAGTCATTAATATAAAGTAGAAACAGTAGTGGCCCGAGTAAACTGCCCTGTGGAACTCCGAACTCTGTTACTCTGCAACTGGATAGGTATTTCAGTTCACGCTTAGTTTTAGTACAGATTCTCGATAGTTCTGTGTACTGTTTTATATCCGTGAGATATGACTTAATTAGGTTTAGCACGTTTCCTCTTGTGCCATAATCGCTAAGTTTATTTAAGAGAGTGTCATATTTTACATAATCGAATGCCTTTGTCATGTCTACAGGTGGCGATGTGTTCAACTCTTCATTCCCTCTACCAACGGGTCCCGTTTAATGGTCGCTGTGTATTATGTACGTACTCTTATGTATTATTAAGTACGTAGCAAAACTATTGTTCACTGAGTAACATATTTGTTTAAAACTAGCATCATTACCAAAAATATATAATTCGTCTTCACGTGGAATAACACGTTTGTATTTGCACCAGCTTGTAACTATGTACAAATCTTATAAATTGATTTTGATCGAGATTCAGAAGTCATAGTGATTTGTAATTTCGTAAGAATGTCAAGAATTGATGACATTACAATAATTTAATTATAATGACCTGATGCTGCAGCTAGGTTCATCAGCACAATAGGAAATATCCCATAGACTTGTGGTTAATAATGTGTTTGCGTGTACGTGTACGGTATTACGTACAAAGCCTACAATACTGATGCTGCAGCCAGAATCTAATAGCTTGAATAAAAGCGTGTTGTTCTAGTTTTGTATAAAAATGTATACCAGTTGTAAGTGCAAGTCGATTGTACAGTAAGCAGCACGTTTGTGATAACACAACCGGTATGAGCTGGCTTATTCTATTAAACTCCGTACTATGCTATCCCAAGGTCAAAGTGTTACCACTGACCTACGGTCGACTGTATTTTTAAGTATATGATGAATTTTTGAAAATAAATCTTCCAATATCATCGTTTACTGGTACTAAATTGACGTAAATGAATGTTAAGCGATAAATTTACGCGAAACCGTGTTTACTTTTGCCCGTTTTGAACGTAGGTAGGTAGGTACTCACATATAATATCGGCGGCGAAGTGTCAATACCTCCTATGCGAAAATTGTCGCGAAATTCACTTTTTATGGTTTTGAATTTAAAAGTCAAATTCGCATGTTCTAGCAAAATCTTTTACCTTCCTTTTTTAATTGCAGGTATTGCAATAGCATAAATCAAGATGTTGAAATACCTTTTAGCTAAACCACCGAGTGTAGGGTATTACCTCCCAAATTCCATGGGACTAGGTGTTGACTTTGACAGTTAGAAGTTATTGGCACTTCACCGTCGATATGCCAAACTTAGGGCAAGTTAAATTAGGTAGAATCTCTGTTGGAACGAGTTATAAGTAGGTATGCTTTAGTAAACTGAATCGTGATTGGACTAGGATTTATTTGCAATCCTAGCCATTCCGCACCTTCGCCGTCTAAAATGTATACTTTAGACCTCGAGGTGCGGAATAGCTCTTTTTTATTAAATAAATAAAATTTCGCTCATTAGAGGGCTCCCTAATCGACAAATTTATTTTATCACTTTATAGTGCTAAATAAGTACCTACTTGAATACCCAATCTTAGATAATTTACAAAAATGTATTTTCACTCAAACACCTATCAACTTGGGTTATATTATTATAGTCTTAGGGCAAATTATTAATCGTCAGATAACTTATCTGCGGAATTTATACGTCAGTTTGACATATTGTCTATAGAAAAACTGTCAAATTTTCATATTTATTCTGCAGATAACTTTATCTGACAATCGAAAGATCCTCCCTAAGTTTTGTAATAAAAAGGTCCTAAAAATGTAGGTTGCTATGGAATTTGAACTTTGTCATAATTATATGACATTATGTTTGTATTCCAAAAACTTGATTATTAGTTAACGTTCTAAATTCAAATACCTTCTTGTTTACGTGGTAGAGCCAAGCTGTAGCATCCACCAGACTACAGCTCACTGGGCTGGCTCGACCGGGGAAGTACCACGCTCTCACACAACACCGACGACACGTGGCAACGTTGGCGATGCGAAATTTAAATGTTCTTACGTTTTTTGCAATTTGCTGGTCTGTATCAGCGGGCTAATTGCGTAACACACTATCAGTAGGAATCGGTTTCAATTTGACAGTTCAACAACATTCATTGCTATATTTACGTTGTTAAGCAGGCAATTTTTTCTAACATATGAAGCAATGGATTAGCAATATACTTCAAAATCATTCCGATTACGATTCAAACTGTGTTACGCAATTAGGGTGCAGGTTGTATGTTGATCAAAATAATTATTTGCGGCCGTAACGAATATGTTTCTCCAGAATTATAATCATTAAAGTCATCAATACAACTCTCCAAGTTAGAATTGGCCTTAAAAGTCATGATTTCATAGTATATAGTCATTCAACCCTGAACTTAGAGAGTTTTATTAATGATTTTATTGATAATAATTCTGTAAATACATATTTGTTACGGCTGCTAATCATATTTTGATTAACATACTACCTGATACTATGGTCAGCAAATTTAAAAAAAACAAGAAATTTTAAATTTCACGAGCTTCCCAGGCGCTGTCGCTTTAGGTAGCTGCGTGTCGTACGGTGAGTGACGAGGACCGGAAGCCTTACCTCCCCCCGCACCCGGGGGAGGGAGCAGCCTTCTCAAAGCAATGATCTTCAAACTCCTGAATAATGGATCCCAGCCATATTATAGCGTGTTGTCGTAGATACTTAGTCTGGAAGAATACGCATTACAAAGGCTTGAGACCCAGCATTCAGGACCTAGCAGTAAGTGCTTTAATTAGGCTGCTTTAAATTGACCCCGCACTGCGAAAAATTTCACTAGCCAGTGTTGGCGAAATTCATACCGTTCCTTAAAACAATACTTATCTATTTGTTTTCATGTAGGTACCTATTTGGTATAAAATTCAGAGGTTACAGATAAAGTGAAAAAAAGATTACAACATTTTTCGCAATGTGTGGTACCCTTTTTTTTTTTTTCGGGGGGAAACCTTCAAAAGGCATCTGGACTTTGGGGAAAAAGACCAGGGAGTGTGGGATTCTTACCTCACTAAAACCACCCCGGTGATCACCATCAGCACATGAAGAGGATCCCGTTACCTCTTAATAGACCAATCCGGAACCCCCTTAGTGCAACACCTGTTAGGGCACGTCTCTGGGGAGACTATAAAGAGTCTCCCCTGATCCTCGCTATGCACGGCAGCACGTGATCACAGTGCCACCGTATTCCCTGAAATCGCTCGGTGGGCAATCAGTGTCCCCACTCTGATCGCCCGCGATTCCAAAGTCCCGCCTGTATTAAATGATGCAGTGGAGTTTCGGCGTGTTAGACGTCGAGGCGGTTGCCTCCTCGACGCCTTCTTCTTCGAGCGGGATCGGCTCTCTCACGATTCCGTTCGTGAGAGAATCGGAGAAATGTGTGGTACCTACAATTTTTGTTAGAGCCCTCTATTATTTTATACATGGACTTACCTTAGTGGTGCTTTTAATTTGAGTAACATTTCATCATCACCATCCACTCAGTCACAGTACTTTTTTTTGTTTTATAGCCTCTGGTAATCCTATTTTTGAAGTAGGCCCCTTGGGCTGGCGGGGCAGTTTTGTCTGATTTTTACTGACTAAAACCAAGAGGCGTACTTCAACTACCTTTGATTGGAGCGCTAGACTGGTTACGCAGTTCGTCACGCTCGGACGCCTAAGTATTGGTCTGCATAAGTTCCATGCAGACCTCTTCATTCTACGGCCGCAGTACCTTTTGAGAGGCGGAACACGTCTTACCACCGTCTCGGGCTAGTGTCTTTTCAGGCGACAGACTCCCCAAGTCTGCAACTCACAGGCCACACCCTATGGCACCCTGTCTCCAAATGTCATCACTGTGCCTTGCTAGTTGATCTGCCCAACTTCGTGTATTTAACTTTACTTCAGTTAAATAATAAGATCTTTACGTGGGAGGACATAATGACGCAATTCGTGACACAAAACATCGCCCAAGTGCATGTCTGGAAGATGCCACTCAAAGTTTTATTTCGAATGGGATCTTTATTAGGGATCATCAATCTATTGCGATATTCACGCCTCGATGATAAGATGAAGTTATACCTGTATTTGTACGCCGTTATGTTGCGTAAAGAACTTTAATATACAGTTGGTTTTGTAACCACGTTTTTGCTGTTAATGTCATCCTTATGCGTACGGAATAGAAGTCAAAATCGGTTGAACGGACTGTAAAAAAAGTTATTGAAATTTATATTCTTATTTCAAATGAAGTATAGGTAGTTTGCAGGGAAGGAAGGTAATAAGTCTTTGTACATTACATAATAGAGATGAAGAACGGTGGACTCAATATACCCTCTAAAGGTAATCTTATCTTTAGTGGGTATATTGAGTCCGCCGTCGTCCGCCGTTGGTGTGTATACACATAAACAGTAGGTACATAAGAACTTATTTAAATAAAATAAGAACTAAGTAAGTAAATATAGTATTGTTTAAGAATCTCCTAGCTAGCGATAAAGACACTGCCAT
Source organism: Tiliacea aurago (assembly GCA_948098905.1). Classification (NCBI taxonomy): domain Eukaryota; kingdom Metazoa; phylum Arthropoda; class Insecta; order Lepidoptera; family Noctuidae; genus Tiliacea; species Tiliacea aurago. The sequence continues at coordinate 1,461,517 of OX402598.1, read as the reverse complement.
TTGATAAAATAATCTAGGTAAATAACATTAACTTAAACCTAAGTAAATACTTAAACTATTGACAACAAGGATCAGGTTAAACTAGAATACTTTAAGGAGAATCCAACTGTAACGTAATTATAATTCTTTAATAAAGAATCTTGATTGCTAATCATATTAGTGCGGATGACCATACCAGTGACAGCAATTCCATGAATAAACTGAAACCTAACAGCTCCATTGGCCCCGGTAAAATTCCCCCCTTTATTACTATAATGTTCAAAATATATAGGCTTGCAGACTGATACTTATCCTATATTCCTAAAACACAACCGTTGAATATTACCGCTCTATCGCAAATTTATCATCCCCGGCGAATTTCTTTGAGAACATCCTCCATAGTTCCGTATACGAGCAAGTAAACATGTAATGAGCAGCACGATTTTAGAAGCAAGAGGTCAGTTGAAACGATTCTCCTGACATTTGTTAAATATCTCCTCCAGCTTGGACCGCGGGCGTCAGATAGACGTACTTTATTTTGACTTCCGGAAGGCGTTTGATAGGGTTAACAACGAAACTGAAGCAAAATAGGTCTCGCGATCGTCGGCAGTTCGTTAGGCTCGGTATGCACAAATCAGGCACCTACCACACGCGTTCCGGAGTAAGTCAGGGCTCAATTTTGGGGCCTTTATTATTTTTAATCATAGTTAATGATCTTCCCCAAGTTCTCAGTCGTGGAAGATGTATATTATATGCTGACGACTTGAAATTGTACCTCAAAATAAACTCCGACCATGACTGTTTAGCACTGCAGCAAGAAAGATGCAATATGCAAGTGAAGCTTAGACAACAAGATGGAATTTAATTCCTCCAAATGCTTCGCAATGACATTCGGTAGAATGTGGCACCCAGTTAATTATGAATACAATTTAAATAACAATACCATCATGAAAAATACAGCAATGAAAGCTCTGGGAGTCACATTCGACCGAAAGCTCACCTTCCACGACCACATTGCCACGGTAGCTAAGGCATCCTAGCAAAGGTAGGGATTTGTTCTGTGTAATTGCCGCAATTTTCGCTGCGCACATGCTATCAAAATAATATTTAATGCACTCGTGCGTAGCATATTGGAATCCAGCTTCTGCGTGTGGAATCCACGCGAAAGTACCTACGTGCTTTTATTGAAAGAGGTACAAAATGCGTTCCTTAGGTTTCTCTATAAGCGTAAACATGGCTTTTATCCTTAACCTCTATCCAACAAAATTTCTGCTGAGATGCCTCGGATCTAACTCGTTAGAGGTAAGGCGAGCAAAAGTCCAGCTCACCATAGCCTGTAAGAAGCTCCTTTGCATTATTGACGAACCTGGTCTGCATGCTGTGCTGGCTTGCTTCTTTGTCCCAGACAATTACTGCTACGGCAGAAAGCACAGGCTGTTTGCTGTACTCCATGGACTACGTGCTAAGACCCCAGTACCACGTACTCTGGCCGTTAATGATCTTTTGAACCCTAATCCAACAAACGACCTGCTTGCGGACGAATAGGCGAAGATTTTATTGGCATGTCAGAAGTACCTACTTTGAGAGGGATTTGTGAAAGTGTTGTTAACTTTTTAACTGAACTTGATAATTTTTTAGTTTAATTTATGTGTATGTGTAAATAAATTAATGAAGAGGGTCAAAAGCTACATGCTAGTTAATAATAAGGTTTACGCCGGTAATAATTCTGAGACATATTGCAGGGAATGCTTTGCAACTCAATAACGCAACCGAAAAATGTATAGCAAACAATCTAGGAGCACCCATTTGCTGAAAAAAATAGGCAGGTCAAGTTATTTGCAAAAAACACTTTATGTGAAAGACTTGTAAAATGTTACATAGGACGATGTGTCTTTGAGCAATCCTTAGAATACTTTCTACTTCCATATTAATCTTGCTGGAAGCTAGTTTTTTAAACTTAACATAGTTTCGTTGGTTGTTGGCATAAAAAGGAGCTAATGAGTGATGGTGATGAGGGATGAAACGCATGTGACTAAAAGGATGGATGGAGAGTGAGAGGAAGGCCAAAGAAAAATGGATGGATTGTGTGAGTAATGATATGAATGAGGAGAAAATGGAAGAAGAAAACGTGAACTACCGACCCCAAGTATCATTGGTCAAGAGCAAGAAGGCATCAACTCGGCCTTATCGCAGTCCACTGTTGGACATAGCTCTCTTTCAAGTCTCGCCACAACGTCCGGTTCTCAGCCTTCCGCATTCAGTCAGTCCTGGCTGCCTGTACAGGATGGCGGGTAACGGATAACCTAGTACTAATAGTGTAATAAAAACTATTTTATTTTTTATGTGTAAGTACCTAAGTAATAACTAGTCATACAGCCAGTACATCGGTGCTCATTAACGTATGACAATAAAAATCGGTGAAATACATTCCATGACGCACAAGAATCTAAAATAAAGTGAACTAATTGTCTATTAATCCTACTTGAGATATAACACCCACCTAGCTGGGAGTGTCCCACGCTACGCGTACATAATTATGCGTAGGTATGAGTTGAAAAGCCGACACCAGCGATTTTGTTTAGAGGTTAAAAGTTAGATAAGGACTAGGTATAAGTGTACATACAGCAAATAATGCTAATGTACGACAAAAGTTGCCAAATTAGTGTAGGAGTTTTATTGTGCATAAGTAATTTAAAACAGACTCAATTAGAATAAACATTAATAAAATTGAAATATAATGTAGATAGGTACCTTTTTTTTTTTTTTGTTTTCGGGGGGAAACCTTCAAAAGGCACCTGGACTTTGGGGAAAAAGACCAGGGAGTGTGGGATTCTTACCTCACTTCACTAAAACCACCCCGGTGATCACCATCAGCACATGAAGGGGATCCCGTTACCTCTTAATAGACCAATCCGGAACCCCCTTAGTGCAACACCTGTTAGGGCACGTCTCTGGGGAGACTATAAAGAGTCTCCCCTAATCCTCGATATGCACGGCGGCACGTGATCACAGTGCCACCGTATTCCCTGAAATCGCTCGGTGGGCAATCAGTGTCCCCACTCTGATCGCCCGCGATTCCAAAGTCCCGCCTGTATTAAATGATGCAGGTGGGGTTTCGGCGTGCTAAGCGTCGAGGCGGTTGCCTCCTCGACGCCTTCTTCTTCGAGCGGGATCGGCTCTCTCACGATCCCGCTCGGCAGCCTACTTCTGGACCATCACGGTCTCACAAAAGGAGACAACTTCCCTCCAGTTTTCTGTCTCCTGCTGGCAGAGACAGGTCTTGCCCGATCCTGGCGACCAAAACCTGCCGCTCAGAGGCCCACGCAGGGCACTCCTCGAGCGTGTACTGTGCAGAGTCTAGGTCGCTTCCACAATGCTGGCAACTTGCCGTGGTCTCACGCCCAATCCTGTTCAGGTACTCACCGAAGCAACCGTGCCCGGTCAGCACCTGAGTGAGCCTGTAGGAGTTACGCTCCCCTCTCTTCAGCCAGGCTTTAAAGTGCGGCTGCTGTAACCGCTCGCGCCACCGCTCGAGCGCGTGTCGCCGTTCCAGCCGCCTGAGCCTTACAATAGCTATTCCTGGCACACTATCGCCGCTTTGGCGCATGGCACGAATTCGGTTATAAACCCTCGCGTCCATGTCTGCCAAGATGTCCAGCGGTGGAAAGCGTGCCAGGAGTGTTGCCGCCTCAAAAGATATCGTTCGGTATCCACGTGCGAGTAGATAGGTACCTACGAGTATATGACGGTTATAGTAGGTACGCATAAAGTTATAGTCTAGGTATTCATTAATTACTTAATAATATTGCCGAAGCTATTAAAAGATGCCCTCCCTAGATAAATATAACCCGTCTCTCCACTATTCCAATGCTTACTCTAGGATGCATATCCGGTACGGCTCTAATAATCCATCCATATCCCAAGGGCACGTCTTCCCTACCATTATCGCGCCCCCCGGTCTACTCTTTGATATGCAATGATTTCTGTGGTCCCATGAAACGTGAGGCTCCAGGGGCTAGTTCGAATCCTTGGGTTCATTCGAGTGATCGAGCCTGGTTTAACCATGCTGGGGTAGGTGCTTTTCATTCATTCATTCATAATAATATTTTCTAACGAGGTCACTTACCCAAGATATTTGGTAAAACATTAGTAAGTCAGATTTCTGCCACTCTATAACATCTAAAATTAAGATAAAATCTAAAAAAATACAGGTTACATTGGATGATTAGGATATACAACCGATTTAAATCTTGTTGAAGCCGAAGTTACTCTCGTATAAGCGTGTTTCTTTGAGTTAATTAGAGGTCGCAGGTGCAGTTGAGTTGCCGGCGCGGCGAAGGAACCCACTTGCTGGTTCAACGGTGGCAACCAACCCCTTAGGCATGACTAAATCCTGATGCCGCGTTACTACCGGCTTTAACAAAATAATGATTTTCAATGAGATGTCACTGGTACCTCTACCTACATCACAGATTACGTTCACAATTAGTAAGAAGAAAGAATACGCTTTAAAGAAAATAATACTAATGGTTAATGCCAGTAACCGTTCACTAACCAAAACTCGGGGTGCTATTTGGCAACTTCTTAATTGAAAACCCGGTAACACTGCACTTTTGACCGGAAGTCGTAACTTTTGTGACCTTTGACACCAGTCGAGGTTATTACAAAAAAAAAAAACTAGTTAACCAGGAGATCAGCTTTAGGTACCCTTTCAAAGTCCCTCAAGGACCGTATTTACCGCGAAACAAACAGGTGCGTACGTGAATCAAAACACGTAAAACAAATAGCTGTGCTCGCGAACGAATCCGTTCGTTCGCGAGCACAGCTATTTGTTTTACGTCACGCAACGAATGTTTAAAAAAACGCGCGAATGCTCGCGAAGAACGGTCCGTTTTGGAATGGTCTAAAATTGGCATACATACTTCTAGTTTGATCGTCACCAAATATTTGTGAACGTAACAGAATAGTAGATATTGGTAGAAGAGTTTAAACTTAGTATAAGTTATTATAATAAATAGAAAAGATTCGTAACGTTGAATTGTATTGATAGGAACTTTATAGATCACACACGGACAGGCTATTACAGTAATAAGCAATTTAGATTAATCAAGTAAAAATTACAATTAATTTAACTTTTTATTTTTACTGCAGAAGAATTATGTATAAATAACTATTGAAGTACTTCATAATCCAATCATAATTAAATTATAATAATTGACATTGTATAACTTTATTATTATGTAGGTACTTGCCATCTCTATTGTATTCTTTTTGTACTTTTGCATGCCTTCTGGCTAAATATGGCTGTTGTTAATTATATTTTTTATGTCACCGTGTTTTTGTACCCATATTTGCGAAATAAATATCTTATCTTATTTTATATAAGGTTACTTTAAGTAAACATGTAAGTATATACGATTCTAGCAATGAATTCTATGAAGACATGCAGGCAAATGACTATGACTAAAGTAAAGTAGACACGTCAATCAGTGGCACCTCTGTTCCTATCGCTTTATGGGGACGATAACCGACTTTTAATGATTTTATACTGAAGATCTAAACGAATAGTGTTAATATTTGAAAAAAAAAGATATGTTTTAATTAGAGCATTTTCTTAATAACTTAATATGTGAATATTTTAGATTATTTTTATATTACATAGTGAGATTAATTTGTAAAGTTATGTCTAACGCGGATAAAAAACTGAGAATGGCGCAAAATCTACCAAGCGTATTTTACTGAAACCTTCACAAATTTAAGGATAATTTAATTATAGATCTATTAGAAACAGCTTTTCCTGAGTGCTCAATATAATTTAATTAATTAGTTTCAGTCTGGACGACAGACATTGCGTAGACATCCTCATAAATTAATAAGAATAGTCGGTCAAATGCAATAGATTGGTTTCTCAGAAATAACTCTTGCCTTGGAAATCATAAATTATACTCGTTTCCGGTAGAATATACAAGTAATTGGTCTGTCTGTAAGTTTTGTTAAAAATAAAATAAATAAATAATAATTAGTCAAAAGTGTATGTCATACATTTTGATAACGTGAAAAAAGTGTTGACGAGAAATCCGGTGAATAATTAAGAGTAAACACGGCTTTTGTACATATTACGCTGTGGTAGAATACGTAGAGTTAAATAATAGAATAGTTATATCCGTATCACAGACGTTAATTTTTTTAAACTAAGTTTTATAAATACTTAGTAATACGTTGCGCACTCGTGGCGAACACGTTACGCACTCGTGGCGAGCTCGTCAAACAATCGCCTCGCTGGAAACACGCACTCAAATCGCCCATAAACAAAAGAACAAGGGGCCCAACTTAGATCCCTGTGAAACGCCAAAGCCAGGAGAAAAGGGTAGATATTCATAACCCGCCAAGGCAACTATTGAGAACGATTAATTAAATAATAAATATTGGTCTATAGTTAGTTACGTCATTCATATAGTTACCAGATTTATGTATGGGGATAATGTGTGAGATTTTCCATAAATAGGAAATTGTTCCTTCCTTAAGGGATTTATTGTTGATCTGCAGGTGTATAATAAGAGCATCAATGCAGAGACGAATAAAAATAGGAGGAAGTCCATCATAATAAAGGAGCTGGTCCGGATGGACTTTTTAATGCTATTTCTAACGTAAGTTTCAGTAATGCCAATGGAAGACATACTGTAATTAGACTAGGAGTAACCTGGAGACAAGTTACTAGGCTATTGATGAACACCGTACACAGATGCAAAATAGTCCACCAACCAATAATTTTGCGTTTTAATCTGAATCAACATTCAATTTAATTCTGTCACTGCCAGTTAATCGAATAACTCAATGATATAGAGAGAGGGGAAGGGGGGGAGGAAGGGGATTGATAGAGTAGGTATTTTACACGATGTTTGTAAAAATAAAGCGTGTTAGTCTAAATAATTAATTAGGTAGAAGTTACGCACATAAATTAACAATAAAATTAGTAATAGTAAAGTTTAAATTAAAATAGATAGTTGTATGTATGGTATGTTGTACGGATTTATGATTTTGGATCAGCTTCACTAATCTTATTAAATTTAAACAAGTTATACACCACAATATTATTTTTTTAGAGAACGTATACGAGAGTCACTCAAATGTACCTACTTGCAAAAAATAAAAATAAAGATTACTTATTTAAAAAAAATGGGGCTCTGCCTGACATTGTGGGCAACTTTTAAAAGAACGAACTGTTGAAAAAATCTCACAATCTCGATAACTAAAGCAAACAACAACATAATAACAACATAACAACATAATGATGATGATGATGATTGAATAACATATTATGAGGCACTTCCGCTAAATTCTTACGAAGCAACATTTGCAACGCGGCGCGTCTCAACATGCTATGTTGAAATACGTAGGCGCTGCGCTAACGAACAAACACTTTGCAGTCGCTAGTGTAACATAAACGTATCAATGGTGACGGCACAACACAAATACAAAGAAAAACAAACCTTAATAATATATAAACAGCACTATTACTTTAACATGACCATCAGGGCCATGCACATGTGTTAAGACCCCCTAAATTATAAAACACCAGGAGCAGTTGCAGCACATAAATATCAAATTATTATAAGTTTTATACATTAGTATGTAATCATGATTGTATATAAAGAAGAAAAAAATATAAGGGATGATATTGATGTATTTAGTTATAAGAAAACCGTGCTAAGTAATCTGTAAATATTGCACGTGATATTTTGGGCTCCGATGGACTTTATAAACAAGTATTAAGGTATGTAGTGTTAGATGACTTTTAATGTCAAATCTTTTCCGTGCTTCGGAGGGCACTTTAAGCCGTCGGTCCCGGCAGTCGCGCTAACACCTGCGACAGTCGTCACGGGCAGTCACATGCTCGGAACTATCCGCACACTAGTCTCACCTTAGGACCGTGTTCCCACTAGTTGGGTTGCGGAGGTCACACGGCAGTCGCTAGTCGCTTCGTGTGAAACATTGGGATCTTGGGTGCAGGCTAGGATGGTCTAGCATGCGAGTCAGAGGAATGTCCTCACGACAGACTGACAAGTAGCCATGGAGGTAAAAAACGCACATAAGTACATCGGTCTGATTTGAACTATATCTACGTATAGGGAAATTTCCTTAAGCGACACAGTTGTATATTTGCTCTTAGTTAGTTTAGTTATTAATTATATGTATTAATCTAGGTAGTATAACGATTCTAAGAGAAAATTTTAACAGCCTAGACAAGCTCTTTCCCGTCTAGATCCGATAGTCATCGATTTGATTGAAGTTAGGCCAGCATTGACGTCTGCCGGAGATTAGTCAATCAACTTAACAGTTTAGATCTTTATTCAGGTAAAAAAATATTCATAAAATTCTGATTTACCATCCGAATTTTCTGTTAGATCTAGTAACCATCCACGTAATATTGTTTTCCTACTCACTCGCTAATACCTCTTACGGCTTAGAAATATATTTTCGCCTTAATTCAATGTAGTAGTTGTAGGAACTATAATATAATAATAATATAATATATAATCTTTATTTATCCAAAAACATACAGTTTGATATTTGGTTTAGACATACATTTAAAGGTAGTTTAGGTTACAAAATCTGTACAAGAATAATACTCTACCTCTTAAGCTAGGGTATACCTGTATTTTAAGAGGTAGTTTACGGTCATTAATCAACAAATAGTAAGTAATATATTGATAGTTTGTATGTAACACTTATTATATGAACTAACATTGTATGATAAACTTAATTATCTGATGATATTGGAAGTAATTTATAAAATAATGTAAGTTAGTGATAAACTGTATATTGCGCTAGGACGCGCTTATGGAACGAATGAGCAAAATATGTCTATAGTGAACGACCCAGCTAGAGGTCTAATATGTAAGGGTAGATTTAATTAACATTTAAGATAGTATTATTAACCATCAAAACCACAGCAACCCTGTGATTGTGAATGATGTGTGACTTCTGTAACCACTAATAAGATATTGTGAGTATATAATTTTACATCAGGCAACGGTGTGCGTGTTGTCATTATATATACTCAAATACAACAACAACTACAGCCGCCAAACAGCAATGCTTGGAAGGGACAGGCTACCGGTGAAATTAAAGACAGTACTATGAACATTTTCTATGCGGTCGGCGACCTTCGGCAAACTTCCTAAGTCGCGACGATGACTTGTGTATGAGCGGCAATCATGAGTGTAACCAAAGTGACATGGAAATAAACATATAACCATGTGTGAGACCATAGTGTCATCGAAAGTGAACAGTCATCCCGCGCGTGCGACTATAGTGGCATTCAAAGTGAACAGTCATACATGCACTCCAGGATTAATAGGAACCAAATGACATAGCTGTCCAGATCGCCACATATTGGTCGGACGAAATTTTGAGCGTTTTGAATTATTGACACGAAAAGAAGAACAGTCATTCCATGCATGTGCCTATAGTGTTATTGAAAATGGACAGTCATCCCATATGTCTGCTGGCAGCGAAAAAAGTTTGACGACATACGTATTACCGAAGCCTGTATGTTCTTACATAATAAGTTTGTAATAAATACATAAGGGAAGAGTACGCAGCATAAAAAAAAATAATAATTTCAACGGTACTTGTATAAAAAATGTCCGTATAACTGTGCCAAATATCTAGATTTAATGTTTGTTTATTCAAAACTTGATGGAAGACGATGATGATATGCCTTTAATTACTGGCTGTTTGTTTATGTGAGTTTAAATGTTTGTAAACGCACCCACGATACAGGAGAAATTCCTAGTGTGGGGCAATGTTAAAAAAAAAAAAAAAAAATCATAGGGTACACCTGTAAATATACACGTGCCAGTTATAATGAAAGGTAAGCTTTAAAATATTATGTAATTTACTTTTAGCGACTTTGCAGTATGCATTTGGATGTATCTTAATACATTATAGGTATTAGTTCAACCTTTACCTAATATTAAAATATGTTTAATGGAAATAGGATTATTAGATTGTAGTTATTTTAGGCTAAATCATTAAATAATATTATTATCCATCATTAATTAAATCATTGTACACAAATGTAAAACTTACTTAATTATACCATAATTTTAAATGAGCTATAAATAATTATAATTCTAACATATTGTACTCACTGAAGTATTATAGCGTTAACTTGTTTGTTTTTAATAATAATATAACGTACCTAATTGACTAGATGTAATTTGAATTTAAATAAATTTGGTGTTGTGTTTATGTTGTTGTTTATTTTGTGATATCCTAAATTACCCCTGCGTCAAACAACGAATAGACAGAGAGTGTGACCATAAAAAGTGCATACTCGGCCCTCTGTTCTGCGAGCAATATGCTCTGCCTACTGCCACTTAAGTTTGGCAATTCTTCGGGCAATGTCGGTTACCTTGGTACTCCTACGTATCTCTTTATTTGATCACGTAGGGAAATTCCAAGCATAGCCCTCTCCATTGTCCTTTGGGTGACTTTCAGCCTTCTAATGAGGAACATTGTGAGTGACCACGTTTCAGTGCCATAGGTCATCACTGGCAACACGCACTGTTCAAAGGGTTTCATCGTGAGACACTGCGGTATGTGACGAGAAGATATTGTGTAGCTTCCCGAACGCTGCCCAGCCGAGTCGAATTCGACGATTCAAAATAAATTCAAAGTCAAAAGTCAATTATTCAAACTAGGCTGAGAATCAGCACTTTTCGAAAGTCAAAATTACATAAGACAGTCCCCCGCCCTTCATCACTTCCTAGTGCTTTAGCTGGGGAAGTGGCGCAAAAACCTCACCCTTGATTCTTCTAAAGACCTCTTTCTTGAAGTTGGACCTAGCTAACTGGACAGTTTGTCCCAGGTAAACATAATCGTCCACAACTTCGAGGTTAGAATCTCTGATCTTCAGAGAGCTGGTGTAACCTGGGCATTTGACATGAACTTTGTCTTATTCATGTTCATTTTAAGACCCTCTTTCAGAAGCTCTAATGAGATCATCGAGCACTGAGGTTCTCTATAGGTCCTCTATAGTCTCAGCCATTAGGTACTACCTACTATATCGTCGGCAAACCGAAGGTGAGTTATGTACTCGCCATTAATATTTTTTATCCACTATTCACAAAGGTTTTCATAGTTATAAACCTTTACGGAATGCTGCTTGTTCGGGAGGCTGGAAGTCGTCAAACCTGCGAGCGAAATGATTCGTGATGACTCTTCAAAACAACTTGTAGACATGGCTTAGAAATGAGATGGGCCTATAATTCTTAAGAAGGCCATTGTTGCCCTTTTTAAAGAAAAGTAGCACCACACCTCTGTTCTATACTTGTGGTGTTTTACCCTCGAATATGGTGGAATCAAACCGCTTCTGGAGGGCCTTAAGAACGGGTTTTCCGCCGGCTTTCAGGAATTCGGCCGTAATTCCGTCATCACCTTATTGTTTTAAGCTGCTTCAGAACCATCCTAATCTCGTACAAGCTGACGTCTGGGATGTTTTGGGTATAGGGTCAATCTAGCTCTTGGGTCCTTTGCCAGATTCGTAACTAGGTTACTTATTGACGTGTATAACTGTCCAAAGAACCTCTCGATCTTTGTCTTTGATAGATTTAATTTAATTTCAACAGCTCAGGGTTGGCGGATACGGAGTATAGGCCTCATCAGTCGAGATGATAGCAGTTTTTTTATTTTAAATAAATAGTAGATAGCTTACAATTTTGAAAAATGCTAAAGTTGAAACAAAAAGGAATTGGTTTGATCAGAAAATGACGTTGGTTGCCGACACCGTGTTCCCATTAGAAAACAGATTGCTGAGTAGGTAGGTACTTATCTACAGCACGGATGTAAACTACCGACGACTATCAATGAATATACAATAGTTTTAATTGGTCTGCCCACGCAAGTACACTGCACTTATTAAGTTACCTCTGATTCTCTGACCCAACGCTTTGTTTCTAAACTTACTGATCGAAAGTGTGAGTCTTTGATAAGGACCGAATTATTTCAACATGGTGCTACGTATGGTACAGATTCTAATTAGGTACATGTGGGTGTAAGCATATCAGTTATGGAACATAAGGGGTCATCGCAAAGCTTGATATTAGATAGTTCTTACTTACTACAAAGTAATGGATGACTACTACGGGCATTGATGTAGCTAAACTGTTAGGAGGATCAAGTCCACGATAGCGGGTCGTACCGGGTAAAATGGGGCGAATAGAGATGCAAGGGTGAAAAGAGAGGCAACTTTAAAATGGATTTTAACGTTGAAATAATATATTTTTTTCCAAAGAGGACTATAAGTTGTTCCTGGTACTATAATCAACGATTAAGTGTCCTTGTTGGCAACAAACTATATTATTTCAAGGTTAAAATCCATTTTAAAGGTGCGTCTCTATAAACCCCCGCATAATGTCTATTCACCCCGTTTTACGGTACTTGTCACCTAGCGAAAGGAGTGGCCCGCATTAGCACAAATTAGAATTGTGTGGAAAAGAGCGACAATACAGGATAGTTAGATTAGAATAGAGTTAATATTTAGTCATTTCTTAGCTAAGAATCTACAAAAACCACGCAACAGAACAATTAAGCCCAACGATGGGAATTTGGTCACGTGACACAAGTGCAAGTATTTTATAAAAGTTCAAATGTTATTACTAATAGAAAGGGCTTCCATGACACAATAGGTGACACTGCAGCACCCGGACATCAATCATAAGGCATCGAAACGGTTGACAGAGCACGCAACTGTAATTACGAATAGGTAACACCCGAACAGAATATTGGAAACCACTGATCACCTCCCTGGCAAAATGTGATATCGATTGATAGGTAGTCTAATTTATTAATTCCCTGTAAAATGTTAAAGGTGTGCTAAAACTTTGGCACGTTTAAGAGTAAATTTTGGTGTTCTAAGTATCGGTAATTCTAAAGTCTTTCACTAAGTGCTAAGCACTAAGCACCCAGAATGACACAACTAAAGAAAGATTTAACTCAAAAGCTAAATGCCGTAGCTAAACATTCTGCACTTGTCGTTTTAGCAGCCGAATATTCAAATGATTTATCCCTAAAACACATGTAAAATACACAAAAACTAAATATGTTTTAGAATAAGTTAGATTATAAGATAGGTAAACCACAGAATAAGTAGGTAATAGTAGATAAACTGCATGTGAGCCCTCGTCTCCACCTACTATCTTTCTTTAGCTGTACCCAGCAGAGTCCACGATTGTTCTCTAACCTAATGTTTACCACCGCATATACCTACATTGTGGAATGCAATAAAAAGAAGGATGACCAGTTTTCACCTGACTGTGTATAGAAATGAAATAAATCTTAAAATACAGCTAATTGAATTGTATATTACGCTTATCACAATGTTAAAAAAAAAACGCAGGAAAAAAATATTTTTTAATATTTATATATGCTTCTCCATCAAGGGGTAGGTATTACGATGTTTTGAACGCATCCCTTTTTTACGATGTTCCAATAGACACACTGCTACTTGACTTTATTCAACTCTGTTTCTGAGTTTTAAAGATTATTTTACGTTTTTAAACAGATAAGTATTGCTTTATTATAATTTTTAGTTTAAAACAGATTAATTAAAATTAATAAAAATAACATAATAATAAAATAAATTAATCATGCAGTATGTAATTGAGTTCGCACGATTGAAACGGATTTTTTTGACATTTGACAGTTCTGATAGAAATTTTCTGTGGTTCTGTGATTGGCATCGGCACAGTCCTCCGTTGTTGCGTTTGCTTCTCGTTGTGTACTGTGTCTCTTTGTGTGTTACTTCTTTTTACGACCCTATTTAACGCCCCTGGAACTCGATATCTTCCTCATCTGACGACCTTTTGCTTACCATGCCGTTCTAAATCCGTCTTCTTGACAATGCCGCCATCAGCAAAAAGTCAACGTAGGTATACTTTGCTTAAATTGCAACGTCTGCACAAATACATTTCGACGATATCTCGTTCATGAGCTCAACACAAGTGTTGAGCTCATTAACGAGATATCGTTCAGAGCTCATGAACTGGTGATATCCACTCGCTAAGTAACGAAATAACTCTTGAGTTATTTCGATACTTAGCGAGTGGATATCACCAGTAATCGTAAGTCAAAAATTCAATCTGCCCGCCTTTTCCCAAGTATGTTGGGGTCGGCTTCCAGTCTAACCGGAAGCAGCCAAATACCAGTTCTTTTACATGGAGCTACTGCCTATCTGGTTTCCACAACCCAGTAACTGGGTAATACGATACCCCTTGGTAAGACCAGTAATCGTAAGTATTTATGCTTATTTTTTTTAATATAAACAATAAATCATGTCTTAATCAAACTAACAAAGCTAAAAATTATTATAATTAATAAACCATTATACTTTAACATAAGTAGTGTTTTATTTGCTTTTCCTGTTTTGTTCATCAGGTATGTACCGTAGGCCAATGAAATGTGTCGGGATCTACCCAACACATTTCATTGGCCTACGGTACATACCACAAGTGATCACTTTTGACAATACAAGAACTATATTACACTTTTTAGAGGTATAGAAACTATCGTTTTTTTTTACAAAAAATGTAGTTACTAAGAACTTATGTGTGCTGGAGAAATAACAGTTAATGCTCAACACTCAATTAGCCGTGATAATCATCGAGAGTCTAACCAGTGACAGTAAGGGCAGTTGGTTTCAAGGAATTCACTAAGTAAAAAAGACGTTTTAGACCATAGCTAGATAAGTATTCCTATTTTAGATTGTAGCGGAATCAACATCGCCACATACGAACAACGCGTCACACTGACGTCCCGCGAATCCTGCATCGCGCAATCAGAGTTTACTACGCAACTAGCATATATACAACGTCCCGACATCAACCGTCGGGCAGTTGCCCACCAGACACAACACCCGTCTGGTCGGAGGATCCTCCCTTTTCTATGGTGGATGAGTGAACTTTACACCCTGTTCCTCATACCACCAAAAGACTAAACTTCGTGTGTTAATTAATAGTTCTAGCATAGATTAATTTCTTTGTATTTAGTAACGGCAAATCCTAACCTAAAAAGTAACATTAGTATTATTTGGACTTCGTAGCGTTTATATCGTAAAAATGACTATAAGACATTATTTTCTAAACTTACAGGTACTGTTTCTAATATACCGTATAACTATACATAAACTTTAATTGTCAGGTTTTTAAATGTATGGCCAGTGGGCATTGTTCTTTGAGTATTGAGTATTGGAGCCTAAAAAAAAAGGGAAGCAAGTTGAGAAACAAATACCTTGTTACTGAAACTATCCTGCTAAAGCCAAACCTCCACAGACTAGACTAAATCAATCATGTCAGCAACTCAGCACAAAACAGTAACAACAAAATGCAACTACACCGTGGGAATCAAAGTTTCTCATCACTCCAAAACACCGATCGAAAGTTAGGCAAAATATCCATAATTTATCTACAAACAAGACCTTTTACTAGCCGCACAAAAAGTTTTTCACTTCCTTGACTCTATTGCTTTGACTTAAGCGCTAGTTTTGTTTGATTTCATTTTTATTTTGCTTTCGAAGTGTATGCGTTGAGTTGGTGGTTATAACAATCGGCAATTTCATGATGTAAGCTATTGGACATTACTCGATCAGTTTATAAAGAAGTTTTGTTACGATAGCAGTGGAATTAATTAGAGGAGTATGAATGAGTGCCCCGCTGAGAAATGGAGGCGTTACAGTGTCAATGGTCAGAACTATTACATTGTGAATCAAAGATTAAGAAATATAGGTCGAAGACGTCTTATGATTGTCTCTATTGAATTTCTCTAGCTAACCAAATAATTTATTTTCATCTTTAGTGTATTGAAAGTATGGTTTGGGAAGTCTGACGATCACACGAGACAACCCACGATCAAAAGAGGTACCTATTCCACTCAGAGGACTGATTTCAACAGCACTAGTCCGAACCGCACCTGAGCACTTCCACTATCCGCACTGAAACAACATTTTGATAATTGCGGTGGAACAGTTTTATTGCGTTTCAGGACTTCGAGAGTTCTCAGAATAAAATAAGAATCGAGTTAATTTTGTGCAAAATAATAAAAAATCAGTTTTAGTAAAAATCATCAGAGGTTCAGTTTTTGGCAGTTAAATCTTTTTCTAAAATAGGCTTTTGAACAAATCAGGGGGCCTAAAATGGACGCTTTGGCAGAATCATAATATGAAACTGCGTGCAATTCATATCCCGCAATTCATCTGTTTGACAGTTTGTGTGGAGTTTCGTAAAATGGTCCACAAATTATTAATTGCTCTAATGAAGTCTAATGTCAAATAGCAGCTGTCAAACAGATGAATTGCGGGATGTATGAATTGTACGCAGATCATAATATGATTCTGCCAAAGCGTCCATTTTAGGCCCCCAGATCGTTCAAATTCAAATTCAAATATTTATTGCAAAACACAGTACATATATGCATTTCCAGGTGTTAAGTGAATGCGCAGTCCACTGCATTTACCAATTCAGGCATGCAAAATTAAAAATTATAGTTAGACAATTTCATAAAATCCAATTAATCGGTTATATAATGTCATAAATTCGACAGAATAGTAATACCCTGTGCAATAATATACATTCAAATTAATAAATAGTAGTAAATAATGTCACAAATTCAAATTATAAGTAATGTCAGAATAAATAATGTCAAAATAATTAATGAACTTACCAATTTATAATTTAACATGCATTGTAATATTAAAATTCGTTAACAGGTTTGTCCGACAATCTGTTTCTTAGTTTTGTAATAATGCCACCGGACAAAGAGAACAGTCTCTCGTTTTCCTTTTACATTTTATTTGTGTGCTTAGGTATATTCTATGCAAATCAATTTAACTTTACTTCAACAGATTATGTCGGTTTTATTGTGTTTAAAGCTTGGAAGGCTTGCAAAGTTTGGATCTACTTTACGTTTATCGGATGCTTTAAACAATTGGAACTCCTTTTAATGCTGCTCTTATTTTTTTGCAAGAATTTCGTTTACAAAAAGTCCCGGGACTTCGAGTCGCCAGACGTCCCGGGACCCAAACCCTAATTGAAAGGAAATTATGTAATAAACTGATAGTAGGTGAGCTCTTCACAAGCATAAAATTCACGTTCAAGAGATGGCTACATAGCGTCAAGTTTCAAACAAAAAAAAACAAAGACTTTCCAAAGGCTTCTACAGACCGGCGCGACACGCATCGCGACAGAAGGGCCTCGCGTGTCGCGCGACGAGCGGTGCCTTTGTGTCCCGTCGCGGGTCGCGCCGATCTGTAGAAGCCTTCAGAGATAACAGGTACCTACCTAAGAATTATTATTATCTCCACAAATAAAGTGCTGAATTGCTGACTCTTTCCTCATTAATCAGTAACTCACAAAGTTCATATAAAATCTTAATAGTATAGTCGACCTCGTAATTGCTTTATCATCCTAAGTGCGTTTGTCCGCCGCAGCCGTCACTGGGATCCTGCCAGGGTTGCGGGTTTGTCCGAAAGGGATATCGTGCCCTGACACACAGGCAACTGAAGGAACATGGGTGGGTTTTAGTCAGTAAGTCACGCCCTCCCGCTCCACCCAGAGCGGGACAAGTTATTTGATAATTGCCCACCCAAAAAAAAAGAAGAAAAAAAAAGCTGTCACCGGGATGTCACCGAGAACGATATGACGGCGCCGATGAAGCGATAGTCCCGGAATTAACGCACACCACCAAACACCCCAATTAGAATATTTTATGTTATAATCTTAATACATACGCAGAATTTTTATTATAAACCATTGTTTATTTATTCAATTAGATAAACTGATTGTAGGAGAAACTTGTGGTCACATTACAAATATACACACGCACACAGTCGCACACGTGTATATGGTCTAGCATGTAGGTACTTCGTCCATTTTGGTTTGTTTTGACTGTACAGTGGAAGTGTGACTGTAATTTATGTAGTAATAGTAATTATTTTTGGGATAAAAAATATGTTAAAAATATTAAAAAAAACTTTTTACAAAAAAAATAGTAACCGACTACCAAAAATAACACTACAAAGTGAAAAATAACTTTAATTTCGGAAGTCGGTGTTTTTGGATCTGTATTTGAGTTTTTTGCCACCGACTTCCGAAATTAAAGTTATTTTTCACTTTGTAGTGTTATTTTTGGTAGTCGGTTACTATTTTTTTTGTAAAAGTTTTTTAATTTTCACTTTTTAGTGGCTCAGTTTTGAATTTATCTTTCTCTAAGAACCAGGAGACTACCACTCACCATATGCATAGTGACGAGCATAAATTGCTTAATCGCAACCCGTTAAATAGGTACTCATTATTTTATTGTTCCGGTGGCCATCTGTGGTCTCCTTCATCAGTTCCACTTCACCAAATGGTGCTTTCCGAGAGCAAATGCACGAGTTACTATAAAAAGTTCCCAAATCGCTATAAGTTTGCATATAAAATTTGAGGGTTTCCCTCGATTTCCATGAGATCCCTTGCTCAGATTCTGATTTGGTGGCAATGGGACCACCTCGGCAGTATACCCTTTCAAACAAAAAAAGAATTTTCAAAATCGGTTCATAATTGACGGAGTAATCGCGTAACAAACATACAAAAAATAAATTTAAAAAAAAACTTTCAGACGAATTGAGAACCTCCTCCTTTTTGGAAGTCTGTTAAAAATGACAGAAATCGATTCAGTAAACGATTTTGAACAAACTACTTTCATAATGTGCTTTAATTCAGTTACACATGGCGGGTGCACCGCACGAGCGCCGTCATCCCGGCCGCCGAAGTCTCGAGTAATCCGGCGCGACCGCTAGAACTCGTTTCTACGTTTGATCTTGTCCACACACAGCCGTCGCACCGGCACCGTTCACCCGGCTTTTGTTTTGTCTATCATAACATATTGTGCCGCCAAGTTCGGTCGCGGTGGATAAACAAAAACCTAGGGGTCGTCAGGTTCGGTTCGAATAATCTTGTTTCTCGGTGACATCCGGTGACGCCTGCGGTGGACAAACGCTCTAAAGTTGAATATTACTGGCACGTCATAAACAACAAGGTCTGTTTGTCTATGTAACAGAAATTTTCAACCTTATTGAAGTTTAAATTTACTGGGAATTCATTGTTGCCAAAAGAAGTACAGAAAATCCATTAATTACAACATAAGTATCAAATTAAACTAAGAATCTCACCCACAACACAATACTTGTTAAGGCTTCTACATACCAGCGCGACTTGACGCGCGACGCGACACGGCACAAAGGCCCCGCGTGTCGCGGGACGAGCGGTGCCTTTGTGTCGTGTCGCGTCGCGCGACAAGTCGTCCCGGTATGTAGAAGCCTTTACGCTTTACAAATGCATTTCTTTTTACATGTATACGTGATTGACGCGTAACATTTACAGAATAAATAATTTAATTTAATTTCACACCCTATTGTTTAACAATAATTTTAATTACACATCAAACACAGACACAAATGAGTGAAATTGGGTGTGGTCACGAATTCACGACAGCACCTCTTCGACGCAACATTAGTTAGGCACATTGTGAACGTTACCCAACTCTGTTGCGAATTATGTATCAACTGCTTATTGTTGACGCCAAGAAATAACGCCTCGTTAAAAGTTTTGGCATATCATGTGGGGATTGCGGCAAGCCGAGGTGGGTAATGTTGGTTAATAAAGTACCAAGTTAAATTAGATGGATGGCGTTGAATAAGGCAGATGGAACAGACTAGATTCGGGAGCGGAGAATGAATTATTGCAACTTAGAAGAAATCATCATCACCATTTCAGCCGAAAGACGTCCACTGCTGGACATAGGCCTCCCCCAAAAAGAGGGGATTTAAAAATCATTTATTCAAATAAGGCTGAGAATCAGCACTCAGTCCCGCCCTTCATCACTTCCTAGTGTTTGGCATGGAATGAGTGGCGCAAGAAACTTCCTAGAATTTAAAGTTGAGAACTTGTCAAACTACTTTAGGATGTCTTAAGGTGATTCCTTACCTTAGCGAAATTAATCACTTTAAATAATGCTTAAGAGCGTTTACACCTTACGGCATTTTATACAAACTTATAAGCCCTTGTTTTTTGAAATGACTGAACCGATTTTAATGAAACTTCATACGCATAAGCAGGATACAAATGTCTAAAAAGTTAGACGATTTTCGAAAATTATTGTTACAGCCAAATTAGACCGATTTTAAATTTTCCATAGAAACAGAGATTTCCAGTTATTTTAAATAAGACATTTCGAAAACGTTCTTGTAGCGGCATTAACATCGCCACATCCGAATTACGCGTCACACTGACGCGGACGTCACGCAAAATCCTGCATCGCGCAAGCAGAGTTTACCGCGCAACTAGCATATACAACATCCCAATATCAACGCGACAGGCAGTTGCCTACCAGACACAACACCCGTCTGGTCGGAGGATCCTCCCTTTTCTATGGAGGATGAGTGAACTTTACACCCTGTTCCTCATTCCTCTAAACTCTAACTGTGCAATATAGGGAACAAATTCAATAGTTCGTAACAAAACTGCAAAGAATCATTATCACTCAATCTAAATACCAGTTTCTAATCGATGATTTATGACAACATCGATTTAATCGATCTCTCTTATTATAATGACTGTCTGATGATTGGTTCATTACAATGTAGTCAGTTAGACTGATCACCTTTGACGCTCGGCACACATTGATCCAGATCAGTCGGTTGCGGCATACTAACACATTGTGCTGCAGTTATATAATTACTGTTTTATTGTGAAGGTAATGGGCTTATGTGTAGTTTATTGGTATGGATCCGGAAAATAGCTGGAGTTACAGATAAAGTACATGATAAAAATGGGTTCACGTATCACATCAACAAAAAGTGTAAGTTTAAGAAATTAAAAAACCGGCCAAGTGCATGTCGGACCACGCACAATGAAGGGTTCCGTAGTTGAAATGAATGTATCCCAAAAACAAACAACATTGTAGTTGAAAAACATCACGCTCTCCCATAAATCGATATACGTTACGGTCAATTCTCCAACTGAAAATTTAAGTTGGTCGACTATTACTCGTTAATTTGTGAACCCTACTAAGCTGTGATAGTTTTCATTTTAACTTCGTTATATATACTATTGCCATGAATTTTTTCACATATCCAAAACCTACCATTTAGCTGGCAGGGGGGGGACACTTGACTCTAACAAAAAATAGCACTTTAAAGCTTAGGTTATATTACGCAAACGGATCCCTTAATTGAAAAAAGGTTTTCACAAACCCACAATTTTTTTGAACGGCCTATCCAACGATACCCCACACCATGGAATAGACGATAAAAAAATATCATCCCCATTTTACGTGAAAGGGAGGTCCCTAAAAAAAATGTTTTTCATGGTTTTACTTGACGACTTTTTCGGCGTGATTACTATGTATACCCATGCCAAATTACAGCTTTCTAGTACTAAGCGTCTCTGAGCTAAGCCGGGGACAGACGGACAGACAGACAGGCAGACGGACATGGCGAAACTATAAGAGTTCCTTATTGACTACGGAACCATAAAAACACGCAGTAACCAAGCGTGGAGTAAACTGCTTCTTCCTTCTCTGTAGGTAGGTACATAAGAAGTTCAACATGCAGGCTGGTATTATAATAATGATGATACTTTCAACTTTAGTTATTTAATAAGTCTGGTATTTTATTCACAAACACGCGCTTACTCAAATTTTTTAATTGTCTTTTATAATTGTCGCGACAAATCGATTACAATTCGTCACATAAATTATTCAATCAATTTAATTATGAATACAACATTGTCTCCCGCTTCATTGGGTGAAAATATTGATCAAGATGATGGAAAAGTAGGTACGGGAATACATCCTATAACAGTTACCCTAGTTTAATTTTAATGATATTCTACTTAAAGTCAAATAGACCATAAAAAGGCACTTTTGAATGTGAAAAACAAGCAAAAACAAGATGAAAGTTTCTTTTAAGGACTTAGAGAAGAATGGACAAAGAATTCCACGGTTAGATACTTAAAAAAAAAGGTTATACAATATTTTGCTTACATTACTTAGATAATAACCAATTATGTGAAGATGATGTACTATCGCGGACACTGGTGCCTTACCACTTTTCGACCTTATTATTAGGAGCATAAGGGTGAAAAGTGGTCAGGCGGCAGTGTCCGCGATGGTACCTACCTAGAATAAAATTTAAAAATTAGTCAAAAATATTTATTTTGACAAAGTTAAAGGTCAGTCACAGCATTTATTCGTAATGCCTGCATCTACGAATAAATGCTCTGTCTGATGGTACCTACCACTTGGGATATATTTTTGTTTTTTTTTTTCTGAATAGTTTTTAGTTCTACCATGACCCATTTCAAGGCTTTCCATTATAATTAATGGGTAAACTTGAAATGGGTAATTTAAAATTAAGATATTTTTAATTTTAAAATAAGTGTAGGTAGGTACTTACTGTAAGAGAACGGATAAACATAAAAATTACACAGCGTCGACGCCGAAATGACTAAAAGTAAAACGTCAATCTTTTGTTTACTATTTACTACTTGGCAAAAATAGGGAGGCTACTACGTTATCAATCAATTTACGTTATGTACCAATTTCTAAATGATTAAATTGGTTTTATTTAATCGTTTTACTTATCAGTAACATCAAATTCTGCTAGTGTCTTAATTTATTTAAATAATTGACATGAGTTTATGCGATGGACATTGCCTGGGATTTCATTTGGATTTAGAAATAAAATCGTTTTCGACTTTAGAAAAACTATGGACATCTCTAGGAACGTAAGAACTACGACTGCGTTCAGAAATAAGATAATTGCGTTCTGATATACTTACAGAAGTTGTACTTTTGAAGACGATTTTCTATTATTTCCCCTGCTTTAAAAAAATAAATTAATAATATCCAACCCGCAAAAAAAAACCCTAGAAATACTTTTTCTTTCTTTATTTAATTTCAATCCATTTTGGTACTTAATAGTATCATCTCGGTAACAAATCCTGGTTTTTGTCTAGTTCAAAATGGCCTTTTATCTTTGCAAAGTGAAAATTCGGAAATAAACCTTATTAGTGGGGGCTTTTGTATAAATATTACACGAAAAATTAAACGATGTCTCTAACTAGCAAAGTTTTTGAAAAATCTGCAATAATCCTTTACTAACAAACTTAGTGTTGCGTTACCAAAAAAATAAATGTTATGAAAATTTAAAAATGTTTTTAAACTGAACTCTGAGTGTGCAAGACCGACTCGGTCTTAAATACCCCCAGAAACATTATTTTACTTCGTTTTACAGTGTTTTATAACACGGTTTCAAAACTAATGCAGGTGACCCTCCTCGAGTCTTAACTTTAGCGCAAACTTAAAGCCGGTGACCCTCGCGGACGGTCAACTTGCATTAAGTATGGCGTCAGGCATGGCGTATGAGCTCTATGAAAAGTGGGTGGAGTCGAAAGTGCAAATAATGAATCAGTGTGTGGGACTGGTAATTAAGACTCTTCTCTCTCTCTCTCTTCCAATTTAAAGACTGTCGCACACTTTGCCTTCAAAAACATGTTCTACTCCAAGTAATTATCAACTTCCAATTATGTAAACGAGCAGAGAATCACTCTAAAAAACCCATGCTCTCACGCCAAAATCGCACCAAACATACACAAAAATATAATGAATTTAATCAGATTATCTCGGGCAAGGGGTAAAAAGTGCTAAACCGTCTTCCCGCAAGATGGCGCCGTTGCGTCACGATGCCATAATGACGATCATTACGCGGGATCCGTGTCAACGCTGAAGAGTTTTCGTGTGTAGTCATGTGACTTGTGTATCGATATCAGAAGCTGCAGTAGCAGTAGGTAAATAGATAGAATATAAACTTAATCTAGCTTTGTTAAATTCTGGTGTACAATAAAGCTATTTTTGCATGTCTTTTCGGCTAATATGTATTATTGTCTGTTTTCAGGGGTATGGCGCTGTATGCTGAGAAACAGACTCGCCCTAGTTCGGCTACAGATACTCCCATGTTATATACTCCCTATTACTAGCCTTTAAGTTTGTGTAATCCGTTGTACTATTTTTGGTGAAATAAAATTCTGACCGGTTCTAGACAGCGCAACTGACAAATCTCCTTCTCCCCCAAAGGCACTGGCACTCCCACACACCGATGGAACACAGCAAAGAAACTGCAGAAAAAAAACAGCAAAGAAACTGGTGAAAGGAAGCTGCTTGACTTCGGTGGGAGGGTGGTCGCGAGCCAGGCGGCCCCTTGCGGAGCCTACCACCGCTAAGTGGGATCGTTCAGCCGTACCAAAGGCAAGCCTGTGGTGCCGTTTCCCGGGGTGGACCACTAGGAGGTAGATCCCAAAACCACACCCATAAATGACAAATGACAATATGAATAAGGCGGTCCCCATAGATATTCCTATATAGTAAAGCTAACGTCGGGAGACGGAACTGACCCATAGCACAACAATATTCAAACTAATCGATACCTGCATCACCGGCTCCCCACATCACTAGCTCAACGTTCCCACATCTGAGCGCGCACAAAATAACAACGACCAGTTTTTTGCGCGCAGAAACCAGAGCGTATTCTTAACTTATCATTTACATAGATCTGCGCACGCGAACGCATTTCTATAATAATATGCTTCTTAACATAATTATGTTATATGATATTATATTTAATTTAGTCGGAAGTTAGACTAGGAAGTGTTTACGTGAGAAGATGGTCGTGTCTCGTCTTGATAAAGTGACAATTGCTTTATTGCTAAATTTATATGAAGAGGTCAGTAGTTCTAGATTCACTGTTTGTTTATTCTAATTACTTAAAAGCTCAAGAGCTGTGTCAGAAAAATGAACCAGTTTTAATTTTATTATTTTCACACGCTATGAAGATAAGACGTCCATCTAACTATTTGGGTATTTATTAAAGAATAAAGTCGTTTTTCGTGTCTGTTTATGTGACTGCTTATTTTACTAAAAACCACAACGAATTTTTATGCGGTTTTCACCATCATTTAGAGAATATATTCCGGAAAATGTATGGGTAGATTACCATGTGCACTTACCGTCAAAACTAAGTACCCAGAGCAACATTTTCATACAAATGAGGTCATTTCGAAGCCTCGTTTCTCCGTCAGGAAACGATGAGATCTGATAGCAGCTTTCCAGAGTACGGATTGAGGAGGTCTAGAGCGCTTAAGGCACACAACAGATCGTGTACTTCCTTCGCTTCGACTCCACTGTCACGAAGCCCTCCTTGTCTGGCTGCCCCTTTTTAGGGGCTGGGGACAAAATGCTGGGATTGCGGCTCTTAGATGGCCCTCGGTTGATTTTGCACTTTTAGCAAAAACTGTAATGAGGATACTTCTAATCATGAACAAGTTACATCGAGCATACAGGCTGTAAAAGACCCATCACATTCTGTAGGGGTACACTTACATCAAACTATTATAAGTAACATTGAGGAAAAAATATGCTGGGAACGACTTATATTTTTGGTGTGAAAAATCGTTTTTTTTTGTAACGCATTTCGAAAATGAGATTTTGGATGCATGAAACGATACAGGAGTTACGGGGATATTTAAAGTAGTATACGTGAAAAAAACGTTAAAAAAAACTTTAGCCTTTAAAGTGGTATCTCCTTATCAAGAAGGTTCCCAGGTATGGTACAAAATTTAAATAAATACCACAGTGACGGGGATTAGTTTCAAGTTTGTAACAATATTTTAATTTAAAAGAGTGTCCATGGAGTTTCTTGCCCGTTCTTCTCCATAGGAACCTACTACGCTTTGGAATGAGCTTCATCTTTATGACTGACTGACCCCTTGACAATTTTTTTTGAAATAAATGCTTTGAGTTTGAGTGGCTCTAGGTTTCGTTAACCGTCTTGTTACACCCGATAGAGCACCTAGCAATTTGTTACACCCGATAGAGCACCTAGCAATTTGTTACACCCGATAGAGCACCTAGCAATTTGTTACACCCGATAGAGCACCTAGCAATTTGTTACACCCGATAGAGCACCTAGCAATTTGTTACACCCGATAGAGCACCTAGCAATTTGTTACACCCGATAGAGCACCTAGCAATTTGTTACACCCGATAGAGCACCTAGCAATTTGTTACACCCGATAGAGCACCTAGCAATTTGTTACACCCGATAGAGCACCTAGCAATTTCCAGTTCTTCTAGGAAATGTAAAGTTAAGTCAATAAACACTTCCACGCAAGTCTTCCTGTGAATACTCAATGAAGATAAATGATTACGGCTACCTTCTAGCTGACGTTGCAACGTGATTGAATATCAACAAGCCTGCTAGTTAGTCGGGTCAAAGGGCGCGGCGGTACATAAGCGGAGCGGGAGCGGGCGGGAATAATGTATGCTGAAGTGATTGATGGTTACGTGAAATGATGTTGGCAAGCTATTGTAGTAGTCTGTATAACTATAATTATTATAATAAGTTTATTTATTTCTCTCATAATGGTTTTGTAGCACTTAACAGTTTCGAACTATAAAAATTCACATTGTGAGAGCTGCCTAAAGTAGATTAAAAAAAAACCTGTATTACCAGGCACCACTTAGTGGCATCATACAAATAAACAGGCCAGTAACATGTATTCTATTAAACAATTAAAACAAAAAACATAAATAAAAGGAAAATTTAAATAATACAATAAAAGCAGTCAGTGTCGAGGTGAATGGTGATGAATGTATAGGTGAATGGTGGAGAATGGAGTTGAATGAGTGGACGATAAAATGAATAAACCAGCATAACCATTCTATCTTTCCAGGTTCCAGAAGTACCTATCTGATGTGACTGTCAACAAACCCTGAGGCGAAAACGACTGATTTTTATAAATTTTGTTCATTGTTAGTGAGAAAGTGAAAAATAATTCGAACAAAATAATTTGTGATATAAAAGTCGAGTACTTTGTTTTGAATATGGGAAAGAGGTTTTTCAAATAAAAGTATTCATGAATAATCACTAAAATTGGCAACAAGTTTTCCAAAAATGTATTGAGAGTGACGTTTGATCATCTTTTTACAAGAAACTACTTGTGATTTTGAACATTGAAAAATCATCAACATCATTATACGGTCTACTTAACTCTCTTACAAAATATTGCAGAAATAAATGTTTAAATAATGTGAAAAACCCCAGTCTGTACTATATTATTTCCTATTATTAAGCAAACCATTTCAAGAAATTTAAAAATTACATATTAGTCTTCAACTATCCTTGAAATTAAATCTAAATGTTATTTTATGATAATACATAGGTATCACCATTGGGCAAATTAAACAAAATTTTAGAGACCGCAAAAGTGATGGAACTATTAACAGGTACAGGCTATTGACACGAATGGTTTAGCGCCACGAAAACTGTACTTTTATAGTCACACAGACTTAATGTTTAAAAATTTCAAGCTGTCCCGCAATTTGATAAGAAAATAATAAAAGAGGGGTTTTTCCGTGTACGGAGCCTGAATTTTTACGCAAATCAATCATTAAAGGAAATTAAAAATGAGTAATAGCTGCATTTATCTGTATTTGTTTGAAATTTTCATAATGGAAAATAACTTTATGGTGGTTTAAAATTAGAATTTTGCGTTTATCTATTCAAATAATCAATTCAAAGAACTCAATTTGTAAGTGCCGCTACAAATTAGCATTTTCTGATCCATTTATTTACATTTTCATTCAAACAAACAATACCTAGGTACGTGTTTTTAACATAAAGGAGTAATTTTTTGCCTTTAGCAACTTCTTCTTGTAGTCTATCGATCTTCGATCAGTTTTCTGGATAGTTTTAATGATTAGAGCAGTGGTGGATCAGCGCCCCCGACTTACTACTCGTAGATCGTGGGTGTGAACCCAGCCAGGCGCTTTGATTTCCTCACCACTGCTCTCAAAACAGTGAAGGCAAAACATCCCCACGATGATCTTCGAAAAATGTCTGAGAACCAAAAATTCGAAGACTGTGTCATCGAAGAAGAGAAGTTATATATAGAATAGGCTGATTATAATTATAATTGTGATTATAGAGTGACTGTTTAGTCTTGAGTTCGAATCCCATACCGAGAAAATCAATAATAGAGTTTATTTACAAACGTTGTTTAAAGTTAAGAAACGTTCAAACATCAAAAAAACTGTGCAGACGTTAATGATTACTTAATTCTAATCAACGTTTGTCAATAAACCCCAATCGTTTATCAATAAACCCCAATGAGTTTTATGTTGGATTTAAATTGCGTAAGAAATCGACAGTTTAGTCGTTTTCACATCACTTAGACTAGCTTGTGTGTGTCTTCTGTTAATATCTATCTAAATGGTTCTGACATACACTATCCATCGACACATACTTGAAGTCAAATCGAGCACCTTTTGTTATCAATCTCCGATACTTACATAATCATTTGTTTTGACATTACATTACAGAGCGGCCCACTTTTATAAGCATCATTATTAAAAATCTGTCAGTATCAATCTGTCAAGTTGTTGGAGATCATTAATTTATGTAAGTCTATGTAGGTTTTTGTCTATGGAGTGTGTCGGTAATGGCAAGCAGTTCTGGAGATTTGAAGTAAAACACAAACAATATTATGTAAATCTTCAGAGAAATTGATTACTACTTATCACTTGCAATGCAACACGATTAGGTAGGTATAATATTGGTCAACTGTCAACCGTAATAAATATAAAAAAAACAGTTAACTTAATCCATACATTTACAATTTACATTCAAACACACACACCACTCAAATTACCCGCTCAATAAAGGATCTCCACAGCGGAGAAGAGATCCTGTCGGCAACAGTCTTCAGAATTCCGTTGCAGCTGCCACGGATTCTGCAGATCAGGGATACGGTTTTCTTGCGGATGACGGCATGAAAGCCATCAGTGCGATACAGCGCAAACATCCCCGATGCACTACAGAAGCGAGGCAGCCCCAACATCATCCTGAAGATGTTCTTATACTGGATTTTTAATCATTTATAGGATTATTTACAGTATTTGGTTAACAACAAAGGCGAACCGAAGCAATAAGTACCTACACATAAAATTCGGCTTTCATTCGGCTCGTACCAATCGGCAACATTCGTTCGGCATCTATTCCCGCCTTATCATGTTCGGGTCGGTCGGCAACAACTCGAACTTAGCCGAGCGGCTTTTTACCAAACATATACTTATATGTTCATATTATATTCGATCTTGCCGCTGTCCGGCTGTGCCGAATCATGCCGACCCGAATAAGTGTGTAGCATTACAAAATAATAATCGATTTCTGTCGCACAGAGTATCAAGCTGCGAAAAAATTACGACACTATTTCCAAAAATTACTATAGAAAAACAAGCTTTCTACCATCCCAAACCTTCACCTTATCGGGAGAATTTTCCAAAATGGCGCTGTACGTAACGGATGCGACATTACACAGTGATATTGTATTAGAATCTCACGTAGCATCGCTTGCGCAACGCCGCCTACCGGATGATCTGGGGACGAGATACCGACAGGACCCCAGTCGCGGCTAAATTAATGATGACTACTCTGATTTTATGGCAAGAGAAATCTAGACGAACATTATGACATTAATTTAAAAGTTAAGATAGGTAATACAACATTTTCTTTTTAGAGGATTTTAAGAGCTATGTAACGTATTAATTAAAGTTACCACTTAACTCAAGACATAGTCTAAGGATATTGAAAGGTAATTATTAATTTTGCCGGTTCCTTAAAACCTGATCTTAGTGTGTGGATGGTGTTTTGATTTTCGGTACCTATGGAAAACGGTAGAGCAAGAACCCAGGGCCCCAGAAGTTACTTATTTACTGAGTAACAAAATTTGTGGGATAATGTTAGTATATGCACTTTGAACGCACGCATACCTGCTAGCTTGGGCCGACGGCTAATTTACAGGTCAATCTGGTAATAAAAGTATGTAAAAACATTACTCACTTTTCTTAAAGCCTGAGTGTTGATTTTTAAGTATGTTTTACAGAATGTTGTTAATATTTATAAATATAATACTGCCAGACACTTCCAGCCAGCGCGGCGGCGCGCGGCGCGGCGCGGCGGCGGAACTTCAGTTACCTAGACGCTAAAAAAAATTACGTAATTTTGCTTATAGTCCGAGTCTTAATTTATAAATATGATACTCTCCCTGATATGATACTCTCCCTGATATGATACTCTCCCTGATATGATACTCTCCCTGATATGATACTCTCCCTGAGTATCATATTTATAAATTAAGACTCGTAGGGGCCAAACATCCCCCAGACAGAATTAAAAGGTCGCTGTGAGTATGAGAGCGAGCATGACAATTACATGACATTTTATCACAATGGTCTAATATGGAAGTGTTGTAAAATAAATATTACCCTTCTCATATAAGGTTTGCCAATTCATAAATTATAATTTATTTTCAATTCAACTAGTTTTACAAAAACCTTGATTTTCAAATTCTGTCTTCCTTTGGTAAACAACTCCGCAAGAAAAAAAAACCTGCCAATTGCGAGTCGGACTCGAGCGGAAACGAGCATAAAAACCACGTTTGTTGTATGGGAGCCCCGTTAAATATTTATTTTGTTCTATTTTTTAGTATTTGTTGTTATAGCGGCAACATAAATACATCATCTGTGAAAATTTCAACTGTCTAGCTATCACGGTTCATGAGATACAGCCTGGTGACAGACGGACAGACAGACAGACGGCGGAGCCTTAGTAATAGGGTTCCCATTTTACCTTTTGGGTACGGAACCCTAAAAACTAAGATATTTTTTCTTTACCCAGTATCACCATAGCAACACTATTTCAAGGTAGGTATTTCCTTTTTCCATTACAGCTAAGACTATTATTAAGATTCCACAGTTTGTCTGACACTCGACCGCAGCTTGCGAAGAACATTTATTTTCATCTTTCCACTAATTTGCGTAATCGCTGCGATTTGTCAACGACAATTAATTTTAATAAACGCATTTTGTCAGTTTAAAATTTTGAATACCTATCGTAAATAGTGGATATTTATTTAGATACCTACATTGCTTAAGTGTTGTCAATTAAGAGACGTTTGTACAGAAGCCATTGTTGGGTTATGTTCTATAATAAATAAATAATAATAAACCATTTATTTTCAGGTTAAAAAGACCCATAGATGAAAACCTTAAGCTAAGTATGCACATATTTACAAGGTCGCATGGATATTGGGTTTGTAGTCGCTAAAGGCGCTCACCAGGCCCACCTCGACATAGATATTGGGTTTGTAGTCGCTAAAGGCGCTCACCAGGCCCACCTCGACATAGATATTGGGTTTGTAGTCGCTAAAGGCGCTCACCAGGCCCACCTCGACATAGATATTGGGTTTGTAGTCGCTAAAGGCGCTCACCAGGCCCACCTCGACATAGATATTGGGTTTGTAGTCGCTAAAGGCGCTCACCAGGCCCACCTCGACATAGATATCGATCGCTTTACGACCGAATTCGATCGCAAAGTCCTAATGGGATCTCTAGACGGTCAAAATTTCTTAATAAGCACGAAAAAATCACAATCTTTTCAAGCATTTTTGACCATCTAGGCACTGCATTTGCGACCGAATCGGTCGTAATGTGATCGCTATGTATGTCGAGACTGCAGGCTTAGGCGGCACTTCAGTTATATCGTCACACGGAGACTTGAGCATACTGGCGCGAAAACCAGTGGCAAGTATGCTGCAGCAGGCTTCGGCAGGCCGGGCCATACTAATGTTAATGCTTCGGCAGGCCGGGCCATAATAGTCAGCAGCATAATCAGCCTACAATGTTCCCACTGCTGGGACAAAGGCCTCTCTGTAAGAGGGAGTGAGCTGTAATCCACCACGCGAGACCAGTGCGTGTTGGTAGATGTCACATGTCTTCGAATTTTCTGTTCTAGGACATGCCGGTTTCCTCACGATGTTTTCCTTCACCGTTTTTTTTCCTTCGTGATGAAATAATTTACACAAAGTAAAGTTCGAACCTACTACCCACAATTCGTAAGTCGCAGCCGTTTCCAATAGACCACTGCTCTCATTCATCATTTCAGCCGAAAGACGTCCACTGCTGGACATAAGCCTCCCCCAGAGGAGGGTTTACCATAATCGCCATAAAGCACGTTCAATTATTGCCATTCAATATGTGCAAGCAAGTGTTTACACGCGTGCGATTTCCATAAAATCATCATCATCATTACATCCGAAAGACGTCCACTGTTGGACATAATCGCCACGCTTGGCAGGCGGTTTGGCGATCGCAGTATGGTTTTAAAATGCATAGAGAGCGCTGCTGCCCATTCTCTAGTAAGTAAGACACCCTCGGGAAGAAATGAGGTGATGCTATTCTTTACGTCCGGCACCACACGGAGCACTGCTCTAGTCTAGCCTTAAAAGTGGGGTATTGATGCATTTGTAAAGTGACCCTGAGTATGATGCCAAAATATAGTGGGCATGTGCTACAGTGCATAGCGATTGTGTCGATTGAAACAACTTTGGGTACGTGCCAGATATGAAGCAAAGGAAGGATATTGTTGGCTGGGAGGTCCATTACAGATCACGGAGCCCCTTGCACAATTAATAATATAGGTAAGCAGTCCGTTTGACGACAAATATTTTGTGGTATATTATCCATACATAACATAACAAATTCAGCCGATAATGTTCCCACTGCTGGGACACAGGCCCTCTGTGAGAGGGAGTGGGCCGTAATCTACCACGCAGGCCCAGTGTGGGTTAGTAGATGTGACATGTCTTCGAATTTTTGGTTCTGGTACATGCCGGTTTCCTCACGATGTTTTCCTTCACCGTTTTGGGAGCAGTGGTGATGCAATAATTTACACAAAGTAAAGCGTCTGTTAGGATTCGGATCTACGACCTACAAAATCGTAAGTCGCGGCCACTGGGCCACCACTGCTCATACTATCCATAATAGCAATTAAAACAATGCGAAAGTAACTCTCTCTGTAAATCGACCGTTACGAAATTTGACATAAGTAGTCTGGGATATGGATATAGACCTAGTAGCCTACATGAAAAGTATTTAATCAGATACTTGTATTCAAAATAATAAAATACACACAAGCAAGTTATTAATGTAGCGGCATCAACATCGCCACATACGAACTACGCGTCACACTGACGTCACGCGAATCCTGCATCGCGCAAGCAGAGTTTACCACGCAACTAGCATATATACAACCTCCTCAAACCACCAAATTAATATTTCTGAACCTTATCAGGGGGCCTAAAATGGGCGCTTTGGTAGAATCATAATATGATAATATTTTGAATCATATTAAAATTCGTAAAATGGTTTCAAACTGACAATTATTCATAATATGATCTGCGTACAATTCATAACCCGCAATTCGTCTGTTTGACAGCTGCTATTTGACATTAGACTTCATTAGAGCAATTCATAATTTGTGGACCATTTTACGAATCTCCTTATAAAACTGTCAATCACATGAATTGCGGGATTTGAAATGTACGCAGATCATATTATGAATTGTCAGTATGTGACCATTTCACGAATTTTAATTTGATTCATAATATTATCATATTAAGATTCTGCCAAAGCGTCCATTTTAGGCCCCCAGATCATTTTAATAACAAAGAAATGAACAATGTTCCTAAGTATTTATTTTGTGACATTTTCGAAATATGCATTTACAAACCTTTAATTTCGCGAGTATCTCGACTAAAACAGTCGCGTTTAACCCAAGGACGGACAAATAACGTCAATTTTAACACAATTCCTGTAATAACAGTTATTTATAACGTTTCGCAGCTTCTAAACCGTTGACATTGAAGGGTTGGTAATATACCGCAAATTAAAAGGATTTAATCAAGTTTTCGTTATAGTTGCGTTGAAAAACGTTTAGTGTAATTTTTGTTGGAATGTTATTTTAGTTATTTTTGCAGGGTCGGGCGGTGTCTACTGGAGGCTGGCTAGTAAGTTAAAGCTCTGGGCGAACTGAAGCGAGCGGGATGCGGGATGCGACTACGCGCGTCGATTATTTTAATGAGTCCCGCGATTATATAATTATATATACAGTATGTAACAAAAAACCCTGTTGTCCCTTTAGGGACGTATACATTAACCTACAAGCACAACATTGGTGGAAATATAATTAAAAAAATTAAGCATTGGCTAGTCGAGAAGCCAAAATCAAAGAACTAAAGAGGTAAGAAATCAATTAAACATTAAAAATATTAATAATTAAATATTTATTTTCATTGAACAGTTTTTATAAATGACTTGCTTTATTACGTCTGTATACCGATTCTCAAAACGTAGGTAGAAGGAACAACTGGATTTTTGTTACATATTGTATAAATACAATTACCAGAATACATTAATAAAATAAACACAAATAAGCCCTCTTCCTCCTCTCTCAGACTATGCTGTGCCCGACAGGGTCCCTATCT
This sequence comes from Tiliacea aurago, assembly GCA_948098905.1. Lineage (NCBI taxonomy): Eukaryota > Metazoa > Arthropoda > Insecta > Lepidoptera > Noctuidae > Tiliacea > Tiliacea aurago. The sequence goes on along the minus strand of OX402598.1, from coordinate 1,427,060 downwards.
GTTTCATTATTTTAAGCCCAACTGTTTTACCAACATTATGGAGAAATAAAGAATTGTGAACTGTGAAGCTCCAAATCAGCAGGGTTGTCTCTACAATGGCGCCGTTACGTTCTTATTACAAAAATAGGGTCCATAGTTTAAACCATGTCAAAATTATTTTGTAATAAGACCATATAAGTGTGAGCAATCGTTTGGTGCCGGACGTAAAGAATAGCACCATCTCATTTATTCCCGTGGGTGTCGTAAAACGCGACTAAGGGACTTACTAGAGAATGGACAGCAGCGTTCTCTATGCATTTTTAAAACCATAGTGCGATCGCCAACCCGCCTGCCAAGCGTGGCGATTATGGCAAATCCCCCCTTTTTGGGGGAGGCCTATGTCCAGCAGTGGACGTCTTTCGGCTGAAATGATGAATGATGAGTGTGAGCAATGAAACTAATATGGTCTTATTACAAAATAATTTAAATCACTAAAATTCATTGACTTGAAATGTAGGTATAAAACAACCCAATGCAATCTACATCCCATTGATAACCCGTAAAAAGTAATGCCACCAATTAACTCTAAACCCACACTGTCAATCTTGACAATGTTCACACCTAATTAAACCCAGCACCTAGGCATTATCACATTTTAGTTGTCCGATGATTAGCCGAGCCAATTTTCCGTCGCCCACTTGACGGCGTGTCCAATCAGACAGACAGACGGACGGACATATGTCAGCATTATTATCTGGTGACCCTGAACTATTGAGACAGGCTCATTAAACTTTAAAAAATAAGGGTTTCTCAATGGATTTCAAGATTTGATTGGTGCATCGGCTGAGCGCTAGGAATAGAGAAAAGAGATTTTTATATTTCGTGGCCCAGCAATTGGGTTATGGAGGTCAGATAGGCAGTCTCTCCTGCATGTAAAGTACTAGTACTTGTTGGTCAACTAGTGAACCTGGGGTCCTGGGTTCGATTCCTGGGTCGAGCTGTGTTATTGGGTTCCAGCGTCAGGAAAAATATTCTCTGTAGGTACTGGCTCGGGGTCTAGGCTTGTGCCCAGGTAATAACTATAGACTTGCCTCATAAAATAACTAGTGAAATGTGTATCTACTACACCCCTCTGCCTACTCTCTTGGGGAACAAGCATGATGATAAGTATCCTAACTATCCTAATCCTAACTTTCTAATATTATAAATGTGAAAGTAAGTTTGTTTGTTACCTTTTCACGCCTAAACCACTGAACCGATCATCCTGAAGTTTTGCATATACGTTGGCAGGTGTACAGAAACGGACATCACCTTAAATCCCGAAAAAAAGTACTGTTCCCGAGGATAACAACAATAACCTTCTAATGAGAATAGCTGGCGCCACGTGTTTTTCGAATCATGACTGAGTTATATTATGGGAGAGTACAACCCGAAATTATTGTCAAATTCTAAATTAACGCGAGCGAAGCCGCGGGCAAAAGCTAGTGTTAAATAAATGGATATTTTATGTCAATTCAATTATAGAAGGTAACTACACAGATCTTCAATAATAACATTTAAAATACCTAACATAGTTTCTACCAAATAAGAAAGCCATATCCGATAACAACTTACTGATAACACACACAGAGCCCATGACTCCAGTTACGTAGTTCACCACGGACAGACAGACAAACGGGGACAGCCACTCTTTATAGCGAAATAGAAACAATGGTTTACTTTATGTTGTTCTTAGTACACACACCGCAGAATCTATGGTTCTCGTTACGTGAAGAGTGTGCACGACCCGGGAACTGAAGCCGGGACCCCATAAATCAGGCGCAGTTAGTGAAGGCGTGATAACTGTTGGGTTGGAGTTATCTAACGGTATAAGCGTATAGGCTATTGATTTTATGAGTGTGCTTTTCAGAAACGACGGCGGTTTGATACACAAGGTATTTCAGAGATAAGAGCGTTTACACCTTACGGCATTTCATACAAACTTTCAAGCCCTTGTTTTTCGATATGACTCAACCGATTTTAATGAAACTTCATACGCATAAGCAGGATACAAAGGTCTAAAAAGTTAGTTAAGAACATAAAAAAACCATAGAAACAGAGATTTCCAGTTATCTGTTTTTAAATAAGACATTTTGAAAATGATCTTAACTAACTTTTTAGACATTTGTATCCTGCTGCGTATGAAGTTTCATTAAAATCTGATCAGTCATTTCGAAAAACAAGGGCTTGAGAGTTTGTATGAAATGCCGTAAGGTGTAAACGCTCTTAAAGGAAGCAAAGGCTGGAGAAGATATTTTAAACAACCTACAGAATTATCTTCTTGTTGCTATCACCACAATATTCCAATATTATCTCAGCTCCTTGAAGAATAGTTGTACCAGTAAGGTAAAGACTGTGATTTACAGTCACCAAGCGAGATATTGTGTGGCCCAGTTTGAACGGTTATGAAGGCGATAAAATTGTGATGGTTCTTTAGGATGGTGACTCATCCCCTTAGTCTACATGACTGGCTAAGTATAATAAAGGCTGTTTAGCCATGTGTAATAAAATTCCAAGTGATTTAAAAACTTTAGATTTTAGATTAAATTTAAAAAAAATATTACTCAAATGATTAAACAACAATAATTTTTACAGCATGAAAGAATTTACTGACGGGAAACATTTTGTAATGTAACCAATAATATTTGCATGCTGTATAAGGAAAACATGTATGCTCTTTAATGTATTTTTAAAACAACTTGTGTGTGATGTTTTATGCAAATAAATATTATTTCTATTTCTTACAAGTATCAATAAGCGGGGGTAGTCACTTTAAATATGATTACCTATTAATCATATTTAAGAGTCTGTTTCACTACATCCTGGTAAATTCAGGTTAGGTTTAAAACTTCAGAAATACTTTTTAATCAAATCCCAAACAAGACCATGTTCAGTAAATGAAAGACAGTTTGTAGTTTTTGTAGTTGAGGGCTACGCATGCTAAACATAAACGTAGGGTATAAAAATGTACAATCTCTTTTTTCTCAGACTTTTCTGAATAAGTCGACAAAGTAACTCCTATTTATGTACGAATAGTCAAAAGAAATCCGTACCTATCCGGGCCGGGCTGCTAAAATTTTAGAGCTCACTTTGCTCGATAATGCATGATACATTTACAAACTTTTCTGTATTGGTTGACAAAGTAATTCCTATTTCTGTTCAAAAGACAATTTAAACTGTGCGGAGTGCAAACATTTCGAGCTCGCTTCTCCCCTATTTGTCTGATGCTCTAACTTTTCTGTTGTTGACAAAGTATCTCCTATTTCTGTATCAATAGTCATAAGAAAACCTAACCTTTCTGAGACAGGCAGCAGGCTAAATATTACGACGTTCATTGCTGGGCTACATTTTGAATTTTATGAAATAGTACACTAGAACTAATTATGTTTGTACAAGTTTTATTTTATTCAGCAAAAATGTTTATGAGTAAATATAAAAGAAAATATTTTTTGTGCCAATTGCTTAATACGAATTTATTATTAAATTATTATAAAAAAATTATGGAATTGTCGATTCGCCCACTAATAAATTAATTAACTTCGTGCGAATAATGCGGTGGAGTTTCTTGCCCATTCTTCTCCATACGAAACTACATTTTGGAAGGGGCGACTAGAATCAATTCTATTTTTTTGTAAATATTGACGTTCAAAAGTGCCTTATATGTGCCTAAGTTTAAATAAAAAAAATTGACTTTGACTTTGAATCGCCGACCGAAAAAAATATTATTGATCGAAAGTGTCGATTTGCCCGTTTCGAGCGAGTGAATTCATGCGAATCGACCAATAACCGTGCTGTCGAGTAAAATCAATTTGTTAGTAAATCACTTAAATCAGTCTGTTTATAAAATCTATTGTCATAAATAAGCTGGCCCTTCTCAACTTATCTCCATTACAATATATCGTCATCTCTCAAAGGCTCACGATTGAACTATATAGCATTAATTTAATGCTGAGCTTAAGAACCGAAGCTTGAATAGCAAAGTATTGAGTATTGAGCTTCCGTCATCTGTCGGACGATTGACACTCATTGTTAAAGAAAACCGACTCTGAAAGGATTGATTTATATCACAATTATTAATAGTTCTATGGATAACATAAAAGCCTGGAAGGCGCTGTTACACAGATATCCGCGGCTAAGCTACGCAGGTGTGCTTTGGAAAATGTAGGCGGCATCGTCCACTGCGACCTACGGCCACTGTGTCGCTATTCACGGATGCGTGCCTAACAAACAACTGAACCATGTAACTAACTAGCAGTGATCTCTCCGTACCAAAGTATATTTAGCGTCCTGAGACCCTAGACAAAAAAACATTCTATCCGCGATAATGCTGAACATCTCATCATGATTGACTTCTCCAAGTCAATCATGTATTAACTTAACATAAGCTACCGAAAAGCTAATATCAATCCTGTTGAAGGTCGTTGTAGGAATATGAAACGCTTTGAAAGCGACTTCCACTTGTCTAGGCCTCATGGTACTTGATTCACTGACTGGCCAACCTTTTCATCGAGGTGTGTGCTATTTACTAATAGCTCGTGCCGATATCAGAGAAGGAAACAAGTACGGTCCGCTATTTATGATCTGGAAGTTTGGTATATTTTCAACGCTTTGGGATATTTCTAACCGTTATCTGATTTTGAGGCTGTTGAAGTGACCATAGATCAACGGTTAATGCAACGGATCGGCGAGCGAGAGGTCTTGAGTTCAAACCTCGATCGTCCACTGAAAGATCCTGTCGGATATTTTAGATACAGACCATCAGGACTATGGAGTAGACAATGTAAGTATAACAAGTCAATTTTAAGGCTTCTGCAAACAAAAAAAGGAACATGGGCAAAGTCACCAGTCGTAGTAGTTTTTCGGACCTACAGATTGGAAAACAAAGAAATGTTCTATTGTGTGTGTATATGTACTTTATCCCTTCTTTAGTTACCCTTTTATCTCTGAGTCTTTACATTGAATTAAGTTGGTAGTAGGTTCATCATTGTTTACCGAGTCAGGATTTGAACCTACGACCTCACGATTGCCAGTCGACCCTTTGACCGCTGGACAATTGTTACTTCTTAACTCTTTTAGATGTAGGAGTGTTTAGTGCAACGCAATATTTATATGAAGAAATAGCCAGAGGACTAATTCCCGTATACTTAAGAATGGAAGCATTCTAATCTCAGTCTTAGAGGGTGGTGTCTGAATAGAGAACTTGAAGTTGAGACGCCGGGTCTAATTTTCCTACATTTTTGACAAGTTTTAGACATTAATTTTGTCGCCGATAATGTGACTATATTTTTGACGTTTGAAATAGGCGATGGTCTTCATCTATACATATAATAAAATCGTGGCGAAGTCAAAATGGTACATTGAATATTTTTGAAAATAAGTAATTGCTACGATGTCTGGGATCGATTCCAATGACAAAAATATTTTTTTTTTAATTTTTGTCTGTTTCTGTTCAAATTTTGCATAGATATTCCCTATAAGTCTGGTAAGTTGGTAGGCTATATATTATCACGCTATTTGCTATGGGGTATGAGCAATATTGCATTATGTTTGTATTCCTCTATGATAGCATGTTCCAGCATCACGCACATTGGGCACGCCACAATTGTGGCGATAAGTCCCCTCTTTGAGGAGTGGCTAGAGAGGCGCCACGGCGTCCTCACCTTCCGCCTGACGCAGGTCCTCACCGGACATGGTTGTTTCGGGAGGTTCCTGTTCAGGATAAAGCGGGAGGAAACGCCCGGGTGTCACCACTGTGTGGATCGCCCAGAGGACACGGTGGAGCATACGGTGGAGGTCTGCCCAGCTTGGGCGGAGCACCGCCGTGTCCTCACGGAGGCGATCGGCGGCGGCGATCTCTCGCATCCAGCCCTGGTTCAGGAGATGGTTCGGAGCGAGAGTGCATGAGAGGCCGTCACCTCCTTCTGCGAGTTAGTAATGCTTGCGAAGGAGGAGGCGGAACGCGTGAGGGAGAGGCAAGGTTCGCGCCCTCGCGCCCCTAATCGCCGCAGGAGACGCCCCGGGCGTCGGGAGTCGCAAGCCGATTTCCGGCCACCGTAGGCGCAGGCCTGCGGACGGTGAGCGATGGGTAGCTCACCATCCGATAAGGACCAGGCCCGGGTCGACGGCGCGTCGTATTCCACGCGCGCCTCAAAGAGTTGTCAGCACCAACTGACGGGGTCCGCTAGGGCCAATGCCTGCCAGGGTTGCGAGTTTGTCCGAAAGGGATATCGTGGCCCTGGCACACAGGCAAATGAAGGAATACGGGTGGGTTTTGGTCAGTAAAAGTCTGACACGTCCTCCCGCTCCACCCAGAGCGGGAGAAGTTATTTGATAATTTCCCACCCAAAAAAAAAAAAAAAAACCATCACGCACATTCTACCGGATAGATTCTGTTCAAACTTTGCATAGATATTCCCTATAAGTCTGGTCAGTTGGTAAGCTATATATTATCACGCTATTTGCTATGGGGGATGAGCAATATTGCATTATGTTTTTATTCCTCTATAGTTTCCAGTAAATTGTAAAAATTCGAGCCAAACGGTTTGAAAATTGCAGAGAGTTACAGATTGATTCATCACGCTATCTATATCTTTATTGGGCTAATCTGTCAATCTGTCAATCATCATGACATATACAGGTTAGATTGTTGAGACCAGCCTTGGATACCTTAACCGTTGTAGCTACATGAAATCGGTCTTAGGAGGCTATCCCTAACTTTTTGAGATATTTTGATTTGCATACACTTATTTAAAAAAAAATGTAGTCAGCAAGAAAATGGGCATTTATGGATACTGTTTCAGATGCGGATCAAAAAACTGAATTAGACCAACTGAGGTTTGAGTACTAGAAGAGTCAGAAATCGCAAATAACTTTTGCCCATACATTTCGTGGGAAATGAGACTCCAACTTACATTTTTTGGTTCCGTACCTTAAAAGTAAAAAACGGAACCCTTATAGGATCACATCGTTGCCCGCCCGTCCATCCTTCTGGCTGTCTGGCAAGACCCTTTTTCTCAGGAACACAAGTTGAAATTAATACTAGTAAGTCTACGGTCCCGTGGAGCTAAAGAAAAACATACTTAATAAAAACGACCTCAGGACTAACTGCTTCTCACACGGACAACTGTACGTCGATTGTGTTTATGGTTTATCGGTTTATCAAATTAACCGAAGATGGCGGCTATATTTCCCGAAGGGCTAGGCAGAGCTGTACCTACCTATAGTACCTACACCCACATTAAATTGCGCCAGTTATGTTCAGGTTCCATGTAATAGGGGGCGAGCCTATTGTCATCATCATCATCATTTCAGCCGAAAGACGTCCACTCCTGGACATAGGCCTCCCCCAAAAAGGGGGGGGGGTGCCATAATCGCCACGCTTGGCGCCTGCGGGTTAGCGATCGCAGTATGGTTTTGCATAGAGAACGCTGCTGCCCATTCTCTAGTAAGTCCCTTAGTGGCCTTTTATATACGACACCTACGGGAAGAAATGGAATGGTGCTATTCTTTACGTCCGGCACCACAAGGAACATTTTGCAATTAACTGGGCACAAATTCAGACTTTGGACTGAGAAATTCCAGATGGAAAACCCAATAACACTTCGCCTGACTTGGGAATCGACCCCAAGACCTCAGGCTCAACAGTAGCACTCGCGACCAATATACCAATGAGGCAGTTTAAAAAAAAAAATGTGGCTGTATATTATTACGTCTTCCACGCGAGCGAAGTCGCGGGCAGAAGCTAGTAAAAGATAAACGTTTATTTTATTTTAATATTAGGGCTCTTTTACATACATAACATCATGAATGTATTCCTCGAAGGGCATGCAGAGTCGTATCCTGCCGGGGTTGCGAGTTTGTCTGAAAGGGATATCGTGGCCCTGGCACACAGGCAACTGAAGGAACACGGGTGGGTTTTAGTCAGTAAAAGTCTGACACGCCCTCGCTCAGCCCAGAGCGGGAGAAGTTATTTGATAGTATCCCACCCAAAAAAAAGGTAAAGTCGTATAGTTCTCGGTTATGTTATCATACGATATTGGTAGCGAGGATACTACCACCACTACTTGCCGGTTATGTTATCATACGATATTGGTAGCGAGGATACTACCACCACTACTTGCCGGTTTCAACCACTGAAATCCTATTGATAATTAGAAATAGGTACTCAATAACCCTGCCCAACCCATGGATCCAGACCAGGACCCTACGCTCGCCACCACTCATATTGTTACAGTTTAAATGATTTTAAATTCAATCATTGAAATTTTAGCCATTAATCTATATGGTTACAATGTAAAGTCACAGATATAGAGCAGTAATTTTTTTTTTTTTTTAAGACGTTGCCCCACACTAGGAATTTCTCCTGTATCGTGGGTGCGTTTACAAACATTTAAATTCACATACACAAACAGCCAGACCCGAAACAACTACTTGTAGGTCATACAAATATTTGTTCCGTGTGGGAATCGAACCCGCGACACGCAGCGCAGCAGTCAATCGCTTAACTAACTGCGCCAACCGTGCCGTCAAAGTAATGGATCGTGCGTGTTTAGATAAAACCTTGAACAGCGAAAGCAGATGATTCCGATTCGATTCCCTGTTGAAACACAATTTAAAAAAATATTATTTTGGGTTTGGTAGTTTTGTATTTGAGTAATTAGCTAATTATGGATTATAACAGTTAGAATGTTCGATCAGTAAATTGAATAACATTCTCTTTTAAATACTAATAAAACAAGAATTTGCTAAAATTCAAGTAATATTCTAGATAAATAGATATCTTTAATATTCTAGAAAGCTACATAGAAATATGAATAAGGTTATAACTAATTTTCACATAGAGATCGTAAACAACAGTCTTTTAATCCCTTTATAAAGTAACTTTACGTCAGTTTAACATTTCGTTACTTTGAACTTCTAAAAAAGTATCATTGTAAGTCCATGTTCATACTCCAAGCTTCTACCCAAACCCGCGTGCTATCACTAGCTATAACCCAAACATTTTGCAACAGCACCAGCCTACAACGTTAGTACATCTGTGTATAAAGTTTGAGTAATAAAGAGAACAATCGCGGATGCACTGCCGCCCCTCCGAGCGACCGGCGCCGCGCAGAGCCCGCAGTCTTCGTCGACGGCCGACCGTCGCGAGCGCATCCTTACGCGTCGCTAAAGCACACACATATTCGGTATTTTTATTTATTTTTATTATTATTTAAATTTTTCGTTTTGTTTTTTTTTTCTGCTGGCGAATCTTTTGGACTGCTTTTAATTTGCGTTATTTTTTTATTTAGGGATTATAGTTGTTTTGTTTCTTATTTAGTTTTTTTTTTTGTGAAATATTTAGGGGTTGTTAAGGGTTTAAAAGTGTTATGAAAACAGTTAGTTTTTTGGTTCAGATTACAAGTTATGTCACATTCGAGTTCGTGATAAGATCTCATAGAAGCATAGAACAGTTTGAGAGCGAAAGTTAAAACTTTTCAAAACAATAAAATTATACTAATTGCCAGTTAGATTACATTTTACAGTAATTTTATCAATAAACTCCGACGGTTAGCAATTTTGACGTAACTTTCTTCTAAATACGTGATGCAAAAAATTTTAATTCACATAATTTTGCGAGGTTAAAATTTGAATGAAAAATCATAAGAAATACCGCTGCACGGCATTGCATTGTATACAGGATATCATTTTCAAAGATCTTGTATATATTCATTTGACCGACTTTTTACATAACCTTTAATCTAATCTTCTCACCCGACTTGCTTTGACAATAGTTCAATGTTTAATTTTTTTCACAAAGACCAGTAACATTGCTTTGTCGAATATGTTAGACAATGTCCAAATGTTTTGATGTAAAAAAACGAACCTAATTATGTGTTTGCGTAAGCGTAGGACTTTTAGCCGCCGTGGGAAGGCATTGTGTTAGCTACACTGAAGTTCTTGCTGTACACACGTTATGACTCCGTTATACAATCTAGGAACTGTGCTATAATATCTATTAGGTGTTAGTAATTAACATATCGTCACAAGAAACAACTATTCGCGATTTCGATTTAATTTGAGAGCATTTTTTTGGCGTATTTCAAATCGGCGTATCATGTTGGTTCAAATTAGCGTATTATATTGGTTGAAATTTTCGTATTCGTAGTTTTATTTTATGAATATACTAATATTAGTTTTTTCTTTCGTATTTAGTTTTTCCACAAGTTAAAAGCAGTTTGAAAGTCCAAGTGATCCTCAAGTGATAGTGACATAACTATTTCAGTGATATTATTCGTAACGTGTGAACATTTCGATTTGGGTGAGTGTTTGTTTAATTTACGTTAATTATAACTAATTAGCTTACTTCTGACTACGAAAGGAAGTTGTCAATTGATTTCGTTGTTTTTTCTCACGACAATTTTACTTTTGTGCAATTTAATTTATTGTTTTATTTATTGCATCTGGAGTCTCATGGTCCCACAGGTACGTTTCTGCTTATATACAATGTATCTATATGGTTTATTTTGTTGGAAATTTCAACAGGATTTTAAACAGTGTATAAATTGAGTTGGAATTACTCAGTAGAGATTATACTTGAGAACGTTTGGAAAGCTTTTTTACCTCTTCTGATATTAGAGGTAGGCAGAAGTCTACTGTAGTAGTCACGTTCACCGGCGAATGTCCTTGTTTCTATAACGTAATTACTACTAATAAGACAGGTATATCGCTGCTGAGAACTTATTTATCTTAAGAGCAGTTTCTCTGATCCGGGAATCGAACATGACATGTTTAGACTTGACCAATCAAGGAGCCGATTATTCCACACGTTTCTTTTTCAATTTTTATTACTCAAACTCACTTTTCATCACGTAAAATTTTCACTGCCAATCAAATGTCGTAATAACTTAATAACATCATCATGTACGCGTACATACGGCGCCGGTGCAGCGCCAATTAATCTAGGCCGGTAGGTGACACTCCCCAGTTTGTGCAACTTACACTAGATCAGCCTAAGATTATTATTGATTACTTTTCATATTGATCACTTACTAATACTTGATTAGTTGACTTTCATGTTACGAGTATAAGTACGGTTTTTTATTAAATTTGATAGTGCTTAGTCACATTTGTTTTTTATGTGAAAAGTAATTTAGAAACTGGTTTGGATGCATTGGTTACATTCATAAAATTAAGATTAATTTTGCTACATAATTCATATAGAGTTGTAACACATAATGAGATACATATAGAGTTGTAACACATAATGAGATAATGTATGAATCAAATTCTTTGATTCACGTCACTAATTCTTAATCAATTGTTTAAAAAAAAAAACAGGTGATCATGATTTCTAGAATACCAAAAAACTCAGTTTCTTCTGGTAAGATTTGATTATGATTACTATTATTTTAAAACTATGATAACGAAATAAGGGTTTATATTTTGTTTAGCTATATTTTAGGACCTGTTTAATAGTACATTACTGCAGCGGCCTGCAAAAGGGGCTTGATGGACGACATTGAAAATGTGGGCCGAAGCCGACGCACACATACGTGAGTCCATCAATGCCTGGTTGCGGTCAGCTTGTATAGTGCTTTTCTCCAATAATGTGCGGAAATTCAAACTAAAAAAATTAATTATAAATTCCAGAATCAATGATGAACAACGATAATTTTTCACGCGCCAATGCGTTCATTTGTTTATTTTTTACTTTAAACAGCTTTATTTGCAAACCAGTTTGAAATTGATAGAGACAGATATTGGATTTCCATACTAACATTGCCGGCCGTCTGCTCGCATGTATTTGACCAGTACAGCATTTTAAATTTATCTCGAAGAAAGTTGTCAAAATAATGCTTGAAAATAATACATTTGTCCTATTATTTTAAAATGATACATTTATTATACAAATAAAGGTAATATCAGAATGTTACAGTCATACAAGGCCCTGTTCACATGCCAGAATGCTACAATCAATGTTTTTAATCACAACACACATGTCTACATTTATAAATATCCAACCAAAATAGATTGTTTACAATATTAACATTCGAAAATATCCTTATAATTAATATCAAGAGCAGTTCCTAGTGACATTACATCGGTTATCCTTGACGACGCGCCGCTTGCGCGTACGCATTCGAACGAGACGCTCACTGCGCATGTCCTTTGTAGGGAGAGTAGGCTTAAGGAGATTGTTTCCTGTTGTTATGGTTACCTATTTAGAGTCTTTTGTCAAAGATATATGAACTAAAATATTATTCTTGCACGAGTTAACTCGCAAATCTATCGATTTTGGTATTAATTTCAAGATGTTAATAGTAATTAAAATAAATATCAGTACTTACACCTCTGTCAGAACATTTGGTGTAGACAAAAGTGATATCGCAATGCGCGCAATACGCGTGTGGGACTTTGTCTGAAAAATAAATAAATTATATTTTATTAATACTAAAAGGTTAAGTTAAAACGTGATTTCGTTGAAAATATATATAAATAATTATAATATTGTCATCAAAATTACGAAGGAAGAATAAGGTTACAAGTTTCCGACAGAATATTTACTTCTTATACTATCAAGTTATTCCATGTATAAGTGAAGGAAAGTTAAACGGGAAAAGATTCTGTTAAATAAAAGACGCATAACCGCAAAAAAAGGTGCACGCGCGCGTTGAAGTCTTTTATATGACAGGAACTTGATTTGTAATCATTATCTTGTTCTTGTATCAAATAAAAACTCAGTGCTACATCATATTTGATGTACTAATAAAAAAAAACCGGCCAAGTGCATGTCGGACTACGCATAATGAAGGGTTCCGTAGTTGGGATGAATTTATCCAAACAAACTTAACATTGTAGTTGAAAAACATGATCACCATAAATTCCAACTGTAAATATAAGTTTGTACGCACAATATTGAGTGATTTAACATGTTATTTTAAGATCACAGACTTTTTATAGGTTTTCCTGTAATCTATAAGTAAAGAACTATTTTCTGTATTTTTATCAAAATTTTAGGCTCAGTAGTTTTGGAGATAAGGGGGGGGGGGATGGTAATTTTTCATCTATTTTCTTTAATAATTTCAAAAGTATGTATATTAAAATTAAAAAACAATCCCTTTCATTTGATTTAGTCACACCGTACAATCAGCAAAACTTTTTTTTCTAAATTTGCCGCCCAAAAGTGACCTCCATATTAAAAAAATATTTATTTACGTAACACGTCCGTGATTGGGTTACAAAAGTTCATATGAGTACCAAATTTCAACTTAATCGGTCCAGTAGATTCGGAGCAAATCAGCTGTGACAGACGGATAGACAGATAGACACACACACGAGTGATCCTATAAGGGTTCCTTTTTTTCTTTTCAAAGTCAAATTATTTATTTCATATAAATAGCACTTTTGAATGTCAAAATTTACAAATAAAATAGAATTGATTCTAGTCGCCCCCCTTCCAAAAGGTAGATTCGTATGGAGAAGAATGGGCAAGAAACTCCACCGTTACTCTTTTAAAATGTTTTACAATATTTTGTATAGGTACATCAATTAAATAATTATATGTGAAGACGATGCACCTAGAATAAAATTACTATACCACAATAGGTAAAAAGAGTTAAGAATGAAGCAATGACTGATAAATTAATTATGTGATACCTACATGGTGCTCACATATTTACAAATATTGTACAAAAAAAAAAAAGTTTATCAAAAAGAATATAATAATATCAGTGTGTGAGTTTAAGGGGTTTATTCCAAAAATCCCCACCCACAAATCCCCACTGGTGGGGATTGTTACTTTTTTTTCCAAAAATCCCCACTGGTTAAATAAACTCAGCCTAGTGGGGATTTTTGGAAAAATAAGTAACTATCCCCACCAGGTGTTGTTGTTTCTAAATAATTAAAACAAAAAATGCGTTAATCAATACCTACGATAAGTAACTAATTATGTCAATATTATAATAACCAACTTCCATTATAAATTGTTTGCATTGAAACGAAACTCAATTGACTAGATTCAAACAAAAATTATTTAAACATTATAGGATCACGTAAATCGTGGTTGAGAATTTATCTCATTCTTTCTAAAAAAAATGGCACTGTAATGCTGCCACGCATTAACTCTAGTTGAGCATCTAAGATGAACTGGTCTTTTTCTTTGCTTCTTTGTGATCGCGGTTTCCGACGGTGACTTTCGTTAGCACTTCTTTCATAAAACAAAGCGTCTTCATGCAAAAAATGTAGGAGTTTCAGTAAACTTGGTCTTTTTTTCGATATAGCTACATTACGTTTATTATGCCACCCTTCCAAAATGTTTGTCGTTCTGTGCCTCTCTCCGTAAACACATAATACTTTTATGAAATCTTCTTTTATCCATTGGCTTAACATATACTGGCGAAAACTGTCACTGTTTTGATTGTCTGGGCTTTGGCTGGCAACATAGAACCAGCCTTCAATTCGACAGCATGTAATTCGGCAGCAGCATCGTACAATGATTCAGATTTTCAGTTGAGTGAGTCACAATTTCCTCTTTTTTTGTTTATCCACCGAAATAAAACGGCACCAGTTAAAAAAAATTGAAGTCAGGAACCTCGCAGAAGTTACAGTTCCTCTAAAATTTAAATCATTGCTCATAGCAGATTTTAATGATTATAAAACTCGCATATTATTATTAGCTACCAAAAACGCTCGTAGTCGCATAAAAACGATAAACGTTTTTTTTGGAAATAGGACATTCAAAAGGAATTGAATTAAAATCGACATTCAAATCCATTTTATCAACTTTATACAGTACATGGTAATCTCGGTAGCAGTTTACTGAAACTCCTACATTTTTTGCATGGAGACGCTTTGTTTTATGAAAGAAGTGCTAACGAAAGTCACCGTCGGAACCCGCGATCACAAAGAAGCAAAGAAAAAGATCAGTTCATCTTAGATGCTCAACTAGAGTTAAAGCGTGGCAGCATTACAGTGCCATTTTTTTTGGAAAGAATGAGATAAATTCTCAACCACGATTTACGTGATCCTATAATGTTTAAATATTTTTTGTTTGAATCTAGTCAATTGAGTTTCGTTTCAATGCAAACAATTTATAATGGAAGTTGGTTATTATAATATTGACATAATTAGTTACTTATCGTAGGTATTGATTAACGCATTTTTTGTTTTAATTATTTACATACAACAACACCTGGTGGGGATAGTTACTCATTTTTCCAAAAATCCCCACTAGGCTGAGTTTATTTAACCAGTGGGGATTTTTGGAAAAAAAAGTAACAATCCCCACCAGTGGGGATTTGTAGGTGGGGATTTCTGGAATAAATCGTTTAAGGTAATCACAGAATGTAAAATAAATGTCATAAAAACGATAAATTATACAGTTAAAATAGCAATCAGTTTTTGTCTAGGCTCTAGATTGTCCTATGGAGCTGGACCAGCATGTTTCCAAGCATTCTTATCTTGGATGTAATCCTCTAATTTGTAATAAGCTTGTTTAGAGGTACGGAACCCTAAAAATGGATTACATAAATATCAAACCGGTATATTACGATTACTAATAAATATTAATAAGTAGGCATACTCAATACATTTTAAACTAATTGAACAATTTGGTAATATTGATCATAATTTATTATTTGTAATGCAAAACTTGATATGTTGGTCAAATAGCTGCAATAACAACTGTTGATTAAGAGGAAGAGAGTAATACCTACATCGTGATAAAATGTTTGGTATTTTGTTAAAAGAGTATAGTTTGCCAAAGGCAATAAATAAACTTGACCGTGTGGAAGGGGCTTTACAGCTTAAAGCTCGCTTTAAGCTTTAAAGCTATAGGGCTTTGGAGCTCTAAAGCTCCAATACTCAAATATTGGAGCTCTAAGTGAAGCCACATTTACACAGTCAAGTTTAATGCATGTGGCATACCATACAATCAAAGCAACAATTCACTAGTACGGTCTAAACGCACTGTACGGGCAAGTTAGTGGCCGTTCAAAACTGGTATAGGTGTAAACAGCACGTACAGATTCCAGCAGGTCAAGCCACCCGAAACTGTCAAGTTTACCCAATTAACCTTGAATCATATGCTTTAACAATACAGTTGAAAATCTATTAAGGAAATTTTACAGATTGTAGTAGCTTGATGTGCTGCAGCAAAATCGCATTCAATTCTGCCATTTTTTTTTCTATCATTCGAACATGAGCTAATAAAACAAGTTAAATAAAATCTTGTGAAAACGTTCAGTAAAATTTAACGAATTATTTTGCAGCGGAAATAGGTGTACTTCGTGTTTAGAAGAGGCAAAAATTGCCTTGGGGTAAACAGAAGTTGCATGCAATAATTGAATGCCAACACTTGTATTCAATTATTGTATGCCATTTTATGCCCACGTGGTGCCGGACGTAAAGAATAGCACCGCCTCATTTCTTCCCGTGAGTGTCGTAAAAGGCGACTAAGGGACTTACTAGAGAATGGGCAGCAGCGTTCTCTATGCATTTTAACACCATACTGCGATCGCCAACCCGCCTGCCAAGCGTGGCGATTATGTCCAACAGTGGACGTCTTTCGGATGTAATGATGATGATGATTTTATGGAAATCGCACGCGTGTAAACACTTGCTTGCACATATTGAATGGCAATAATTGAACGTGCTTTATGGCATGGAATTGCTCTTGAACGTTCGTATCAACTATAAACAGAGCTCTAGGGCTGCTTAACTACCTCGGAAATCTAGTGCTAAGCATATGGTCATGGGTTCGATGCCCAGGTTGGGCAAGGTATTATGGAAATTTTCCATTAGAATTTTTTCCGTCACCCGTAATCCGTAAATAGTTAATCCAAACTCCTGTAGTCCGTGGATTTAGCTAACCAACTATTACATGGGATATTACAAAAAATAACCGGCGGAATAAGAAAATACTATCTTCATATTCCTTTGGGAAATACTAACGTATTGTTATAATTATCATTATTATACAAACCTTAAATAAACTTGAATTCAATACGTTTTATTGTCTTAGCATTTATTTCGACATGTCTAGCTCAAAGTTCAGCAACAGTTCAGTTTGAACCCGCGACCTTTTGCTCGCATGTCCACACCATAGCGCAACTAATGTACCTACAGGTTACATGTGTAGGGACATAATTAGTTTTCATACCTTTAATGAAATATATGTTTTTATTACACGTTTTGTGTAAAAAAACATTGCTTGATTTTAGTTAAATGCCAAAGTAATAGGATTTAGTTATTATAAGGATCTATCCTATTCTAACTTATCGTAGGTAATCAGGCAACACAAACTATTTTAAAGATATTACAATATAATGTATAGATAAGTTTTACATGTAGGTATAACAAAGCCAAGAAAAATTGTTTTTGCGTATTCTGAAAATGGTTGTTTAATTTTTATTTCATTTTCAAATCTATTAGCTTTATTTTATCCCTTACAAAATCAAAAGTCATTTATTCAAACTAGGCTGAGGATTCAACACTTTTCGAACGTCAAAAATTACATGAGACAGTCCCCCAAAAACGCCCACCCTTCACCACTTCCTAGTGCTTTAGCTGGGAAGAAGAAGTGGCGCAACAAACTCCCCAGCAGCACAGCTGTCTGTTCACATATAAAACTTGAATTTATACACTAAAATGTAAAATTCAAAACAAAACATTAAATTAAACTATTTGCCTTATGTTAGCACACACCACTATACAAAAAAAAACACATATACCACATACATATAGATCGTATCTATTGTTTTATATTGTGGGGATGTGTAGTGTAGGAGATTGTGGCTAAGTAATAACGGTCGATCCATCACGTTAAGCTACGCTTTCCGGGGTTGGTCCGTGGATGGGTGATCATCTTAACATTTCGAGACTCCTCGAGGTAGTCAGAAGTCCAAAAGTCTGACAAAACAGTCTTACCAAGGGGTATCTTATTACTCAGTAACCGGGTTGTGGAGGTCAGGTAGGCAGTCGCTCCATGTAAAATACTGGTATTCAGCTGAACTCCGGTTAGATTGGAAGCCGACCTCAACATTCTTGGGAAAAGGCGGGCAGGTGATGGATACCATCTGAAAGCAGATATTACTCCTAAAGTAGATATTACTCCTAAAGTAGATATTACTTCTAAAGTAGATATTACTCCTAAAGTAGATATTACTCCTAAAGTAGATATTACTCCTAAAGTAGACATTACTCCTAAAGTAGACATTACTCCTAAAGTAGACATTACTCCTAAAAAGTGTCACTGTTACTAATATTTGATGGAATAACTTGATATATTGTTACTTGTAGGTAACAAACATCAACGTTGCGCACAAAAATATTTGTTTCGTGGCGAGCTTTACCTACGCTAAACTTTCATGCAACCACAAAACGAATTGAACCAACTTAACACGCTGACAACAGCTAAACCGCGGTCAGAGTGCATACAAAAGAAAGAGAAACGCGTTGACACAAAGCTTGTAATTTATTGCAAAATATGAGGCAATTGTCTATTTACTCAAAAATTAGTTAAGCAATCGCAAATAAAAAACAACCAAGTTCTGCATACAAATAACACGTTCTTGTTAATAATTAAATACCAACCGTACGTTGATATCTAACACAGATATTTTAGATTGAAACTCAAAGTAAAGGGTTAGTTTACCGTTAATTTGTACCGTTTTTTTTTTATAGAAACGTGTTTTGGCAACAACCAAGTAAAATGCTGCAAAATATGTTGAAGAATAACATATATTTTTTCGGCTACCACAAACTATATAGATTTGGCAATTTTTTTGTTAAAGACAAGCCTACTTTTATCATTTGTCTCTTGTCAGCGCCTTAACTAAACATTACCACTATCTTACTACCACTATCTACTTAGCTTAGGTACAACTTCTATTAAACTTTCAAGACAACAACAAATAACGCCAATAATCATACATCCTTCATAACAATCCTTCCATACATCATTGACATCATCATCAATAACATTCATACAAGTCACACAAAGGCTGCTCGTAATGATGACTGCCATTCAACTCATACAAAGCTTGTATGGATACAATATGGCGACTGGCAATTTCCCTAAAGGTCGCTACTGTGAGTGCTAAATAAACATAATTATTGCAAAACATCATGAGATTTGTGGGGGTTAGGTAAAGAGAGACGAGCGATTTAGTGACTAATCTATTGTATGTGCTGTAAAAAAGGGAGTAAAAATGAAATAGTTAAAGTGAAAGTTACTAATAGTTAAAGTTACTAATACTTAGTTAAAGTTACTAATAGTTAAAGATAAAGTTGCTAATAGTTAAAGTTACTAATAGTTAAAGTTAAAGGTACTAATAGTTAAAGTTAAAGTTACTAATAGTTAAAGTTAAAGGTACTAATAGTTAAAGTTAAAGTTACTAATAGGCGATGGTGGTACGAATTCGAGTCTTTTCTTAAAGATTGGCCACATTCAGCAATAGATAGGCGTAAGTGGAAGGAGGGAAGGGGGGGCCAATAGTTTGTTAATTTTCAGTAGAAAAACGGCTGCGACTTTTACTTTGCAGATATAAGTAAATAATATGGCAACTAGCCATTGTTGATTTTTTGTTGTTATTCAAAATACTGTTTTTTTTTAAATATCCCTAAAACTTTGTAAAGGCACAAGAGTTTTTTCAAAATAAACCTTATTACTATGAATTAATTTGTCATCATCATCATCATTTCAGCCGAAAAACGTCCACTGCTGGACATAGGCCTCCCCCAAAAAGGGGGGTGGATTTGCCATAATCGCCACGCTTGGCAGGCGGGTTGGCGATCGCAGTATAGTTTTAAAAATGCATAGAGAACGCTGCTGCCCATTCTCTAGTAAGTCCCTTAGTCGCCTTTTATCACACCCACTAGAAGAAATGGGATGGTGCTATTCTTTACGTCCGGCACCAAACGGAACCAATTGGCAATCGGCACCAAACGGAATTAATTTGTGATTAGGTATTATTATGTAGTTCGCTTAAAACCGAACCACGACTCCACAATGAGAACAATCTAAGTACATTGACTGATAGTCTAGAAAACAAAAGTCAAAAACATAATTTCTGTTACTTAATTACACTTTAAACATTTTCACGTAAAAGAAAACACTAACATTAAGACCAAAAATCCCACTAGTAAATACTTTGACTTTGACTAATAATAATTAAATTTGCAGTCCGGACTGTCAGCAGAAGTGGAAACTCAAAACTTTGGAATAACATATTATACATATACAACATTATTTTAGTATATGCGAAACCGGAAACACGTGTCTAGTAATTTATGTAAAGAATCTATGTACAAAATTTCAAAACTGTATCATGTAAAATCACAAAGTTATGGTTGTTATGTTACCGGGTTGTCCGTACAAAAACATGCTAACGGTGCCCCCGCGCCTCCAGAGTCATCTTGCGCTCATTGATAATAATTTGGCGGTAGGTACCTAATCGTACGGCGATTGTATTGTAAGTAATTAAATGGTGATAACATTTTCCATCACACTTAAATATTTTTGGAAAAAAAAAAACATGGTGTAAAAATTATTGAAATCGATTCAGTTTTTATTCTGAACTAACTATATTCAGGTTTTGCATATACTAAAAATAATGTTGTATATGCGCATGTGTGTACACAGGCCACTGTGCGTCGCCAGGCTGGCGCAACACGTCACAATAACATGTCGGTGAACCGAGCATGTCAGTGGTGCGACCCTATAAGTTATGCCCCTACCAAAAATTGCTCAACGCGGCTCAAGAACTCATAACTTAAAAAAAAAATTAAAGACGTTCAGATCAGCGCGATATTGCGGACGTGACAGGCAGCGATATTGCGCCAGTCTGCACAAGCCTTAATATATATTGTGTTTTTTTTTTCACTAGGAATTTCTCCTGTATCGTGGGTGCGTTTACAAACATTTAAACTCACATACACAAACAGCCAGACCCGGAAAAACTATTTGTAGGTCATACAAATATTTGTTCCGTGCGGGAATCGAACCCGCGACACGCAGCGCAGCAGTCAATCGCTTAACCACTGCGCTAACCGTGCCGTCAAAAACCGTTTGTGATGCCACAGTCGCTACCGCTTCAGCTTGTGCCTCGTTCTTTATAATAATATGCGCCATCAAAACATATCGCAACGCATAGTTCCCACAGCACATTACATTCGACACATTACCCCCCGTGCCGCTTAGAGGTTAAACAGAGTATTAAGAAGAGATATTCGCTAATATCTGTTCCTAATCTTAAAAAAAATGTTACTGAACCGAACTAAATAAATAAGCCTTTGCCAAGCTATTTTGGGGTCAGTCAGGTCTATTTTACATGGGGCGACTGCCTATCTGACCACAACCCAGTAACTGGGTGCCTACATTTGGGCATTTAGGGTTGACTACCCGTAACGACTATCAAAGTTCTATGAATGACAGCCGGGACCAACGGCTTAACGTGCGTTTCGAGACACGGAATGGTTTCGATGATATGTAATGGATGTTTACCCATCCATGAAATGACCGCGGCAAGCGTGGCTTAACCGGCGATGAACCCATGTGGCTATCATTTTGCCACGAGCACCTCTACTAAATAAGAATAGAAACCGAACGAAATTATTGTGTAGCGTTTTTTAGCAGGTCTTATATCACAGCTCGTTTTGATACCAGAAAAAATTGTACCGTTACCATCACGCTGATCGACGGATTTGCCTATTCTACAAGGTTATTTTTAAAACGTCAATAACCTCTTAAGTGGTAATTGTACTCATCATTATGAACAACTTTTACTATGGGACCAAAACTGAAATCGCGAAAAAAAAAACCAGCTGTTCCCTACATTTATGTTCGAATAATTCGTTAAAATGTAGGGAGCAGCAGATTTTTTTTCGCGATTTCAGGTTTGGTCCCATAGTAAAAATTGTTTATAATGATGAGTACAATGACCCCTTAAGAGGTTATTGACGTTTTAAAAATAACCCTGTATATACCAATATTATAAATCCAAAAGTAACTCTGTCTGTTTGTCATCTATTTATGCCTTAACGACGGTGCGGATTGCGATGACATTTAGCACACAGGTAGACAATGAACTGGGTTAGGATATAAGATACTTTTATCTCGGTAGTACAGTCAGTGACCTGCATAACCTGACCCCTTTCGCCTCTTCTTCGTTGTAAGAGGGGTCAGGTAGTGCAGAGCACTGACCGTACGTACCCGTAATTTCCGACCTCCACGGTGTAGCCGCGGATAAATAATAATATATAATCTTTATTGGAACAAAAACACAGTTTACAAATTAATTGCGTACGTAAAATAGCTACATTAGTTACAAAACTGTGTCGCAGCTATTAACGCCCACCTCCAAGAGGGAGACAACAGCGTTTCAGATTCAAGAGATAAAATACAGTAGGGGTTTAAAAAAGAACAAGCAAATATCAAAAAATTTAAATAATAAAAAATTGATAAGTAAAAAAATATAAAGTATTGCTAGTACAAAATAAGTACATTTTTCAAAGAATTAACTCTATTTCTTCTGAGGCCATTTGAACTCTATTTCTTCTGAGGCCATTTGAACTATTTTTCTTCTGAGGCCATTTCGATTTATTTATTCACTTAAAATATTTCGCGTTTATTTGGATTGTATATTAACTTAATTCAACAAAACATCGACGATAAAATTATAATGTTATAAAAAAAACAAACCTACCCCAGTACCTTTGTACTAAATTATTATTATGTCATATCTCTTTGTATTTTTCGGTATATATAAATAATTAAATAAATTAATAAACAAAAGAATTTGCATTTAAATGCCATTTGAAAAACAGTTTATCAACGTGTGCAAGGAATTTAAGAAGGTGGCACATCTCTACGGTGGTATGGTTCAGTCCCACCCTACCCCCAGGGGTATAGCCAGGGTTAAGGTGGGTCCGGAGTGGCTGTGATGTGATGTTGGCATTTTTAAAAGTAACACATTCGTAAAGCTTTGCATCGAGTAAGCATGTATGAATAGTCACAAAATGCAACATTCTAATATCTATGCAAGTCAAATTAGATCTACCTATTAAAACTAGCTGTCGTGTGCGTGTATTTTGTTTTAATACAAATATCCAGAACAGAGTTACTTTCACATTTATAATATTAGTACCTAAAGTTGATTTATAATGTTGGTAAGTAAGTCATCATCGTGCTTTCCGAGGCACGGAGGGGTCTTGGTATGTAAAGATGGTCACCCATCCATGGATCGGTGGCAAGCGTAGCTTAACGTGATCGATTGACCCGTGAGGTTATGACTTAGCCACAAGCCCCAGCAATATTAGTAAGTAAGTATGAATGGTTTAACTTAAAAAAACCGGCCAAGTGCGAGTAGGACTCGCGCACGAAGGGTTCCGTATCATTATCCATAAAAAAAACTACTTACTAGATCTCGTTCAAACCAATTTTCGGTGGAAGTTTACATGGTAATGTCATCATATAATTTTTAGTTTTATCATTCTCTTATTTTAGAAGTTACAGGGGGGGACATTTTACCGCTTTGGAAGTGTCTCTCGCGCAAACTATTCAGTTTAGAAAAAAATTATATTAAAAACCTCATCAATATCATTTTTGAAGACCTATCCATAGATACACGTATGGGTTTGATGAAAAAAAAATTGAGTTTCAGTTCTAAGTTCGGGGAACCCCCAAAATTTATTGTTTTTTTCTATTTTTATGTGAAAATCTTAATGCGGTTCACAGAATACATCTACTTACCAAGTTTCAAAAGTATACTTCTTATAGTTTCGGAATAAAGTGGCTGTGACTTACGGACGGACAGACAGACAGACATGACGAATCCATAAGGGTTCCGTTTTTTGCGATTTGGCTACGGAACCCTAAAAAGCCCCAGTGCATAGCACAAAATAACTTATAAAAATTTGTCTATCCAACTTAAGAATGCCGGAACATAAGTTGAAATGTGTATTTTATTCATAATTCATGACATGCGCAAACATGTGTTCATGATGTAATTAATACGAGTACATTATCTGTTGATTCACTACAATTAATGTACAGACTAACTAAAGCACATTCTTCTCTCTTTCATTAAGATCTTAGTAATAATACATCTCCATTTAGTCTAAAAATCTTGCAAGTTCCTGAATGTCTGACATTTTAAACTGAAAAGATTATTCAATGTGAAAGAATAAGTCCCAGGTACCTAGGTACCTATTAACATAGTTAGTTAGTTCTTTTAAAAATGTCGTGTGAGTATTGTAATTTGACATAACAGATTTTGACATTATCAGATTATCTAAATTCTATAAATAATAATAATTGTGATTGTTGTTAATGTTTTGACATTAAGCTTATATTCTTGATTGTATAATTTGCGAGAGATTTATATTTAATTCATTTTTAGTTTTTCAATCAATCAATATTTTGCATGCCGTAAGGTAAACTGTACCGGGACACTTAATAAATATTCCAGCTTATATGTATACCTACATTATCAGCAAATAAATAATTTCTTTCTTTCTTTCTTTCTTTCTTTCTTAAGTAGGTAAGTGAGTTCCGTGTGGTGCCGGACGTAAAGAATAGCACCATCCCATTTCTTCCCGTGGGTGTAGTAAAAGGCGACTAAGGGACTTACTAGAGAATGGGCAGCAGCGCTCTCTATGTATTTTAACACCATACTGCGATCGTCAACCCGCCTGCCAAGCGTGGTGATTATGGCAAACCCCCCCTTTTGGGGAAGGCCTATGTCCAGCAGTGGACGTCTTTCGGCCGAAATGATTAATGATGATGATGAAGTAAGTGATTGACAAGTGAATTTTATTTCCAAATAAAATATTTTTTTTTATGTTAACAGACTTTCCTACAAAGTTCAGGTTTTTGGAAATATTGAAAACAGGAAAAAACGTGTTTAAAAAGCTACGTTAACAAACAATTGTTAGGTATCCAACATTTAACTTGTTACTTAACGAAAAAATACGAAAAGTTTCAAAAGAACCTAAATCGTAACATACATAATTATCAGCACGCACGCGGCGGGTCAGAGGTCACTGTTGCGGCGATGTTGCGCAACTGTGGCGCCACAAGTTGTTAGCAGTTATTTAAAATCGATTAGCACTAAATTAGATTTGATCTAATAATTGCAGAGCAATTTGTGACTACATGAAAGCTTTATAAGATATCTTTGTAATTGAATGTAGATGACTATAAAAATAAAGATTTATCTTTAGCTGTTATTATGGTTAGTAAGGGGGCGAATACTAGCAAATAGAGAGCTGAATGAATCCATGCGTCATGTTCGTGAACGGGCGCCATCAGTAGGGACTGGTCATCTCTTAGGGGCCTTTGCTTTTTTTAATTTAATTTTTGGATTGTGTTTTTTATCTTTTTGTTACGGACGGTTTTGACGTTTTGCATCGTTCTCACATGTTTAATTGACACGAATGATGTAACCAATATTTTGTAACCATATGTTAATTTAAAAGAGTGTCCGTGGAGTTTCTTGCCCGTTCTTCTCCATAGGTACCTACTTAGCTTTGGAATGGGCAACTAGCTTCATCTTTATGACTGACCGACCCTTGACAATTCAAAAGTGCCTGTAATTGGTTTATTTGAAATAAATGCTTTGAGTTTGAGTTTGAATAGAAATGAATCGTTCAAGACGTAAGTACTACTCCGATCCCAAATAAATTGGGAGAAGAGTACCTAGTAGGATGACGATATCATTAACAGCTTGCCAGGTTTTCTTCGAAGAGAAAGGAATGGGCAGCACAAGGCAGATAAAAATATAGAGTAAAAAAAACAGTAGCAATAACGAAAAGAAGAACGCAAGAAACCCGAATAAAGTTACCTATTTACACAAAACAAAAATGATGTACCAAAAATGCATCACTAAAATGCATAACCACATTAACATAAATATCTTACTTTCAACAATAGTAAATGCAGGCAAAAACATGTAATTTCACACAGATTACCGAAATAAATTAATATGTAATGCATTCAAGTGATATATAGCCGTAATAGCACTGTTATGTAACGTGATGCATCTTCTGTATAATTCAGATAAATAGTGAGACGTTCACGTGAATGTGAAAGCATCCTGTAATGAAGTGAGTTCTTGCCTCTCTCATTCATTGACCTGTCTTATTTGTTCAACTTGAATAAAAGTACCTTATATTAAGTTTCTTCATGAGAAACCTAAATCGATCTGTAATCAGGCTAAAATAGTCATCTACAAGTTCTTCAACCACTCGATGTTGTAGAATTTACTATTTTGCTAGAGCATTGTAAAACTGCGTGGTGCCGGAAATTCTTCCCGTGGGTGTCATAAAAGGCGACTAAGGGAATTACTAGAGAATGGGCAGCAACGTTCTCTATGCATTTTAACACCATACTGCGATCGCCAACCCGCCTGCCAAGCGTGGCGATTATGGCAAACCTCGTCTTTGGGGGAGGCCTATATCCAGCAGCGGACGTCTTTCGGCTGAATTTTTTAAGGGATTTGCCATAATAGCCACGCTTGGCAGACGGGTTGGCGATTTCAGTATGGTTTTAAAAATGCATAGAGAACGCTGCTGCCCATTGTCTAGTAAGTCCCTTAGTCGCCTTTTACGACACCCACGGGAAAAAATGGGATGGTGCTATTCTTTACGTCCGGCATCAAACAAATGAATATTATGTAATTTGTTAAAAATGCCTATCGGCGGCGGTCAGTCAGATTTTGTTGAAGGGTAAGCTTTTTTATGATATTACTACGGACTAACATAGCATTAAACAAATAAACCATTATTTAAATTTCACAATTTTAAATTAAAGCAACATTCTGAAATTCTCAATGAATGGTATTTTACAAAATTATGCAGATTGGCAATGGTTTATTATTATAAGTATCGGTTTTGGATACAGACTACATTTAACGAAAGGGCATTTATTCATACATACCTATAAAAATCAGTTCTGTGAGCAATGTGCCTGCCCACTGCCACTTGGCAATTCTTCGGGCTATGTCGGTTACCTTGGTTCGCCTGCGGATCATTTCTGATTCGATCACGTAGGGAAACTCCAAGCATAGCCCTCTCCATTGCACTTTGGGTGACTTTTAGCCTTCTGATAAGGCCCATTGTGAGCGACCACGTTTCAGTGCCTAGGTCATCACTGGCAACATGCACTGGTCATAGATGACTGGTCGATGGGGCCGAAAGGTTCTGGAGTCACGACCGCGTACTGGAAGACGTAGCGTTGGAAGGCCTCCTACAAGGTGGACCGATGACCTTGTGAAGGCTGCAGGTATCCGCTGGATGCGGAAAGCACAGAACCGGTCGAAGTGGCGGTGCTTGGGGGAGGCCTATGTCCAGCAGTGGACGTCTTTTGGCTGAATAGACCTATAAAAATAACATAACCATTATATGGAAAGGCACGGTTGGCGCAGTGGTTAAGCGATTGACTGCTGCGCTGCGGGTTCGATTCCCGCATGGAACATATATTTGTATGACCTACATGTGATTGTTCCGGGTCTGGCTGTTTGTGTATGTGAGCTTAAATGTTTGTAAACCCACCCACAATCTGTCAGAACAAGAATTCACCTTTAAACGTGCTCATTATGCAGTACATGACAGGAGCGTAGCGGCCTGTCGGTCCTCTTATTTATAACACTTCGCTTATATTCGCGATGGCAAAGAAAGATTTTTCGCTGATGACATCTCCGTACTCTTTAAATGCCCTACTAACAACCTACAATATAACTCCCAAATTACCGAAACTGTTAACCTCATAAAATGTTGGCTTCAGAATTACAATCTTGAAGTAAACGACAAAAAAAAATTAAAATCATCCAATTTAAACCCTACCAAAAACAAAAAAATAACTTGAAAAATATAACAGACACCATCCAAATTGAAGAAGTAGAAGATTATTGGGTATTACATTAGACTCTCATTTAAATTGAAAAAAACATGTCGAAAAGACTAAAATTAAACTGTCACAACTTTCATATGGACTTAAGTGTGCTAAAATCAAACACAAAAACTCACTGTGCCCTCTCTGTGCCCTCTCTGTGCCCTCTCTGTGCCCTCTCTGTGCCCTCTCTGTGCCCTCTCTGTGCCCTCTCTGTGCCCTCTCTGTGCCCTCTCTGTGCCCTCTCTGTGCCCTCTCTGTGCCCTCTCTGTGCCCTCTCTGCATACTACGCATATAGTACGCGTGGCTACGCTACGGTATCATGATGTGGGGACACAGTGTAGATGCGAATGATTTATTTATTGCACAAAAGAAATGTATGCGAATAGTATTTAAAATAAAACCTAGAGATAGTTGCAAACCCCACTTATAAAAGAAAAAAAATTAACTCTGCCCTCCATTTATATATTAGAAATAGCCACTTTTGTTAAAAATTATCTTAAACTGTTTAATTTTGACAAGAACGAGCGCCGCAAAAACAAGTTAATCCTACCAGCACCTAGTTTACAAAAATAGCCCAGAATACCGAAGCATACAAATCTACAATAAATTACCTGAAAATATACGGTCCACAAAAACAACATGTGTATTTAAAGCTAGGATAAAGGCCAATGACTAGTGGTTTAATTCTCTTTGATAAAGGCATTGCTCTTAAAAAAAATGTTACTACAGTATCCAAGAATTTATGGAAGATAAAATGTTAAAATAGAGTTCAAATATGTATCTTTGTGTTAATCATAATATACAATATTTTACTTATAAAACTAGATATAAGTATATAATTAGTATAAGTCTATAAAACTAGATATAGATAATATTTAAAATGTAAAAGTTCCTAACCTACATGATACTCAGTACCTACTAGTTTTAAATTATCTTACTGCGCCCTAACAGGGTCATGTACTCACTAGTTTAAGCCTAGCGCGTAACTGCTCTAAGGTGTAGTAACTATGTTGTGCATTAAATAAATAAATAAAAAATCAGGAGAAAGAGGTTAACTTCTATTCTTAAATAAATCATGTGTGTGAATAGACCCAAAATTATTTTTAGGAACATAAATTATTTAATACGGCGCAGCGCGGTGCCTGCTTATTACGGTTTTTGGCACTTAATTAATTAAACCCAATATATGTATAAGCTTGTAATAATTATACCTACCCATCATCGCGTGTCATCTATTCATCCTCAACGACAATGCAATCGATATATCAATTGCTCTAATAAATCTAATTACTTGAAAAAAAAATAACGAACCCCATTTTCTCGTATACAAACACATTAGCCTCCTTTGCGTTACGCAGTCGGGTAAAAACCAACCATGTTTCCTCGTCTTAAAGTTCATTTAGCCTTAACTTTTATATGAACTTTTTTATTATAATCTTCCATAACCTTTACCAATTGGCAACATAGTCTTGTGAATTAGTTTCTTTTCATAAATTACCTTTGTCAGCGCCATTATAAATAACTCAGGCATTTTGTAACATACCTGCAATTGTATAATGCTTGCCACATGTATGAGAGTTTGTAGAAAGAATGCCAAATTAATTTTGATGAAGGAATGTGTGTAGCGAGCTTATTGTGAGACAAACCGTACGTACTCAAGCCTAAATTAAGAAAAGAATAAACAGAGCTGAGAACGGCCACAAACCAAGAAGACACGTTAATTTACAAAATGTCTCCGACTCCCAACCGAATTAGCTAACTAACGGGCCGATTTTTCAAACTGAAGAATAAAATTAAATATTGCAAATTTGGCATTTGTTAAGAAAATATGTCAAACTTTTCTGATTATTGTAAAAATCGGCTCTAATCTATATAAATAAAAGAAACACTATTCATATCCCATCACACGAATCACACTATCATCACACTAATATTGCCTTTTGGCCTCGTACAGGACTTTGTTTTTATTTTCTTTTTGTTTACTTTGTTTTATTTATGGTTTTGTTCTTTTTTTAGTTTCTATGAGTGTGTTTTATTTAATTTGTGATCTGTGCGAGTCCCAATAAATGTTTTTTCTTTCTATCTTTATTATAAAGGCGAAAGTTTGTGAGTGTATGAGTATGTTTGTTACTTCTTCACGCTCAAACGGCTGGACCAATTTTGATAAAATTTTGTGTGGAGGTAACTGACACCCTAGATTAAGACATAGGCTACTTTTTATCTCGATATTCTCACGGAATCGAGACTTACGCGGGTGAAACCGCGGGCGCAGCTAGTTAAACATAAAGGCAACAGATATCAAACTATTTGATATGACTGGCTAATCGCATAGAGAGAGACGAATAATGGTCCCTCTAAACTACATACTTATTAAAACCTGCTTTGTAACACTGTCACACGCATCAAATTACATCGACCTGTAAAAATACTTTATCTATTAATACCAGTACAAACTACACTAGCTTTCAGATTAAAGTAAGGTCAGGGAAACAGGTACAAACTGCAGATCTCAACCGTCACGGATCACAAGGTTGCTAGAATGTTTACAACGATTTACTTAAATTCGAAGTGCTGTAAATAAAGCCACTTATTGTAAGTACATGCATAAATTATCTTTGTATGTTTGCGGTATTCTCACATGTCAGCACGACCTATACGAGAATAGCTAGATAGTCCGTACATTCAAATCACAACTGTGTTTCTCTGATGCTACGGCTACATTGTCGCGATAAGCGAACTACTTCACGCGCTCTTTCTCAACGTCTCGCTGCTCAACAGAGAGCAAGCGAAGTGTAGTTCGCGTTATCGCGACAACGTAGCCGAAGCATGACAGATGTATGAAATGGCTATAACACGGTAACATTAAGTAGTAGGGTGTCAATTGGTTTGACAATTAATTTCCCTGGCTGTATTACCACTGCCTGAAACACAGGTTTTTCATAAACTTAGTTCAGGCAGGTCTACATTACAGTTAGAATTAAAATTTTCCCCGATTGTAATTAATCTAAATCATAATTTTACTTTACTTTATACTTGAATAAATTTTATTTTTTTATTTTATTTTTATTACCATATTCGTATGAATCTTTTCGCCCTCTTAACCACATCTCTAGTTCACAAGGTGACTAGAACGTACGGTTACGTAACGGACGGTAGATGCTAAATGGAGAGCGGCCGGGTCGCTCGCGGAAACATTACGGCGGTGATCTTATATTTAAGGCGACGATAACTGACTTTTAATGATTTTATACTGAAGATCACGTTTAAACGAGTAGTGTTAATGATTTGAAAAAAATATATGTTAAATTAAAGCATTTTCTCAATAACTTAATATGTGAATATTTTAGATTATGTTTTTATTACATAGTGAAATTAATTTGTAAAGTTATATCTAACGCGGATTAAAAACTGAGAATGGCGCAAAATTTACCAAGCGTATTTTTCTGAAACCTTCACCAATTAAAGATAATTTAATTTTTGATCTTTTAGTATACGCGTTTTATTAAAATATCTTTTGGTTTTTGTATAATAAATTAATAATGCGTCAAATGGGGGACAGCGCTTCTTGATGGGCGAGTCCTATTACTGGCTGAACGTACGACGCGTTGCGTGAACTCTGTACAGAAAACGCAAGCTAACCACTCAAGGTCACTGACATATATCTCCGTCTTAAGGAGATTCTACAGTCTACCAGTTATGCTGAAGGTAATTACGGATGTTTCTAATAGGACAGTTAATGCTTAGTTATTGAGGTATTCCAAAGTGGAGTTTATCTATTCGATAGTGCTCTTATAGTCAGACAGGAAGAAATTAGTTAAATTTAAAATTGAAGGAAATCTCTTATTATACTATGTATTTGCACTTTGCACCCTATAATAGGTAATAATACAGTATAAGCTTATATTATGTAACATCCTTATAAATGTGTTATGCAAATAAATATGGCATAAGGATTATGCCAAATCCCCCCCTTTTTGGGGGAGGCCTATGTCCAGCAGTGGACGTCTTTTTAGGGGAGGCCTATGTCCAGCAGTGGGCGTCTTTTTGGGGGAGGCCTATGTCCAGCAGTGGGCGTCTTTTGGATTAAATGTGATGATGATGATGCAAATAATGATATAATTCGAATCAATAGTTATTGACAGATAGTCTGATGACATCAGAAAATCATTTATTACAACCGGCCAAGTGCGTGTCGGACTACGCACAATGAAGGGTTCCGTAGTTGGGATGAATTTATCCCAAAAACAAACTTAACATTGTAGTTGAAAAACATTTTCTCCCATACATCGATATACGCCACGGTAAATTTTCCAATTGTAAAAATTATAGATTATTGGACATTTTACTTTACTTGTGCTGTGAGACCACCAAATTGCCAAATTTAGGTCAATTTAGTTTTAGGTCAACGGGAAGTACCCTAGAGGTTTTGATTTGTTTGCGAGTATCAAAATATGTCGTATACATCGCCATATTGTTTTATTGCGTTGACTTGGACGCTTGGTTTTTTTGCGCTTCAAGGGACCATAGACTTACGTATTTGATATTTATTTCAACTTGATACCTCCACGCTTTGCTGAGAAAAGGGGTCTTGACAGACAGACAGACAAACAGACGGACAACGGAGTGATCCTATAAGGGTTCCGTTTTTTTTCTTTTGAGGTACGGAACCCTAAAACTGAACAAAAAGTGAAGCGCCTGATATCTGCTTTACAGACTGTCAAACACATAGTTAACTGCTGACATTAGCTGACTGAAATAACCACAGCCCATCGAACCATTTCATATTGTTAGACAGCCTGACCATTTGTGATTATGATCTAGCCTTTTAGAAATCGAGTGTAAAACAAACAGAGCAAGTAGGTACTTATCGCGTCTAATCAGATACATCGGCACTTAATCTCACAGCTCACAAGACCACAAGTATAGTTATTAGACCCATTGCACATTATTGTAGCACACATGTACTTATACTACATAACGCGATCGCGCTCGGCTGCGCGGGCGCCGATCAGTAAAAGTCATGGTCAGCGCGCAGTCAGTAACACGTGGAAAGGGGATCGATTGGGTACAAACATTGGGTGCTTGTTATTGTCACACAGTAGCAAAGTAGGTGACGAAATTGAGCATAACTATACAGACAGCGATTGTTCGATTCCCGGCTCGGGCAAAGTGTTATTGGGTTTTTCCATCTGGAACGTCTCAGTAGAAGCCCGGAGTCTGAATTTGTGTCCGGTTGATGGGAATAAGCTCGCCCCTCAATGTCAAAGTCAAATTATTTATTTCAAATAGGCGAAATAGGCACATAGGAGGCACTTTTGAACGTCAAAATTTACTAAACCCTGTTACAATCTGTGAAACAAAAGCTAAATTAAAAAAAAAACTACAAAATAGAAGTGGTCAAAAACAGAATGGTAATTACTGAAATCAAATTCCATTCATGGATCAACAGATTTTTCATTGGCATGTATTTAATCGATCCCCAAATAATTCTCATTTTGATTTATCACAAATGCTAATTAATCGATAAGCTAGTAGGTCCTGGTGCCTTACTGCGCCCAACTTTAACGGTTTCAGATATTTTTTCTTAAAGAACAGAAAGTTCTCATCAACTTTTAAGTTTCTGTTCTTTAAAAAATTTAAATGTGAATTAAGCTGTTGGGGATTAATTAAATGCATGCGAATGAAACTTGATCCATGAACTGAGTTTGATTTCAGTACTTATCAGTCTGTTTTTGGCCACTCTATGTGAGTAAATGAAATGAAATTGTTTATTCAGAAAATAGGATTGGGAATCACTATAACAAGTCCAATTTAAAAATAAAACTTAATGGAGCCGACAGTTCCTATCTGAGTACCCCTGAGAATAAATTGCGAAACAAACCGGGGATGTTACTTCAACATCCCCGGGAGGTCGAAGCGGTCCAATCCCCCGCTTCGTGTGCCATTTGCTCCGACTAACTACAGACAGAACTCATTCCTTGTGCGTGCAAGCAGAAACTTTAATAGGGTGTGTGAACAGCATGACATCGATCCTTTTACAACAAGTGTGTCCGTAGCCAGAAAGTGTTTGAGCCTTAACTTTTTCACCTGATGCTTGATGCTGCTTAGGTTATGTAAGACAGAGAAGCCTAGTTTTATCAACTATACTGTTGTTTGTATAGAGTATTAATATTATATGTATAGCTTTGGCGGTTTATTATTTATGTTGGCAGTACTGTGTTGTTCACAGATTTTTTATATTATTATTATGTTATTTATATGTGAAGACTTGTAATTGGCTGTCAGTCACATTTTCAATTTCTTAGTCTGTTTTGTTTAGCTGTAAGTCTTCCAAAGGAAATAAATAAATAATTTATAATAAATGATTAGATACTAGCATGTATAATGGTTAATAGAATAAGTTAATGAATAGAAATATAAAACACAATACAATAAGATATAAAATAATTCAAACTTAATAATAAGGAAAATTAATAAAGCGCTCTTCCTCTCTCTACTTATTTAAACATTGCTGTGCTCGACAGGGTCCATAATTGTTTCTATTAATTTTTATTTATCACTGTAAGTGTACATTATGGATTGCAATAAAGTATTTGAAATTTGATTTGAACGTGGACATTATTTAAAAGATCGAACAAATGACGTCCAGTTTCTACTCTCTGGTTACGGGTTATGTTCAGGATTGCGGGTTTTACAGTATAAATAAAAAATTAAGATTTAATTTACTATGGATTTATTATTATTAATCCCTTTAAGCTTGCGGAACAATAGTTAAAAGAAATCAATACTTATCAATAGTTTCCGATGTCTTTGACGTTCCATTTTAGACCTTAGTTGCCTTTAAAGTGTGTGAACAGTAAATAAAGGTCGTTTATTTTGGATCAACGGAATATATTGACGTATTTACGTGTCAAATACGCCAACATTAGGTACTGTAACATGAAACACGCTTTTTTAAAATACAGAGGGAATGTTAAAAATACACGTTTTATGTTACCGTCCTGAAATTAATGAGGTAAATGAGGTAATTATGTTTCATGTTGGCATTGATAACAAGTTACTTTCTGTTTGCTTACAATAATTAATTAGGTACTTTAATCCTAATTCCCGCACGGAACAAATATTTGTATGACCTACAAGTAGTTGTTCCGGGCCTGGCTGTTTGTGTATGTGAATTTAAGTGTTTGTAAACGCACCCACAATACAGGAGAAATTCCTAGTGTAGGGCAACGTTTTAAAAAAAAAAAAAAATCAGTGGGAAAAATAGTTAGAAATAAAATAAACCAAAATATGGAACTAAAGATGTAATTTCAAGTAGGTAAATATAAAACTTACAAAAAAAACAATAAAGGCTTTGTGTTACAATAAAAAAATGTGAACCAAAAATCTGCGAAATCTGGTCACGCCAACAAAATATAAAATGTTTCATAAGGGTTCCACCAGTCAGTACCTGTGTACATTCACAGATGGCGTTATAGTCAAACAAACATGCTAAAATCCTAGGAGTATAAACCATATTTTGATCTGTTTTCGTAAGTTCCTGATTCCTAAAGCTTATTAATTGACAAACTAGAAAATTAAGCTGTTATAAAAATATAACAATATTTATTGAACATTCCTTTTGTACTACCTAGGAAATAGTTTATTGACCCACTGGACATGTTCTTTTAGAGGATCAATTATGGAAAAGACCTTCCAGCCTTCCGGTCTTCTTCATATTTCATTCTCAAAATATTGTTCAATCTTTTAAATGACGATCACCTTTTTCATAAATTGCAGAATAACACCAAGTGTGGCTAGAATACTTACATAAGTATGTCTACGACAAACAATTACCAAAGCGCGCAGCAAAAACAGCTTTAACAGCTAGTTAAACCCCCAAAGCTCATCATTTTAATAGCACATGCGTTGTCAACTAAATGCCCATGGTTTATTAAGCCCCATTACCAGCAACATTGCCTAACAACAATTACACAGGTGCTGCTAAGGTAATTACTGCCTCGTTGGTCGAGCGCCTCAAAGAGTTGTCAGCCCCAACTGACGGGGTCCGTTAGGGCCAATGCCTGCCAGGGTTGCGTGTTTGTCCGAAAGGGATATCGTGGCCCTGGCACACAGGCAAATGAAGGAATACGGGTGGGTTTTAGTCAGTAAAAGTCTGACACGCCCTCGCGCTCCGCCC
Source organism: Tiliacea aurago (assembly GCA_948098905.1). Classification (NCBI taxonomy): domain Eukaryota; kingdom Metazoa; phylum Arthropoda; class Insecta; order Lepidoptera; family Noctuidae; genus Tiliacea; species Tiliacea aurago. The sequence goes on along the minus strand of OX402598.1, from coordinate 1,390,992 downwards.
AGAGCGAAGTTATTTGATAATTTCCCACCCAAAAAAAAAAAAAGGTCGGGCGAAGTGTAACTGGGTCTTTCTATTAGGAATTCTCAGCAGCCCAGATTCTTGATTTGTTCCCCGTGAATGGCAATCAAAATAAAAAGTCCTTTAGTCAAGTTAGCTGAAAATCCGCGCGTTTTGAACGTCAAAAATTATAAATGACCTTTCACCACTTCCTAATGTTTTTGCTGGGAAGGAGAATAGGCTCGCCCCCTTACATATGGCAAAAACATAACTGGTGAGATGTGGGTGTAATAAACACATCTGCCCAACCCTTCGAGGAATACAAGTGTGGTGTTTTATATAATATGTAATAAGGTAATGTTGTAGGTAAAACAAGCCCTATTAGGTAACTCGTTAAGTTCATAAGTTATGTTAGTTTGTTTAGGTCTTGGGTTGAAACTTAAGAGGTACCTAAAAGCATGTTGTTATGAAGATTGCATTGCCTAAGAGCAACTCTATGGCGTTATTATGAAATATTTGACATCTGTGGCCAACATTTTCTTGACGCCAATTAAGCACTTAAAAACAAAAACTCTGAAGTAATTAGTTTTCTGGAATCTCTATAAGGGCTTTAATGTCTAATCGTTATTTTAATATTAGACTATTATAATATATAGGCTTCTTTTAGAGTTTATATAAAGAGAAGGAAATATCATTGATCATCATGTTTTGAGATTGAGACAGTGAAGATTTCAAACCACTGACAAATGCGTGCACTGACTTGGCAGGTCCCCTCAGTTTGTGTGGTTCTTTGGTTCTTTCCTCAGTTTGTGTGATTCTTTGGTTCTTTCCTCAATTTGTGTGGTTCTTTGGTTCTTTCCTGAAAAGATTATTTCAGACACCAATCTACATGGCCTTCACATGATCTGACCAAGATTATGTCTGGACTTTAATAGATACTGTGATCTGTGAGTTTATTTCGGCTTTTCTTCTCAGATTAGTCAGATAGACAACGCTGACCTCATCTAGTTCTTAAAATATGATTTACGGGTAAAATTTTTTGTACAAACCTATTTACAGAAATAAAATCATTCATCATTTATGTCCAGGTTTTTGTAGTAGTTGCCAAGTTCGAATCTGCCACCTAGCATGTAGGGAAAGTAGGTAAGTACGTATTTTCTTTCTTTTAAGTTTAGCAAATTCTTCTCCCCTGATCATAATATTACCATAAAAATAAAAACATCTCAGAACGTCAGAGGGGCAATATTACGAGAATTGGCCTTCAGATCTTTGTTATCAGCCCGTGTGTGAAAAGCTTTCAAACGAAGCTTAGAAGATAGTATCTTTATTCTTGTACTTATTTAAATAAATTTTCTCGATTGTCCTAAAACATTACCACAGATAACGTGTTAACATCATTCTTAAGCAATACACAATCTACTGTCAGCTCCTTACATAAACGTCACGGGTCATAACTCCCCTAAACGACCATCCAACCCATCCTTCAGTGCTCACATGAATATTTTCGTTCATAAACTTGCACAATACTTATTTAATAGCTAGCTATCAAGCTGTAATGCGGGGAAAGCCTTGCATGTGAGTCCCGAGTCGGTATGCGCTCGCGCAGATGAAAGTACGGATTACACTAGTAATAATTCGTTATGAACTAATTGTGACGGTTTATAGTTGCAATTTTGTGTTAAATTAATGTGTTATTTTCAGTTGTAATGGGTAATTTCAGGTTGTATTTTTAATTTGTTCGTTTTTTTATTAATTTGCGACTGATCGTAGAATCATGACTAGAGATCGGATATTCGGATGCATATTTACATAAAGTTTGAGAGTTAACTAGTATAGAATGCGCTTCGGTACGGGAAAAGTGTCGGTTTCCAGGACGGCCGAATTTTTAAGAACTACTCTTTCGTACTGTGTATAACGGCTAATAAATATATTTCGTTTTAGATTTAAAAGTTTTGAAGAAATTTTAATAGTATTTTTTTACGTGTTGTTTTTTCCACTAAATTCTTGTCTAGTTCTAAATAGATAAGAAATATTTGTTATGCTTAGAATACAACATTTTCTACACTGTTATTCATGTAACCCCGCGATCCCGGAAAAAATATATTTTAAGAATTCGTTACCATACTTTGTATCCTTTGCCGAAAAAAAAAACGTACTTTAGGTAAATATGCATCCGAATATCCGATCTCTAATCATGACTGATGGAGGCTACTTTGATTTAAAAATAAAACATTTCATCTTCATCAGTTACTTTGTTGATTTGTTATAAAAATCGATTATCGACTAAATAATAATTAGAGGAAAACATCACACCTGTAATCCTCCAAGGGTTAAACAATGGAGTACCTACAGTACACCCATATTTCGCCAGTTATGTTTAGGTCCCATGTAATAGGGGGCGAGCCTATTGCCATCATCATCATCATTTCAGCCGAAAGACGTCCACTGCTGGACATAGGCCTCCCCCAAGCACCGCCTCTTCGACCGGTTCTGTGCCTGAGTAGGCAGGACACATAGCTCGCAGAACTGATGGCCGATGGGGCCGAAAGGTTCTGGAGTGGCGACCACGTACTGGAAGACGTAGCGTTGGAAGGCCTCCTATTGTCATCACCCGAGCATAAATCCAGACACCGTGCTGAGAAATTCTTCATGCCCGACCTGGGAAGCGAACCCGGGACCCGGCTCAACAGTAGCACTTGTGACCACTGAACCAACGAGGCAAACATAATAATGTTTTTTGCCGTGCAATTCAGTTTTATGGTGTCAGACTTCAGTAGTTCTGACAAAAACAGTGACAAGCTAGAGTTGCGTGTATAGACTTAGCTAAAAGATACGAGTATACATTTCAATGGACAATGCCTTTTATGGAAGATAATATTTATTACCGTGTAGATTTAAGATTAAAAGAAAAACATCGACTTCACTGTTGCAACTAAATAGATATATCCCTAAGGTGAAAAAGACTTGGAAAGCTGTTTAAAACGAAAACCATCGCTACTTCGTTTGCCTTTGCATTAAACTTTCGAAGTCGAGTTTGACTCTGCAAATTTGACCATGACATATGTACCTGACTATATTATTATTAATTGACTTCATTTTAATTTCTGTTTTGTTTTGTTGACATTATTTTGTTTTTAAAGACTTTTTAAATGATAATAATATAATTATAATTTGTCCAGATTGTGATTATTATAATTAATTGCAAATTTGACCATGACTTAAGTACCTGGCTATGTTATTATTAATTGACTTCATTTTAATTTTTGTTTTGTTGACATTATGGTGATTGTATTAATATTTTAATTTATGTAATAATTTGCACGCCGTAAGGTAGACTGTAGCCGATCTCATTAATTTATGTACAACATCATACGAGTATACCTGTACCTACATTCTAGCAAATAAAGTACTGATTTCTGATTTACTTGGAATGTTTTCGAGAAACTTAGGGGTGCTTCAATAAATAATTCATTCATTCATTCATTCACTTGTTCGGGTCGACATGATTCTGCACAGCCGGGCGCCAGAATCGGATATCATCATCATCATTCATCATTCCAGCCGAAAAACGTCCACTGCTGGACATAGGCCTCCCCCAAAGAGGGGGTTTGCCATAATCGCTACGCTTGGCAGGCGGGTTGGCGATCGCAGTATGGTGTTAAAATGCATAGAGAACGCTGCTGCCCATTCTCTAGTAAATCCCTTAGTCGCCTTTTACGACACCCACGGGAAGAAATGGGGTGGTGCTATTCTTTACGTCCGACACCACACAAACGCAAATTGGATATATGTAGATATATTTAATTATGTTCGGCCCGCTCGAATTAGCTCGAGTTATGCCGAACCGAGCTGAACATGATTCAGCAAGGGCAGAAGCTGAACGGAGTTTATCGATCGCCACTAACGGAATGAAAGCTGAATTTATGTGTAGTAATTGGTTTGGGTCAGCTTTGTTGTTCAATAAATACTGCCGAATCGAATGTTTCGACCGAAAATAGTATGTCGCAACACTTATTACACCTTCCTAAACAAATTGTAAAACCTTTCAAAAGTAAGAACTTTAGACGATGTTGTTGGTGACTCAATCAATCGTAACAATATTGAAAGGTTAGCTATACATATAGAAGATGGGACATAAACTACTTACATATGAGGAAACCGAGGACCTCTTGCAGCACGCATCGTAATTCTGTCATCCACTCGAACACCCTCATTCCCAAAAACACATACACTCCACACTCACTCACACACATACATCACACATACACCCCACTCACTTATCTCATTTATCACAAAACACGCATGCTTCTACTTTATAAAAGTTAAATATAAGATTTGTATTAGCTGCTAAAGTACATTTTTTGCTTTTGTCAATTTTTATTCTTATTAATGTTAATTCAAAATTTGGCATATCTTTATCTGGTTCTTTTTGTAAAATTATTTTGAATTGTTTTCTTAAGATAATAAGATTCAACATTGTTGGTACACCACGTAACTTTAAGCTTCAGAAGAGCGAAGTGTCCTAACACAGGCAATTTTTGTCTAAAAGGTCACTTCAACCACTAGATGTAGTACATAACTTGTGAAAGAAAATCAATTATTTGTATTTATTTGTAAACAACGTGGACACGCAGACTCTATGACATACAGTTAAACTGTATGTCAATAAAAAAGTAACATACTGTAACGGTATGTAGACGTCCCCAACATAACAGCACAATAAAACAAACAACAATTGTAGTAACAACCATAACAATGTCCCATAGGAGCCACAAAGGCTAATAAATATAAGTTTATCGACGTCGAGCGCAAACCGCATCGATTTGAGTAAACAAACCATTGTTTGACTGGAAATGTTTGGGAGAATGTATCGCGGCTTCGTGACCTGAATGTTAGGGAAATGAGATGCGTACAATATATTAAATTGTGCGTGGTTGAATACCATTGTACCGTGTGGAAGAGAAATGAACCGAAACTAATTTAATGAGAGATTACTGCCCTTAGTCAATTTTGACGACACGGTTGGCGCAGTGGTTAAGCGATTGACTGCTGCTCTGCGTGTCGCGGGGTCGATTCCCGCACGGAACAAATATTTATATGACCTGTAAGTAGTTGTTCCGGGTTTGGCTGTTTGTGTATGTGAGTTTAAATGTTTTTAAACGCACCTACAATACATGAGTAGTTCATAGTGTGGGGAAACGTTTAAAAAAAAAGAATTGGTACTCTCTGAAATAATTATCATTTTTATGGCCCATTATAACAACAGAAAATACTTAATATTTTTACTTCCTCCCACCAAGTCAACAACATCACATTCCTCCACCAACCACAAATAATCGACAACAAACCATTCGATAATGTCTTCACTTAACAACGTAACCGCCTGTCACAGTAAACGATGATACCAAATTACTTCATCTCACGTCTAACTGGAGACATCTCGGTTTCTAGCGCGCTCGAGCGTGTCGGAGTCGTCACACACAGGACGATTATTCTTTATTTACTAGCATTAATTAATTTGCGAAAATAATACGATAATTGTAACTGTACATGTCACTGTTAAATCTTTTACTAAATAAAAATCTTAATCTCACTGACAAACAACCGCTGGCAACCGCTAAACCGCTGAGCATGAAATTTTCCATAAGAATTTCTTATACATACAACGAAAGCGTGCATGAGAGAAAATTTCACCCCCTAAAAGGGTTAATAAGGGATGAAAGTTTGTATGGAAATTCGTCAGGGCACGTGGCTTGTATACGAATGAAGGGGCTTGTGGTTAAGTAATACCAGCCACACGGGTCGATCGATCAGGTAAAGCTATATTTGCCGCGGTTGGCCCGTGGATGGGTGACCATCTTTACATACCAAAACCCCTCCATGCCTCGGAAAGCACGTTAAGCCGTTGAAAAGGCAGGTAGATGATGACATGGCTTCTATACGAATAATTCTATATTGGTTCTTCTGCGTAGCGTTGTGAATGTTATAGTCAGTTTTGCATGTTAACGAATTATTTAGCTTTAATTATTATTTTTTGCTGCTTGTTCCAACAAAAACTTAAAAAAGAACTGCTAAATTCTTAGGTTCTATGCTACTCTTAAACACTAATCAATCTCTCCTCTATATAAATTAAATGTAATTTCTATTATCTCTGCAGTAAAAATGTTCGTAACCTAAAATTAAATGATGCCACTCTGACCACTACCTCTAAGCCTACTTGAGGCCTCTTTGCGACTTTCAAAAATCCTTTACATAACGTGCTACATAAAAAACAGCCTTTTACTATAGTATGGAGGTATCAATTCAAGTCGTCCTTATCAGTAAGCAATTGTACACGGTTAAATCGCTGCGATTTGTCCTCTATTGTGTTGCGATCCTTAACTAAATGCGGTTATAAACTGTCTCCTGTTATAAAGGTTGTAGTTTAGATACCTACATTATTCAAATTTTGACTTTTAAAGATCCAAAAAAATATTATGCAATTGTGTATAAGGTCACGAAGACGATCCTTTTGGAATTTCTTCTTTTGACATCCATTGACATTTGATTTATAAGATGTCAAAAGAAACAGGGTTAAATATGAGCAGGCATACCCTGATTTGTGAATATTATAACAGACATACTAGAGAATAGATTGAAAAGGACATATGTATAGCGGCCGCACCGACCCCAAATTAATTGGAATAAGAGGCAGGATAATGATGATGATATAAATAATAGATAGGGTCTTCAATATAGACTCGACAAAGATCGGATGGCCACTTTTTACATTAACTTATGCCCTTGCCGACTGAACCTAATTTAGAAGAGTATTTTCACTTTCGGATTCGCAGTTTATTAGCGCTTCGCCCAATTTGTCACATACCTACCACGGAGATACCTTGAGTGGTTAGCTTGCGTGTTCTGTACTGAGCTCACGCAACGCGTCGTACGGTCGGCCAGTAATAGGACTCGCCCATCAAGGAGCGCTGTCCCCAATTTGACACATTATTAATTTATTATACACAACCCAAAAGGTGTTTTAATAAAACGCGTACAATAATTAAATTATCTTTAAATTGGTGAAGGTTTCAGAAAAATACGCTTGGTAGTTTTTGCGCCATTCTCAGTTTTTTAACCGCGTTAGACATAACTTTACAAATTAATTTCACTATATAATATAAACATAATCTAAAATATTCACATATTAAGTTATTGAGAAAAAGTTCTAATTTAATAAAAAAAAAACAACTCATTAACACTACTCGTTTAGACTTGATCTTCAGTATAAAATCATCAAAAGTCGGTTATCGTCGCCTTAAGATGCCATTAGTTGCCTTTATAATTATTATTTTAAGGGACTATTACGTTCGGTACACATGTCGATACAAAAATAACAAAGGTTTCTTTTATTTTCAGGAACTTATCCAGATCAACCGAGTAAATATCCAGATAAACTGGTGAGTTTGAATTACTTTATTTATTTTTAACATTTACATAATTCTATGTCATATTCGCAAATGCACTTAAATTACTATGACCTTATTTATACATTTAACTACTCAAATAGTATAATTAAGGGTCAAATTGTCATGTAATTTACAGGATATTTTAATTGGATGCAAGTAATTATAAGTTAATAGTGATAATTAAGCTGTATTTAAGTTAATCCTTCTTCTTGTGTTTGAGATAATTCATCACGGATGAAAATAATTATTGTGTGCAATGCAAAAGTTATGAAATCCTGTATATTTACAGGATTTCATAATTTTTATCATTTATATTTTTTTTATCATCTGTTTTAAGTGTCATACAAATTATGTTTTTTTTTTTTTAAGTAGGTTTGAGTACAAACACTTTACATGTTTTAAACAGTCGTGTAATAAAAACTAGATGAGGTCGGGTTTCTATCTGAGTACTCGAGCGAAGAAAGGCCGAAACAAGCTCAGAGGTCACAGTCTCTTTTAAAGTCCACACATAATCTTGGATAGATCATGTGAAGACCATGTATATTGTATATTGGTGTCTGAAATGGTCTTTTGAGGTATGAACCACACAGATTGAGTGGACCTGTCCAGTTAGTGCATGCTTTGTCAGTAATCGTGCAGCTCAACTCAGAACTGAAGGAACTCTACGATTCGACGAACAACACTAAAGAAAGGACATTTGGGTAGGCTGCATAATATAAAATACCTAATCAGTAGGTATTATTCATAATCAATCAACAGTAATAATTTTCTCTTCAAACGATACTATATTACTTAATTATTAAAAGGAAAACGTAATTTATTCCACACAAGACAAAACAAAAACTGAAGAAATTATAAGACCTGAATGATAAGAGAAAATCAAAACTGAAAAGGGTAAAAGAAAACACTTTAATGATCATCATTTCATCATCATTTCAACCGAAAGACGTCCACTGCTGAACATAGGCCTCCCTCAGCATTTGAGGGGGATTGCCATAATCGCCACGCTTGGCAGGCGGGTTAGCGATCGCAGTATGGTGTCAAAATGCATAGAGAAAGCTGCTGCCCATTCTCTAGTAAGTCCCTTAGTCGCCTTTTACGACACCCACGGGAAGAAATAGGTTGGTGCTATTTTTTACGTCCGGCACCACACGGAACACTTTAATGATACATTTACCTAATGTACCTATGATCAGAATAGTTTTCTTATAACACTTAGGAAAAATCTAATATTATACAAAGCTCTACTTCATTTCGAAGGGTAACTACATATATATAATAAGATATAATTATAAAAGGATAACTATAACCATTTTGTTTTGCCAAATATGAACAATAATTGCCAACCTAGAGTGTGCCCTTTCTCTCCGCGTCTACTTCCATCAAACCAATAATTATTAAAATTAATGTTTGTACAACATAATTAACCCGGCAATCTAATTACTTACTAAATAATTTAGTAACCGCATCATTTAGCATATTTAGTAACAAATTCTTCCCTAGTAATTACCCCGGTCGGAATTCATTTTATGAAACCAGTGCGCGGTGACTTTGTATGAGCGCAACAACCAATTAAAATTCTATACTAAATCCTACGTTTTTCTCGTTTTGCGTTCCCATACCATTGTGTGAGAGGCTTATGTAAATAATGACGATTAATGATGCCCCTGTTAAGCTGCTTGTGTAACATGTAACATAATTAGAATTCACGAAAGATGGCCTAGGTGTTCCTACAATAATCCACTGGCTAGATAGATTCGAATATAAAACATTTAAAAATACTAGCCAACCGGTATCGAGAACAGGGACCCAAGCTTTAGTATATTTATTATAATAAATGTGATTCAGGTCAAGTCTGTTGGTGATTAATAAAGTATCATAAAATACTTTTACGACTCCTCATTCATAAAACTCGCAAGTAAACAACTTTTTACTTTTGTTACTCATAGTTCAACTGGTGAACATTACAAAACTCACACACCTTAACATTTACTAAAAAGTTTCTGATTAATGTACTGGGAATACCAAATGTCTAGACTAGGTTATTCTAGTTTCATTACATTAAATACTACGAAGTACACACGGCTACACATCAAGCTATACTTTCCAGTATAAGCTGATCTTGCATTGTATAAGATTTCCGTATAATGAGAGGTCAGCTGATATGTATAGCTTGATGTGTAGCCGTGTGTACATGCATTATATTGAGACATTGACATTACTCTCAAAAGTAGTTCAATATAATCTGTACAAATTATAAATTAAAGTCGCTTTTCGTGTATGTCTGTTTTCTTTTAAACTGCAGCGGATTTGGATGCGGTTTTCACCATCATTTAGCAAATTTATTCCAGAAGGTATAAGTGCATAATACATAAATAAAGAAATCACTATGTTTTGTTAAAACGTAAAAACCGTGCGAAGCAGGATTGGGTCGCTTGTATTAAAATAAATAACATTCAGCACCTCACGACAAGATCACACGATATGTATTGATCTGTTACTGATTTTAATTAATTGATTGGCGAAATGTCAGGTAGTTAATATTTATCCTAAGTATTATTGCTTGATTATTCTTAGTAACTTATTGTGTATAAGGATTAGGATTTAGGAATCAATCATTAAGAGGACGATAACCGACTTTTAATGATTTTATACTGATCACGTCTAAACGAGTAGTGTTAATGATTTGATAAAAATATATGATAAATTAGAGCATTTTCTCAATAACTTATTATGTGAATATTTAAGATTATGTTTATATTACATAGTGAAATTAATTTGTAAAGTTATGTCTAACGCGGATAAAAAACTGAGACTGGCGCAATATCTACCAAGCGTATTTTTCTGAAACCTTCACCAATTTAAAGATAATTTAATTATTGATCTTTTAGTCTAAGCGTTTTATTAAAATACCTTTTGTTTTGTGTATAATAAATTAATAATGCGTCAAATTGGGAACAGCGCTCCTTGATGGGCGAGTTCTATTACTGGCTGAACGTACGACGCGTTGCGTGAGCTCAGTACCGAACACGCAAGCTAACCACTCAAGGTCACTGGCATATATCTGAGTCTTAATGGTTACGGAGGTTCCTTACCAACGATCATAAAAAAAAACTACTTAACCACCGCCCGGAGCCGGCCCGGAGCATGCCGTTAGTACCAAGAAAAGACTTTCTCTGCGATCACTTTTCAAAAGTTTTAGTAATACCGATTACAATACAATTGCCTCGTAGGTTTAGTGGTCGCAAGCACTACTGCTGAGCGGGAGGTCCGGGATTCGATTCCCAGATCGGGCAAAGTGATTTTGAGTTTTCCATTAGGAATTTCTCAGCAGTAGCCCGGTTATACAAGGGTCGAAAGGAATCAATTCCCACACTAAGTATTTAGACGCCCGAGCGTAGTGAGGACGGCTATAGTCCGAGTAGGAATAGGTGACTTTCACCCGCGTTAAATACTCTACTTTTCATTTCGAAAATGAGGAAAGTAAAACATTGTGATTTTTCCAAAATATTTTATTTTCGTGTTTGTTCGCCACTTCATAAAATCATTGTATGTATTTAAATTAAATATCTTTGTTTTGGCAAAAGATTTTTAGAAGAGAAACAAAATATTCGAAATTGATACAGTGGCGATATTATTATTTATTTATTAAAAACGTTTACAAAAAATTTTTTGACCCGACTTTGCCCCGCAAAACCGTTTTCACGGTTTGTCTGTGGGAACAGAACACAGTTTTACAATTTTTGTTTATTAGTGCGGACACTTCAATTTCACTAACAGCACCTATAAAGTTACTAACAATTATCTAATCTTATGAATTACATTTTATAAAATATACCTAATCACTTATCTGCTCTTCCCTAACAATCTGCAAACCATTTTCCTAAGAACATCGTTTACAAACTCCAGAGAAAGAACTGCTTAAAGGCTTCTACATACCAGCGCGACTTGTCGCGCGACGTGACACGGCACAAAGGCCCTGCGTGTACCTTTGTGTCGCGTCGCGTCGCGCGACAAGTCGCGCTGGTATGTAGAAGCCTTAAGTAACTTGGCAAATTTACCTTTTATTTCCTGACTTCTAATATCAGTAGAGAAGGTATGGTACTCTTTTTTCAAGCCAAAACAGTTCCTTATTCTAGGTACATAAAATTTTTGATGACTAAAACCCACCCGTGTTCCTTCCGTTGCCTGTGTGCCGGGGCCACGATATCCCTTTCGGACAAACTCGCAACCCTAGCAGGCATTGGCCCTAACGGACCCCGTCAGTTTTTCCTGACATCTTTTTGAGGCGCGCGTGAAACACAGCGCGCCGTCGACCCGGGCCTGGTCCTTATCGGACGGCGAGCTACCCATCGCTCACCGTCCGCAGGCCCGCGCCTACGGGGGCCGAAAATCGGCTTGCGATTCCCGACACCCGGGGCGTCTCCTGCGGCGACTAAGGGCGTGAGGACGCGAACCCTGCCTCACCCTCACGCGTTCTGCCTCCTCCTTCGCGAGCATTACTACTTCGCAGAAGGAGGTGACGGCCTCCCATGCACTCTCGCTCCGGTCTAAACCGACCTTAAGAAGAGCCATCAGTACTTTCAGTCATTTTCTCCAATAAAAAAACGCTATGCAAATCAGTCAAGGCTAACTCCTACAGTCATGTTTCAAGAAACACTAGTACAGATACATCACACATGTCTATCCATGATTACAGTTGTTACTCTGTACTTGAAGCAAGCTATAAATCTGTAGGCCTTGATAACATCTAGAAATAATGATAATAACATGCGTTATGGTAATTTTCAAGTGCTGTGAAATTGACGTGAATTTGCGTGTGTTTGTGTGTGTGTGAGTGATCGTAAACATGCTATTTTCAAGAACGATCTTCAAAACTGTTGAATAATATGTTAAGCTACGATTTTCGATAGGAAAGTGCTGTATGTAGGGCAAGTTTTTAGATTGTTTTGAATATTGTTGGCTTATTCATTCTGATACAAAACTAACTAAAAAAAAAAATACTACAGATCGTAAGAATTAACTATACTGAATATAGTGACCACTATAAATAATGTTTCTGAAGAAATTTCTATAAGAACCTCATCACTATTTTGTAAAGTTGAATTTAATGATACAAAATATTTAAAATTCAAATTACGATTCTGACTAGAATCATTTAGGAGTTTTCTTTTGCTAAATTATATAAGCAGAATTCAAGATAATGAGACCCAAAATCTTAATGATCAGAATCGTGCCAGCTCTATCCATGAGTGTGTGTGCTCACTGCACACCAGTGACGTCGCTATACGCGAAAGTTCAAGAACGGCGCACAGTTTCGTACAGCGGGGACAGACAGCAGAACAATCGTCACTTATCTAAAGGTACTTAGTATAAAACAAAGTTGCTTTTCATGTGTCTGTAACACCGCGTTTTTCTTCTAAATTACGCAACGGATTTTGATGCGGTTTTCACCATGATTTAGAGAATTTATTCTGGAAGGTTTGTGTGTATAATTCATTTATATTTTAAATAAAAAATCTAATCCAAATATTTTATTTCACATAAGCCTACATGGGCACTTATGAAACGTCAGAAGCTAGGTGCACGGTTCCAATTGGTCGTGTTCTATCGAGAAGTGTCGGCAAGAAAGTCCACAGTTATGTTTTTGAAGTAAAACTTCTTTAGGCACGTTTGACTTGGGGAGTAAGCTGGTGAATGCGTGACGAGAGCGTTACGGAAGTATAATTAGTATTAATATTGAAGTAAAACTTCTTTACGCACGCTTGACTTGGGGAGTAAGCTGGTGAATGCGTGACGAGAGCGTTACGGAAGTATAATTAGTATTAATATTTGTAAATTTTACTTCAGTCGGATGGTCTAAAGCACACTCGTTTTTTTTAAATATTTGTATGTTACAATGTTTTCAAATTACATTGTTAAATAGATATGGGTCGGTTGATTCGTTCATGGGTGACCATCCACCACATCGAGACTCCTCCGTGCTTTGGAAAGCACGTTCAGCCTTTGGTCCTGACTGTCATATGTAGACCTTTGACAGTCGTTACGGTTAGTCAGAAACCCTAAAGTCTAACAACCAGTCTTACCACGGGATATCGTATTACTCAGTAACTGGGCTGTGGAGTTCAGATAGCCAGTCGCTCCATGTAAAATACTGGTAATCTGCTGCATCCAGTTAGACTGGAAGCTGACCCCAACATAGTTACGAAAAGGCGGGCAGATTCAATCAATCAATCAACTTTTTATTTTTCTCACCACAATATACATACGAGTAGTATTTTACATTGGTCAGATTCGACAATGATACACAATTCAGGTAAGTATATATTGAATAGGTATGGGAGAACAGTGTAGGCCTGTCAACAAGTACCAGGTACTTAAGACGGGGATATATGCCAGTGACCTTGAGTAGATAGCTTGCGTGTTCTGTACTGAGCTCACGCAACGCGTCGTACGTTCAGCCAGTAATAGGACTCGCCCATCAAGGAGCGCTTTCCCCAATTTAACGCATTATTAATTTATTATACACAAAACAAAAGGTATTTAATAAAATGCGTATACTAAAAGATCAATAATTAAATTATCTTCAAATTGGTGAAGGTGTCAGAAAAATACGCTTGGTAGATTTTGCGCCATTCTCAGTTTTTTATCCGCGTTAGACATAACTTTACAAATTAATTTCACTATGTAATATAAACATAATCTAAAATATTCACATATTAAATTATTGAAAAAATGCTCTAATTTAACAATTATTTTTTCAAATCATTAACACTACTCGTTTTGACGTGATCTTCAGTATAAAATCATTAAAAGTCTGTTATCGTCGCCTTAACAAAATAGGAAATATGCAACAAATCGAATCATCTATGAGTCTACAAGGCCTAGTTTTACTTAGATAAAGCAGAAATCTCGATGTTTCCACATGTCGCCACATCAGTAGATTGCACCCATGCAAAGCATGAACAATCATTTTACGACCCTCGTTCGTAATAATAATAAAAATGATTGGTCAAAATATTGTTGTAGTGTTTTGTTTTTACAACCGTCATGTGAAATGATGTATGATGTTAGATTTAGTAATTGTGTAGTTGCAGTGTGATTGAGAAAATGTTTAATAACTGGTCAAATATAAATGAATGGTGGAATTAAAATAAATGGTCGTTGTTAGTGTTGAATTATTTCTAAATTGGTCAAGGGTTGTCTATTATTTTTTTGTGTTCAAAAGCGCCTTGCTATTTAGCATCTTGCAACGATCCACTGCCTAAATGATAAATATGTAACTGCAAAGCTATAGTAGAAAAGCTAGTAAAACCGCTTTTTACGAATTTAGAGTAAAAGTAGAAAAATAATAAAATTGTTAACAAAAGAAAACTACAGTTTGCCAATCAATCACTTTTCACCGAGTTCTTTTTACTAATTATTACTATGTTAATAAAATCAACTAGATCATTTCCGATTAAATGCATCCGTAAATTTCATGTCTTTTATTAAAATATTATCAGCTTTAAATTAGCTTAAAAAGTGATAAAATTAACGGCCAAAATTAATAGCTATTATTTGAATGTTACACTTTGTCTGCGGACGCTACATCAAGTACCGTTCGTCCGTACGCATGCTATAACGACTGAGCGTAAAGGCCATCTTCCCATCGACTCGATCACTCGTACAGTCAACCAACGCACCTACCTACGTGGTAACAAATTGACATTGACAGCGCCTTAATCTCGTAGCAGTAAGAGCGGCTTTCGGAGTGCATGTGTTACCACTGTCATGTGGTTGACTGTACTCGTGCCGCTTCCGAGTCAATGAAAGTGATGTGAGGAAGGCTATTTACGCTGCGGGTGATTTGGGATTACGCATGACACGATAGTTAAATGTTTAGGGGTCGTGAATATTTAGATGCATATCTAAAGACATAGGTATTAAGGCTTCTACATACCGGGGCGACTTGTCGCGCGACGCGACGCGCCACAACGGCACCGCTCGTCCCGCGACACGCGGGGCCTTTGTGCCGTGTCGCGTCGCGCGACAAGTCGCGCTGGTATGTAGAAGTCTTTATGTGTAGTAGCAAAGAAAAAGTGGATATAACTGAAATCAAAATATTTATTATTCTATAGCATTGGCGTTATCATTTCATATGAGAGTACTAGGTACTCTAACATACATTGAAGAGACGACCACCAATAAGTCCGTCTACCGAAATAATTATTGGCAATATCTGTAGCATTTAGGGCGAATTTCACTATAATAATATATTGTTCTTATTAAGGGGAAATTCGACACTGAAACTAACCACGATGAGCGAATCTAAACCGCGATCAAGAGCTGTTAAGGCGACGATAACCGACTTTTAAGGATTTTATACTGAAGATCTCGCCTAAGCGAGGGGTGTTAATGATTTGAAAAAAATATATGTTAAATTAGAGCATTTTTTTAATAATTTAATATGTGAATATTTTAGATTATGTTTATATTACACAGTGAAATTAATTTGTAAAATTGTGTCTAACGCGGATTAAAAACTGAGAATGACGCAAAATCTACCAAGCGTATTTTTCTGAAACCTTCACCAATTTAAAGTTAATTTAATTATTGATCTTTTAATATACGCGTTTAAAAAAAAATCTTTTATTTTGTGTCTAATAAATTAATAATGCGTCAAATTGGGGACAGCGCTCCTTGATGGGCGAGTCCTATTACTACCTGGACGTACGACGCGTTGCGTGAGCTCAGTACAGAACACGTAAGCTAACCGCTCAAGGTCACTGGCATATATCTGGGTCTTAATATGTCAATATAACTAAACAATGAAGACACTAGAAGTGCTGATCGCGTTCAGTAAGTGTTGAATCTCGCCCTTAATGAGAGCAATACATCATTAGCTCTTTATAAATTATAAAAATAAATATATTTATCAAAGTATGCCTTATGCGTAGTTGACTTAGGTACTTTCACTACACATAGGTAAAGTATCCCATTTAATATTTAAAATCAATTTATTTCATGCATACAATCCATCAAACATCTACCCTTTTAATAAAGTCCTTCAAGCTAATTACTTGGTACAATCCCAATGACTCAGTGCCCTTGATCTTAATAAGAATTTCCTACAAGTCTTCCGGTATTACCGGCCGTTATCAGCCGTAATATAGACCGGTATTACCGGCTGCGGGTCGGTAATTGTTACCTGAGTTATATCGTGATAACACTTTTTATTTCGGTAGCTGGTACAAGTTTTAAGTTTTATTGGACCCGGTACCTTGTGAATTGTTGACCTAGGTTATGGTTTTCTTATAGGCTGGGTAAATGATTTTTCTTATTTGTGTTAAAAAAACATTTACAAATACAGACCCGTAAATACGACCCGAATATTAAATAAAACAGCAATCAGAGGACATTCGAGTTATTTTTTTTTAATGATTGCCAATAATATTTTTGGGGATTTTTTATACGTATAAACAATACTCTCGTAGCGTGACGTACATTTTTATCTAATCCAAAGTCATTTATTCAAAAAAACGAAAAGTGCTGATTCTCAATCAGCACTTTTCGAACGTCAAAATTACAAAAGACTGTCCCCCAAAACGCCCGCCCTTCACCACTTCCTAGTGCTTTAGCTGGGAAGAAGAAATGGCGCAACAAACTCCCCAGCAGCAGAGTACATTAGTAGCACAGCATGGCCAAGCCCAACTGCAGTCCCTTACCAAATTCCGTCAGGGATTTCTCATCAAGTCTGGAGTCTACATTTGTGGCCGGTTGACGGCAGTCTTCTCTACTCAATCTCTCTCACTGCTGAGAATCGTGACTCTGTTTCAAATTGTCAACAGTCTTTCTCCATCTGTTACGATCGGTGGCCTGCTGGAGTTCGCCGACCTCCAGTTGCTCAGATATTTGATCCAACCACCGTTTTGGGCTTCGGCCTCTAGGTCATTTGCCTGATCTTTCCTGTTCCATTAGACGTTCCATGTTGTTGGTACCTATGCGGTCAATGTGGCCGAAGTATCTCAGTTGACGGTAATAGGGGCCTCTATTGTACGGGACTTAAACATAACTGACGAAATGTGGGTGTACAGTCAACCGCGCATCAGTGGTAACACTTGCACTACGAAAACCGACTAAAGGTATCCGCATACAACAGTGCACAGTGCCGACACGTCCCGATCAGAATAAAATAGAATACTCTTTATTATGTACACCATAAAAGTTACAGATAAAAATGCTTAAATTTTACATAGGGTGACACAATGGGCGGTAAAGTATCGATAAGTGTCAGTGAAATATAATATATAGCATGGATTTTGTACGACGCTATCCGTAGGTACTCGTCAGTGACAGTGACGTTCAGCGATGTCAGTGCTGCGCCAACGCTCGCCGTGATTATCACTGTCGGTCACGTGTCGGCACTGTTGTGAGCAGATCATTGACCTTTAAACCTATGGACTTGCCGTACCTACAAAATTAGCGTGACTATCTACAAAAATCGAGTACTTAAAATGGCCGCCTTGTATAGGGTTGTTACTGCGAGTGCGAGAGAGAAAGCAAGCTACCGTTTGACAGCACATGCCGAGTTTTGTACCACAAAACTTGGCATTAAACATGGCGACCGGTCACGCATAGACAGATTTTGACGTCACACAAAAGTCTTGCCATATTTAGTCCTTGACAAACATTTAGATATCTCTTTTTTCATATGTAGCTCTTGATGAGTTAGAAAGAAACAAAACGCTTTTTGACATGACTGTGTCGATATGATAGAATCTGATAGATATTTGTATAACTATTCTTCCTATAGTAGAATATGCCCTCTCCATAGTATTCCTAACTCAATAGAGTGGATAGACCTTTACTGGTTCGACATAAAGCTGCTGTCAATGTCAAATTGTTATCACTAATATGGGGTTTACTGAACCTACTCACTGATACCGGCACGAATTTATACGGTTTTAATAATAGCGCGGTTGCTCGCCACTCTCCTATGTTGGATATGCTTTCCGTTTTCTCAGCTTTCGGCTGTTTGTCCTCCTTCGGCTGCTTGTCCGCGTGCAGCTATTCACCTCTTTCCACCCCTTCGGGGAAACAGGCATGATGTTATGTTACTAATTCAGGAAACCAGTCTAATGAGCAATTCACATTTCTAATCACCACACCAGAGTGTAATCTTGTTATCTTATTAGAAGTATAACCACAGTTTGTGTGTCAATAATTTAATCATCACAATGCCCCGTTCTCACGGCAAAAGCTTAATTGTAACTCTTATATAACTGATCGCGTGACGCCTGCGCGTGCGCACACAATCTAAAACAGTTCTTATAGGATGCAAGATAAGAGGTATTTTGGAGCGTGAGAAAATTAATCTAATTTGTGATTTGGTACGTTTCAAAATTGGGTGTTTTGTTTTGAAAGTGCTGAATTTGGGAAATTACTTGGAATTGTATTATTAAACATGTGTTGTGCTTATTAAGTGTGTTATTTGAAAATTGGAAAATGTTTTTATTATTAGTTTATAAGACCCCAGGACCAACTTACACATTTCTGCCCACTGCCCTTTATAAATGATAAAATGATAAATGATTTATTTTCTGTAAGTAGGTTTGTACAAACACTTTTACACGTCAAAAAAGAGTCACTTTGTGAGACCACTCGGTCCTTCATCATTTCAGCTCCACTGCTGGACATAGACCTGAACCAAATGGGGGGTTTGCCCTAATCGCCACGCTTGGCAGGTGGGTTGGCGATCAGAGTCTGGTGTTAAAATGCATAGAGAACGCTGCCCTTACTCGGTCCTTATTCCAATTAAATTAAAATTTTGTTTAAAAAAAAAAAAAAAAAATTATGACTAATAAGCGAAAATAAATAAATAAGGAGTTTCATCTTTTGCTTCCTGATAAAAACAAACCAACTTATTATATTTAAGAATTTCTAGCAGGGTTTTTAACTAAGCTACGCTTCCAATCTGTAACTTTTAGGGCTGATTTTTCCAACGTCAGATATCTTTTCTCTGTGAAATGAAATTGACGGCAGAAATTCAAAATTATTCCTCTGATTATTATTAGTTTTATTATGTTTTGTCAAATCTTGCAGAATCAAGCTAACAGTGCAAGTGATTCTAAATATTCTATGATTTTGCAAAGTTTTTTTTTATAAGTATGGCTTAGGTGCTGTACGAATCTAGACTGGCCTTAGTGAGGATAAATAGCTACAGAAAAAAAACATGCAGGCTAAGGAACTCTTAAATTCTCGAGTAGGTATGACACTCACTTTTTATTATAATACAATTTATTAGATCCCAATCTTTCATAACACGACATTCAGCACATCCTACATTTATATAAGTAACTATCATTGATGACATCTAAGCTACTAACACAAGCAATATCACTAACAATACGTTTTTACTTTCACGCCAAATAAGGTTCGTTGCAAACGATCAGTAAACATTGATCCGACATTTTTTCATTACACAAACTGAATGAATGTATTGAAATCGTCATATTATCTGATGGTATTGAACCATTATGTTGGTAGGGTAATGTCAAAAGGTGAGATCAATAATGTTTGAGACTTATGCAACGGTATCGTGTAACATTCTGGTATTTGTTATCAGCAGTAGAATGATCATCAGTTTTTGAAGTTAATGTAATCATTGACAATCTATGGTCAAATCTCATGGTATCTGTGTCGATTCATAGATCATACCTACAAACAATGATATTATATTAAACAGATATGTTGTGAGCGTGCAATCGTGAAGACTCGAAAACGTCCTAATTGGGACGTATTTGTTAGTCTGTGATGCCAACATTCGGTGATTGGTGGCCAGAATAATGTTTGTTCTATTCTATTCTATTTTTGTTGAATGGCAAGCAAAGCCGGTGTCGACTATTCTGCCAATAATGTTTGTTTACATTCACGCGCAATTGACAACAGTAGCTGTCACTTTTTTTCTTGATTTTATCAAGCCATCATTTTTACTTGTAGTGAAATGTAAAATTAATGGAAAATGGTAATGTGTGCTGCCGCTGCTGCGCGGAATACTTTTTTCGGTTGTTTTGTGAGTGTATAAGTTAACTGTTTAATATAATATCAGTGCCTACAAATGAATAAACTACTCACCAATTTATAAAATTACATTAAAATATAAACAATTCCTCTCTTCAGTTGACTGCGATTTCGGAATACGTTTTGGGTACAACATGACTGTACAGTCAGGGAAATTAATTGTTAAACAAATTGACGTCAAGTTTGCCGTGTTATAACCATTTCATACAACTGTCAAAGAATGATAGTTGTTGTCAAATGATATAGATATAATGATATAGATATAATGATAGTTGTCAAAGAATGTAGTGTAGAATGATAGATGTAATTTAAGTTGGTAGTAAATTTGCTTAACAACTAATTTCCCTGACATCACCTACCTACTTACTACTAAACTAACAAATTACTGACACCTTTTTATCTTGCTTTTGATTTTTTTTTGTGTGTACTAATAACCATCCTACTAACTATAATATTTGTAAACAATTATGGACGTATGTCTGAAATAAAGATAAATTATTATTATTATTATTTGTTAAAAATGGACCCAAGTGTTATTCGATAAAATGTAAAATGACTGCACATAAATATTGGTTTCAATAATGACAGCATTATGACTACAACTATCGTGTTTGTGTAGGTATACTTAGAAAATATAAATAATATATAATGCAAGTTATGCAGAATTTTGCACAGGCAATAAGTAACAACTAGTCATATAAAGAATACTGCATTGTGTATAAATATTACAATTATGCAGTGTCTACTGAATAATGAACACTGCAGCGGCTATTGACTCATCAGCTGTAAATAATAATTAATTTTCACTCAATTTACTTTTACAGCTCGCACGACATGCTATGTGTCTATTATGTCTATATTTCTTTTATTATTCTACAAATAACAGGAACTTTTCTGTTAATTGAAAGTAGCTGTGTTTTCAGTGTAAGAAATGATTATAAGCGTTCGAAAGTATAGTTGGAGCTGCTGAAAATTGTAAATTCAATCTCTTATAAATAATTGCATATTATATGTGGGTGCACTCTTTACCTACCATAAAGCTACCATGTCTTTCATTGACTTCAATGTACACTGGTGGCTATGGTGGCCGTTTGAGTGAGTATATATGTTATACTCACTCAAACGTCTCGCTAGTGGTGGCGTGTGTGTTGGATCATTAATTTCTCTACAAAATGGTTGAGCTAAATGGTGCTGATCCATGCGTCATGTTCGTGAACGGCGCCGTCAATAGGGACTGGCCATCTCTTATCTACCACGTTTCCGTGGAATTTCTTGTCCGTTTTTTCCATAGGAACCTACTACGCTTCGGAATGGACAACTAGCTTCATCTTTCTGACTGACCGATCCCTTGACAATTCAAAAGTGCCTCTAATTGGTTTATTTGAAATAAATGTTTTGAGTTTGAGTTAGAATTAAAAGAATTTTCTTTTTATCTATAATAATAATAATAATAGCCTTTATTAACAATCTTACATCTAATTACATTTAATATTTACTTAATAAGAAAATAAAATTTTATTCTTCTTCAGACATCGGTTTCAAGAAGATTGTTTTGCTTTAGCATACGCCTCCCCTATATTCTTCCACAGTTCCCGGTCATAGGTTTTTCTCTTCCACATTGCCCCAATTCTTTTTATCTATGGTAACAATTAATTTAGTACTAAGCTTACTATGTTTCTCGGTCTGCAAAGCAAAAATCGACAGAAATAAATCTGCTAGTATACGGAACCCCTCAGTGCGCAGTGTCATTTAAAGTTCAATCTGAATACTCCTAGAGTTTTTCTTTTCACTTTTAGTTATACACAAGGTGTACTATAACACAACAAAATTTTAAAAAGGAACTATTCCAATTTCTTTCCCGATTTCCCAATAATAAAAGTTACAAAAAGAACCGTATTACTCAAAACAAAAACAATTAGGTAAGTACACTAGAAAATTCTTCTCAATTTCCATTGAACGAGTCCTTGACATAATCGTCATAGTTTTTTTTGCAATTAGCAACGGATCCCACACTCCGACCTCTGAGTTTACAATAGATTTTGCTAATTAGTATTTATGATATGAAAACTATTTTAATTCAACTCTTATGCGGTCAAGTACGTTTTGTGGGTGATTACGTGTTTGTGGAATTACATGGTGGTAGTCTGGTGAGACCACACTGCAACAGAAGTGAATTCAGTTGCATTATGCTAAGGATTGCATTATGCTAGGGAATTCACGTTGCTCAAATGGGTTATTGTACATTCGCCACAAAATAAGTTCACCACGGAAAAAAAATTGTGTAAATTTGCCACAGTTCTATTTTCATGAAGTAAATTCGTCACAGTATATTAATTTAGATTATTGTAAATTCGTCAAATTGTTTATTTCCGCACACACAGCAGAAAAATCAAACACTGAGTAGAATAAAAACGTTATTTATTTATTTAAAAACCAATAACTTTGCTTGCTATCAGTATTTTATATAAAAATGATGTACGTACCTAATGAAGACTTGTGGTTATGACGAATTTACACATATTTTTAATGCAAGTGGCGAATACATTTTCAATGTATGGAGGGTACAAAAATGTGACGAATTTACTTTGTGGCGAATGTACAATAACCCGCTCAAATTTGTGTCGTTACAGGCTTTATAAAGGTCGTCATTTACACTGCAGCTTAATTATACACTGTTCATTACAATAGATTTTACTTAGTTCATCTTATACAAAAAAAACAATAATAAATAATGCTCCCGTTTACTTCAAGTGAATCTGAAAACTAGACACTTATATGTATAGATGCTGACGTTACTATCTGCCTAACTGTTCAGTTACTATAATAAGCTTAAAGCTTTGTTTTTAATCCCTCTCGCCGCCAGTCAGATCTTTAACATGCCCAAAAGCTATAATAAAGCTGTTATTTTTAATGACCTTCACAATAAACAACATACCTAACACATTTCATAAAGCAAGAACAAAAAATAAACAAGTGCACATCGTTACACATTTAACCTAATCAGCAAATCACGATGCAACACACAATAAAAACATCTAAACACACATTCTATCATCCATTACCTTGTTTGAGATCGATTAAGTCGAGCAGCCTTGGCATCGGCATCGATAGACAATAGAGTCCGACTGAAAATATTTAGTTTTCGGCCGAAAACGAAAACGGAATTCGGCCTGATTTCCATTTCCGGACGAAAACCGAAAACGATTTTTTTTTCTGTAATGGATTGGCAATTTTTGAACCATTATTTTAACCGTTTAAACTTAAAACACATGAAACTTGATATTTTTCTCAAAGATATACACAACACAACACAATCAACACACATACACACAACAAACACACACAACCAACACACCATACACACAACACCACCACTCCACCCACACCTTATACATAATCAATCTACCTGATATCGGAAAAGCAATTTTCTGCATTTTCTGCTATTGTGCTACTAATTGTTGTAACTACCAAGTTTCTTTGAATAAATAAATTTAAAGTACTTAAGTATCTATTTGCCGGCGCATATTTTTTTCGGCCGCAGCCGATAACGAGATTGCCGAAATTGGATATTTCGGCCGAAAACAAACTAAAACGAAATTCGGTCGGACTCTAATAGACAATCGACAATCGATCGACTAAACGTCGACATTATAGTTAAATCGTTACATCCTTTTATGGACGTTTTAGTTTAAAGGTTGGATACATCACGAAGGGTCATGGAACTCGTGGATCAGTGGATTTTAGAATTGATGTTATACTTGTCAATTTTGACAGATAATGTCATGAGTTGCTCTTCATTTTGTAACAAGCCGTGCGCCAGATCCCGATTTCCCATTGGCAAAAATGACGAACTTCCAAACAAACTGTCGTCCTATTTTAACCCGGGGCTTTAATAAGGGGTTAATTTTCTAAAATCCTTTCATAATAGCTAGCGAACTTGAATTCTTGTGCAAAAATCCATACTTCAAAACCCACCGGTGTAAATATGACACATTGAGCTTTAAAAAAACTGTCACACAGGTATAATTGTGACAGACGCGACTCTCTACAAAGCTGAACTTTTTCTTAAATCGTAGTGCCTTATTACGAGCTGTCCAAATTTAAAAACTGTTCCACTCTACCACTTAGGTAGTATCTTATTTAACAAGGGCATTACAGTAACGATCACTTAAAATATTTTACAATTACACGTATTTAACCCCTCTTAAATCGGTCTGCTACAGAGCATTACGTCACATCCCTAATTTCGTCCGGCTTACAATAATGACTATAATTTGATGCAGAATAAGACATCATCATGGTATCGCTGGGCTGATCAGCGAGAGCTTCAAGGCTATTAACACACTGTTTCGTATTTCAACCATCATTCGTTATTGTTACTATGTGCTATCATAAGTCCACCATGTATGAAGGGGATCGGAACTGTTTCTCCTAAACACAGGTTATTTTGTAACCTATCTAGGACACCAGTACGGCACCCACTAACTAGGTTGAAACTTTATGCTTGTGCCTTATATATTACCTTGTCATGTAATCTAGTCCTAGTTGAACAATAAATCTTTATTATTTATCTTTATATTTTATTTATTATGTTATTTATGCGGTTTTGAATCTAACCATTGATTATTTAAAGCTTCAATTCCCAGGTCGGGCAAAGTGTTATTGTGTTTTCCATCAGGAATTTCTCTTTCTTAGCCCAGTGTCTGAATTTATGCCTGGTTGATAGCAATAGGATCGTCCCCTATTACATTTTGTCTCTCGTTGTTCTTCTCCCCTTCGCGGAAAACGTTACGGTCAATTCTTCAACTGTAAATTTAAGTTGGTCGACTATTACTCGTTAACTTGTAAACCCTACTTAACTGTGATAGTTTTCCTTTTAATTTCATTATATATACTACTGCAATGATTTTTTTCATATATCCAAAACCATCCATTTAGCTTACAGGGGGGGGGGACCCTTGACTCAAAAAAAAAATAGCACTTCAAAGCTTAATATTACGCAAACGGATCTCAGAATTGAAAAATGGCCTTCACAGACCCACAATATTATTAAACGGCCAACGATCCCCACACTATGTATTCAATCAACAATCAACTCAGCCTATAGCAGTCCACTGCTGGACATAGGCCTCTCCCAGGCTGCGCCACAACACTCTGTCCTCCGCCTTCCGCATCCAGTCTGTCCCAGCCACCTTTTTAAGATTGTCGGTCCATCTAGCTGGGGAGCGTCCCACACTACGCTTGCCGCTACGCGGTCCCCACTCCAGGACTCGTCTGCTCCACCGGCCATCGGTCCTTACACTATGGCACTATGTATTAGATGAGAAAAAAAAATATCATCCCCGTTTTGCAAGGGCACCCTAAAAAAAATGTTTTTCATGGTTTTATTTTACGACTTTTTCGGCGTGATTAATATGTACACCCACGCCAAATTAAAACTTTCTAGGACTAAGCGTCTCCGAGCTAAGCCGGGGACAGACGGACGGACGGACAGACAGACGGACATGGCGAAGCTATAAGGGTTCCTTGTTTACTAAGAAACCCTAGAAACGGAAAATATCTGGGGCATTGGGTTACTGCAACGCAGACGGATATTGTTGACATGGAGAGGGAGCGTAGGGCGCTGTCAGTCAGGAGCAATATGTTGATCCGTAGGTTTCCAAAGTGCTCGAGGGGTGTAAAAACTACTCTGCTTAGGGCTTACTGCCAATCTTTTTACACCTGCAGTCTATGGGTCGACTACACGCAAAGGGCTTACATGTCCAGTACAACAACGCATACAAGATGCTGTTGTGGTTGCCACGACACTGTAGCCCATCAGGGATGTTCGCAGAGGGACGTGTAGACGACTTTCACGCAATCATACAAAAGCGTGTCGCCTCCCTGATACGGCGGGTGCGGGGCAGCGCCAACAGCCTGTTGCTGACCGTGGCCGATAGGGCGGAAGGTCTAATACTCGGGAACTGGACCAGGACACAAATAATACCTTCAAATCGTGCCTTGAAATAATTTGTTTCTTGTACCTATTGCATATTTGATTATTGATGTTGTATTGTATTTGATTATAGAATTATTAATGATTTTGGCATTATTATTAATTATTTTGACATTATTAGTAATTATTACCGAAATTTGCCAAATGTATTTACTAAGACTACACGTTAAAATGTAACGTGTATGTAATTACAAAACAATTGGATTTTATGATCTGTAAAATAAATGATGTGATTTGATTTGATTATGTTATGTGTTATTATAATTGTTTGTTTAATCAATCAATTCGATTCTCATTATTATAACTTTAGTTTTTTGCTAGTCTAGTGTTTATTGAGGCATAATTATTGGAATCAGTGTAATAATTCTGCCTAACCAGAGATTACCGATTACCGTCGTTTTATATATTCGTTAATATTTATAAATTGATTTTCTTAAACGTCTGTTTTATTCAATTGCCCGTAACTAGAATGTCTGAATCAATTATGTAATAAATCTTCACAATTAGACAAACACTTGTATTAAAATTACGATTCACAACTAACATAAAATATTTAAGTATCTAATAAAAATCTCACTTTCTTGCATTATATCATAATACTCGCTTATTATAAGACATTATTACATTAATCGCGTCTTGTTCAATAAAAACACATAATCTTTAACCACGCGAGAGAGACAGACATATTTATTTAGCTACATAACTTGTATACTTGTGTGAGTGTCAAGTTATGTAGTTATGTAAAGATAACGAAGAAGCTTTCAATAGAAAAGACACATTTATATCACTGACTCTGCTGATGCACTTAGATACAAGATGAAAGCGACGAGCGGGTACCTACAATTGTTCCTATCGTGCAATATACAATATGTAACAAAAACCCTGTTGTTCCTTTTAGGGACGTATACATTTACCTACATGCACAACATTGGTGGAATTATAATTTAAAAAAATTAAGTATTGGCTAGTCTAGAAGTCAAAATCAAAGAATGAAAGAGGTTAGAAATCAGTTAAATATTACAAATATTAATAATTAAATATTTATTTTAATTATTTTTGATGAACAGTTTTTATAAATGACTTGCTTTATTACGTATGTATACCGATTCTTAAAACGTAGGTAGAAGGAACAACAGGGTTTTTGTTACATATTGTAGAACCGTTGTCCACTTAAAAAAAAAAATGTACTTGAACTTGAATGGAAATCTAAGGATGGCCTTTCTTTCCGTTTTATCCTCGTGATCTCGAATCTTCACATATACAACATTATTTTTAGTATATGCGAAACCTGAATATAGTATGTTCAGAATAAGGAACTGAATCGATTTCAATATTTTTTACACCATGTTATATTTTGTCCCAAAAATATTGAAGTGTGATGGAAAATGTTATCACTATTTAATTACTTACAATACAATGGCCGTACGGTTAGGTACCTACTGCCAAATTATTATCAATGAACGCAAGACGACCCTGGAAGCGCGGGGGCGCCGTTAGCATGTTTTTGTACGGACAAGCCGGTAACATAACAACCTTATAATTTTGTGATTTTTCATGATACAGTTTTGAAATTTTATACATAGATTACTTACATAAAAATACTAGACACGTGTTTCGGGTTTCGCATATACTAAAAATAATGTTGTATATTTGTTGTCCTTATTTAAATAGAATACTCTTTATTGTGTACACAATAAAAATTACAGTTAAAAACGTAGAAATTTTACATAGGGTGACACAACAGTCTTATCACTAAAAACGATCTTTTACAGATTTGTTGTTTAAACACCATTGATTTACGGAAAGACGTATATTGTTGCCAGAGAGTTTGACAATTCTTATTTAATTTCGTTATTTCTAACACCATTCAATGAAAATAATGGTTTATGTGTGAAAAAATTATGAATATCACATTGACTAGCTAGTTTTTCTCTGTCAACTACTATAACGATGAGGCTTTCACCAGCTGACATCCCGACCCGTACAGTATTTAAAAATAAATTACGAAACTTTTTAATTGTTAAAGCATACTACACAATCCAAGATTTCTTGAGTTATTGATTGATTTGTTCACCATGTATTAATTTCACTGTTTTTTGGTATTTTGACATTTATAATAACTAAATTTGACATGTAAAATAATTTTAATGCCAATACATAATTATTGTATGCCTATTAGGCAGGACATATTGGAACTTTAATTTATTGTTAAGACCTTGTAACAGACGTATAAAGATATTTTGAATTTTGACCCATAAGCCATTCCGCAGCTACTTTTTAAACCCCTCTCAAATCTTATCACTTGCACCACCACAAACGCTGCATAACTCCGTGCATAAGGTCTAGTGTCACATCATTTATCGCACACTTTCTTCTCCCGCCAATCCGCATTCTTTATTACAAGTAATTTCACTAACAATTGTAATACAATGATACCGATCAGACGTCTTTTGAACTGTTCGCTTTAGATTGGGATCGTCGGGTTATTTGGACCATCCCATTTCTTCCGGTGGGTGTCGTAAAAGGCGACTAAGGGACTTACTAGAGAATGGGCAGCAACGTTCTCTATGCATTTTAACACCTTACTGCGTTCGCCCCCCGCCATTGGGGGGGCCTATGTCCAGCAGTCGTCTTTCGGCTGAAATGATAATGAATGATGATCCGCAGTCCTGATTCTTACCTGCGTGGTCGGTTAATGACAGCTATAGGTTCGCCCTTTAATACGTGTGAAATGTGGATGTACCTACTACCCGCCTCGGTCTCACTTTTCAAGAAATAAGACGTGACTTCATGTTAACATTATTTTTCAATACACTTCCTCCAAAACTGGTTCATATCGCACTACTGTTAGATTCTCAATGCAATGGATTTCACACACGATTTTTTATTTTCCAACACGTGTGCGGGAATAAAAATTGCCACAAATAACTTATACTATACTTAGTCCAAATTGGTTCACTGCCTCTATTCACACCGTCTCGCGCCAGAGACGGTCCTCTCTATTCGGAGGTGATTATTTTTATTAAATCTCGGCAAATATTCGTCTTTACGGCGTTAATATTTTTGGAATATTTAAATAATGTTTATAAATAGAATACCATGATTATTAGAATAAAAAGACGTTTGTGAACAAATTAACATTTATTTGTGTTCTAAACTCAAAAATATTTGAATTTTCTACTTTTCATATTAGGCTGTTCATTGGATTTATACCTTTGCTTCTCCTTCAACCTGTTGAAATCAAAGCGTTGATTCTGTGGACTTCTTGGTGGGAAAGTGAAGCGTCATGTTCAGCAGTTTGTTTAATTTTCCAAAATTTGTGTTTTGTCCGAATATTAATGTGTAATAATGGTGGATTATTAATCATTAACCCCCTTATTACAAAACAAGGTTTATCTTCAGACCCAGGTTTAAAACATGGAGCCATTATTGAATTTCGAACTTTATTCCGACTATGGTAAAGTTCGTAAACACAAAACTGACAACTTAGTACCGAACTAAGTTTTCAGTTTTGTAAAAAGAACGGTATTTCAATCACAGTTATGTTCTCATTACAAAAACTGGCTGCATGGTTTAAGCCATGTCAAAATATAAATCTTGTTTTGTAATAAGGCGGTAAGTGTTTGTGAACGTGCATTAGTGTAGGCAAATGAAACAAAACTGCAACTTCGCTTCAAATTCTCTCAAGAAGTCCGCGTGAGGTCTCAGTAAAGTGCCACCACATCTTTACTGAAACTCAAGGGGAGCGGGCGGGGATATCATCATCATGCATTATTCATTTCATCAATAATAACAAGTTTTGTAACTAAATAAAGACTTGGCTAAAAGGTCCCAGCAACCAGGCCATTAAAATATATAAAAAAAACAAAGCGCGGAAAAAAAATTTAATTGTTTCCTAATAATTCATGACAAAAATATTTTTTGTTATTTTATTTCTTCAAAAGTTTATTGAAAATCGTCGTTTGATACACGTGGACATTTCGTCGCCAATACCGCAAAGGGGCGAACCTCATACAAACGGTCAAAAATTTGTTAAGTATACAAAAATGCTCCATTTGTCGAGCTCTAAGACAAATGGAGCATCGTCACAAAAGGGCAAAGCTCTAAGACTAATAGAAACGAAAAAAGATTGACGGCGTATCTCAAAATCAGTTCTAGGGAAATTTCACAAAAAGGCGAAGCTCGAAGTTCGCCTTATAGCGGCCACATCTCGCGAGTAATGCAGATACCAAAAAAAGACCAATATAGCCTTTGTGCTGCTTATCACGATGGATTACCTGAGACTAAATCGAATTTAAAATTATGTTAAACGTACTACGGAAAGTAAACTGTTCGCCAACTTAAAGACACAGAGAAGCAAGAAGCTTCTGCAGAAAACCCCCAACTAAGTAGTTTGTGCATCTTTTGATTTGCAAGAAGTCATGTTCTTACCCATTACAAAAGAAGGAACAATATTTTATAAAAGACAGCTTTCAGTGCATAACTTCACAATTTACAATATAGCAAATCGAGATTGTTATTGCTTCACTTGGCCTGAAACAGAAAGTGGACGCGGGTCTTCAGAAATTGCTACCGTTGTATCTATGTTCCTTCATGAACATGACGTTGCAGGTTCTAAGTCAATAAGTTTGTATGCTGATGGATGTGCAGGGCAAAATAAAAACTCGTGAGTCGCTTCTGCTCTGCTTTACAGCATTAATAACGTTACACATCTGCCAACTATAACTTTAAGATTCTTTGCTCCAAGCCTCGGACAGAATGAGGGAGAGAGTCTCCCTCATTGCATCCTCATATCATGTATTTATTACCTTTGTCTAGATTAACGATTTATATGAAACAGTGTTTGAAATACCAAATTGTTTTTATTTGATGTTAATTTGGTGTTTTAAAAATATGAATAATTCAAAAAGTTTGTGATCTCATTATAATAACTTAGAATAAATATTTTTGTTTGTATGGAGTATAGTGTTTAGGGTTCCGTACCCAAAGGGTAAAATGGGAACCCTATTACTAAGGCTCCGCCGTCTGTCTGTCTGTCCGTCTGTCACCAGGCTGTATCTCATGAACCGTGATAGTTAGACAGTTGAAATTTTCACAGGTGATGTATTTCTGTTGCCGCTATTACAACAAATACTAAAAAACAGAATAAAATAAATATTTAAGGGGGCTCTCATACAACAAACGTGATTTTTTTTGCTCGTTTTTGCTCTATATTGATAACGGCAACAGGTAGATGCTTGAAATATTCACAGAATATTTAGTTATATATTCACTTTAGAAATAAATAATTAAATTAAAATAAAACAACAATTTAAAGGGGGCTCTCATACAACAAACGTGTTTTTTTGCCATTTTATAGATAATGGTACGGAACCCTTACTGCGCGCGTCCGACTCGCACTTGGCCAGTTTTTTTTTAATTTAAAACAACGCATATTATCATAATGCATCGAGACGTAACTCTAACAGAATATGAGATACCGGTACGTCTTGCTGATAAAGAGGCGACGAAAAGGCGTATATTTTTTCTCGGCTTTTCCTCGGAAAACCTGGCATTGTAAATTGTTATGTTTGTATTAATTTTGTAGTCCTGTTTCCGTAGTACACCTTCGCATTTGATTTTGTTTATTATTATAATATTCTTCTTTTAAATCATCAAAATAAGCGCATCATCGGGAGAAAAAAAACGTATTTTGGCTCTCCTGTAACATTTTCTTATTTGAGGTTCGCCCCTTTGGCGTGGGCGACGATTTGTTATTGCAGTTCTCGGCTCAAAAACAACCTCGCCTACGACTCGGGTGTTAATTAATAACTAACAAACATTCTCCACTTGTATCAAAATGTATCTACTATTGTCACGTTTTTCGTAAAAATTTAAAGTCGCCATCGCCTGGAAAGCACGACTGCTGAGGATAACATTTTAAATTCACATGAAACTTAGTCATTTCAATTTTTTCTCATGTTTATTTAAATACATTAATTAATTTCTCATAACACAAAACAAACAAGTAATCAGCAGATCAGAGCAAAAACAACGCAAACATTATGTTTCCGCCTGGGAACCGAACTGGCGACCTTCCCATCTTAATCGTCGATCAGCGCAGATACCTCACATTTCGCAATGGTAAGGTTGGCGAGACGAAACAGACTCGATCGAAAGCAAGGTCGGACTCTATTGATTACTCTGTTTGAGTGAGCTATGGGTGTACCCAACTGACTTCTTCTATAGTGTCGTCCATGGAGCCATCCATAAATTACGTCACACGTTCAGAGGGAGGGAGGGGGTCTACAAAGAGGCATATCGTGTGACAAGGGGGGGGGGGGCACGAGTGATAAGCAATTCAACACAAATCATTTTTAGGGTTCAGTACCGAAAGGGTAAAATGGGAACCCTATTACTAAGGCTCCGCCGTCTGTCTGTCTGTCTGTCCGTCTGTCACCAGGCTGTATCTCATGAACCGTGATAGTTAGACAGTTGAAATTTTCACAGATGATGTATTTCTGTTGCCGCTATAACAACAAATACTAAAAAACAGCGCTAGTCCGACTCGCACTTGGCCGGTTTTTATTTATATTAAACCATTTACAGGCTCTTTTAAATTGTCAAGGATCGTTCAGTCAGAGAGATGAATCTAGATGCTCATTCCGAAGTGTAGTTGGTTCCTATGGAGAGGAACGGGAAGAAACTCCATGGATACTCTTTTAAATTTAATCACCCACCCTCGATCACCACAAGCTAGACTAAGTACCTGATATTACTTGAATGCGATACATTATGACTATTTATGACTGTATACTATTTCGCTAGCAGTTTACTTTTTTATTGATTTATCTTGTACTTAATAAAAATCTTAAATCCATTCACTGATGGACAATGCGCCGCCGCCGGCTAAACCGCTGGACCCTAAAATTATGAAATTTTGCACAAGAGTTAACGAAAGTGAGCACTAAGGAAGGATTTCTGAAAAGTCATCCCCTAAAGAGGTTAAATAGGGGCTGAAAGTTTTTATAGAAGTTCGTAATTTTTGGGGATGCGAAATCTCATCGGGAACATGGATTACAAACATGTAAATCATGCAATGAAATTCTTAAAGGGATTTTCATGACTCGTTTCACGATTGCCTTCAGTTAACATAACATCACGCCTTGTTTTCCCGAAGGGTTGGGCAGAGGTGTACCTGTAGTAACACCCACATTTCACCAGTTATGTTTAAGTCCCATGTAATTAGGGGCGAGCCTATTGCCATCCACTGGGCACAAATCCAGACTCCGGGCTATTACTGAGAAATTCCAGATGGAAAAACCCAATAACACTTTGCCGGACCTGGGAATCGAACCCAGTACCTCATGCTCAGCAGTAGCGTTTACGACCACTAGACCAACGAGGCTGTTATACATGGTGTTTCCCTTAAATCAGCTGTTTAACTTCCATTATGATATATTGGTAATAGGCGCGTAGTGTTTAGCCAGTTAATTTAAATATCTTGTTAAAGTATTTAGGCTTAATAGACTGTAGATCTGTAGACCATTTTCTATTTTGTTAATTACCCGGTACTTTTGACGAGCCTACGCTGTCCTCTCATACCTATTAACACTGTAATTTGAAAACATTGTAAAGGCCAATTTTTAAAAAAAAAAATAACCGTGGAGTTTCTTGCCGGCTCTTCTCCATAGGAAACGACCAATTGGAACCGTGCACCTAGCTTCTGACGTTTCATAAGTGCCCATGTAGGCTTATGTGTAATAAAAATATTTTTGTTTGCATTTGACTTAATCAAACAATTTTTTTTGAAAACAAGAAATAAATATATTATTGTATACTTAAAATAATATTAAAGCACGTGTGAATGTCAAAGCTTTTTCTTTTCCCAAAAAAATAATTTTCCAACTTAAACTTCGTAAAAAACCGTAGGTAAGTAACGTACAATTAAACCCAATAAACATTTCAAAACAAACACCAACCCGAAGACCTTTGTTTTTTAATTACCAAATACAGTGCAGTGCAAATAAAACGTCACAGTCTATTTAGTTGAGTTGTAAACAATATCGCTAGGAGGATGTAGTCGATGCTATCTTTTAAACGAGCGTGAAACAAGATAGAAAACATCGGCCTTTCATTGTGTGGATACAATTATTTGCAATGCAGTGTACGCTAATGCTGGGTCTTCCGCCCACTGTAGTGTAATGTGATATAGTTAATTTGTTTGTTTGAATGGTCGATCGTGTACACTTTCATCATTATAATCTTGGCGTGGTACGTCCTGTCAAAATGGCAACTAGTAATTTTAGAGTGAAGATGTTACCAAATATGACCCCTATTCAAAGTAAATGCAAAATCTCTAGTGTTAAAACATGGAGCAAGACATTCTCATCATAATTTATGACTACTAACGACGATTTTTTATATAATAATATGGTATAATCAGAGATCTCCGAATGCACCGTAATAATGAAATGTTACTGAGCTACAATTTTAACCGACCGCGTGATGGTTCAAGGAAAAAGCGTCAGGGTAGCCCGCGAAGATCATTTTTTTTTGCAATTCCCAGGTCAGTAACAGGTTGTACGAGTATGTTGATCTAAATATGAATCCCGGCCGTATTAAATATTTATTTATAGAATTATAATCATATTAATCATCAATACTACTCCATAAGTTCATATTATTATTTCATGGAATCATGACATTTGAGGCCAATTCTAACTTATGGAGTAGTATTGCTGATTCTAATGATTATAATTCTGTAACGCCTTATTTGTTACGGTCGCGAATCGTATTGAATTTTGCGTACGGCATTTCATACAAATTTTCAAGCCCTTGTTTTTCGAAATGACTGAACTGATTTTAATGAAACTTCATACGCATAAGCAGGATACAAAGGTCTAAAAAGTTATTTAAGAACATTTTCGAAATATCTTATTTATAAAACAAATAAAACTGCAAATCTCGGTCTTATTTGTCTGAAACACCATTTTTCTAAAATGTTCTTAACTAACTTTTTAGACCTTTGTATCCTGCTTATGCGTATGAAGTTTCATTAAAATCGGTTCAGTCATTTCCAAAAACAAGGGCTTGAAAGTTTGTATGAAATGCTGTACGTCGTAAACGCTCTTAAGTTCGTTATTTTTACGCCTAATTACACAAATAGGTACTTTTTTATCACAATAGGTTCACATACCCCAAACTTGACCCCTGAACTTTCAGGTCAACTTTCTAATCACCAAACTATTGTCACATAATATTACAAATTTTGAAACTTACGTTACACGAAATAACAAGACTAACTAAATAATGTAACCACGTCGAGGGTCAGAGTTAACTACAGTAATGTCTGCAATTAGGTATTGGTGAATTGATAATAAATTATAATACAAATCGATTGCTCCGTTCACTTTTTCTGACTGTTCCTCTTAAATGAAAGTATGTAAATTCACGAACATGACTGCAAGCAATCCCTGCCAGGGTTGCGAGTTTGTTCGAAAGGGATATCGTGGCCCTGGCACACAGGCAAATGAAGGAACACGGGTGGGTTTTAGTCAGTAAAAGTCTGACACGCCCTCCCGCTCCACCCAGAGCGGGAGAAGTTATTTGATAATTTCCCACCCTAAAACCCACTATTTATTACCTGCTGCTACCCATCTATTTATTAGCTTACATACAACATGTCCCAGAATTAACGCGCAACCACTTAAGGGGTCATTATACTCATCATTATGAACAACGTTTACTATGGCACCAATCCGAAATCGCGAAAAAAAAATCTGCTGTTCCCTACATTTATGTTCGAATAACTCGTCAAAATGTAGGGAACAGCTGACTTTTTTTCGCGATTTCAGGTTTGACACTTATACGTTTGTTATTTGCAATAGTTATGTTTAGATAACATTAACACTAGTTGCTCACACTGTTAGAATGACATTAATGAAAAATCTGAATTATATAGATTACTAGGTAAGTTTTATATATTTAAGAGAAAACAGTAACGGAGCGCAATATGAGAGTTTAAAATTGACCATTGTAATGTTAATTAGATTTCATTCGGGGTGAGAGCCTGGTGATCCGTCATAGGGTATCACACTGGGTATCCTAGTACCTGCCAGGGTTGCGAGTTTATCCGAAATGGATATCGTAGCCCTGGCACACAGGCAACGGAAGGAACACGGGTGGGTTTTAGTCAGTAAAAGTCTGACACGCCCTCCCGCTCCGCCCAGAGCGGGAGAAGTTATTTGATAATTTCCCACCCAAAAAAAAGGTTATCCTATTAGGACGCCAGTCTCTCAAAAAGGATCATATTTTATGCATTTTTGTCAAAACGCTATAATTCTTGTCTCTTGGTAACTATGTGAACCTTTGTGAAGAAATAAATAAAGATTATACTTATACTTAATGTTTACATGAAGGCCAGTGCCATCTCGGTCAAATCATAGTTCTGGCTCCCGGCTGCGCCAAAAAGATCAATTTCAGCAGTAATGCCAGACAGATGCAGTCTGACGCTGGTTTTCTAACTGTCCATGTGTAACCAGTGCACCGTGGGACACGGTAAACTAGTTGGAAAAAGTTTAGGCAAATGGTGCTCTGTCTAGACTCAAACCGAAGACCTCCCACTCATCACACGGACATAAGACCGTTACACCAACAACATACGCCTATTTAACCCTAGCGTGTAAGCAAAGGTACAATGAAGACCCATTCTTCTTTAAAAACAAGTTTAGCATAAACTATAATAGGTCGAAAGTGTAAATAATTGTATTGTGAAGCGACAGAGAGGCTTTGTTACAACTTACAACACCTGACTGAGATACGTACGAATTGAGATGTTATGTATGGAGTGCCCATACTTGAAGACTGAAAAAAAATTATGGAATTTCAGAACTATTTTCCCACAATATTTTTTTTTACCGCAAAGGCCTTGCTATGGGCTTCATCTCACCTGATGGTAAGTGATGATCAGGACGAATGTGGAAGCAAGCTCCACCCGGAATCCTCAACCACAGAGGAACTGGCTATCTTAGCTCTAACTGCCGAAACATAACAATGCTGTTAACATTGTTGTTATGGCGACCGACTTAAATAAGATGGTAGTAACTAGCCAGGCGGACTTAGAACAAGCCCTACCACCCACCAAACTGAGCTAAAACAGTTGCCCCCGCTGAGAATCGAACCCGGGACCTCTGGGTCTGAGACAGGTAGTCTTACCACAAGACCACAGGGGCGGTTAATAAGGACGGAGGATGCTCTGAAGGACGTTTCATAAATTGAAGCAGTGGATGAGTGCTCATGCGATGGGGGCTCAGCCCGGCGCATGCTAAAATTAAATAGCTTGAATAAACTGTAGGTACTAACACTAGGCTAAGTTTATTGTTACTAACACCTATGGATATCTTTTGAATCCGAAATAAATATAATTTGATTTGATTTGATAAATTAATTGTTGGTTGTTGTTGTAATTGTATTTTAACTGTAGGTAAAGGCACACTTTTCAAATTGTAAAATTACTGTATAATTTTACAATTTTCATTCACGTAGACAATTTTATTGTAGGATGCTTTACAAACTGGTACTCAACTTGGCATCTTCTTGTGTCAACAGAAAAGCTATCACCATTCATTATAAGACCTCTGTCATAAAAACAAACTCATGGTATGCGTACACGCATGTTACATTTACATTACATATGCAAGAGATTAAGTGGGATGCGCTAACGTAGCCGCGAAATTCAAATCTTGAGTTTTAAAGTGTTGAATGAATGAATCCTATTACTATTTCATGAAATAGTCATTCATAATAAAAAAAAACAGAAATGTAAAAAAAAAGACGCTAACAAAAACAGAACCAAAACACGCACGCACGAAAAAATTTATAAATGTTGTATGAAATCTTCTAGATCTATCTAGATTTCATACAACATTTCTGCACTGTTTTGGTTCTAAGCACAATATACGTGCTTTGTGATCGGTTTTGTAGTGATTACTGATAACATTACTACGTAGTTGAAAGAAAAATATTATTTCTTATAATTATATCATTCCGGACAAATAAGAAAGAAAGAAAATACGTTTGTTTGCGGTAAACATGACGCAAAAAAGAACATAAACACAAAAATAACAAAAGGTTTAGGAAACATGCGTCCCGTCCCATTCACGCAAAACGGCTATCGCTCAGCATTATACTGCGACCCTATGCAAGACAAAGCCCAAGCGCTGGTTTTCAGCGACAGCCGACGCTGACGTAATGACGTCGTACGGTGCAGCAAACAATTAAGAGGACGCTGTACCGGTACATCATTCACAAAGTAAAAACAAAAAAAAAAAAAAAAAAACAACAAATTAATTACTTTGGCTTTTAAAATAACATTAAATCCAGCGCTAATTCCGTAACACACATACAATGACATTTGATCGCAATAGGTTTCATTTTGACAGTTCAGACCCACGTCCATTGCGTTATTTACGTTGTTGAGCTAACGAATTTTTCAAACCTAATGAAGCAATGGGTTATTAGCAATATCCTTCAAAACTCTCGGATTGTGATTCAAACTGTGTTACGCAATTAGGTTGCCGGTCAGAGTATTAGATCCTACCAGAGGCGCAGCCTCCATACAACCCGATTCCTATCGGCTTCCCTTCGGAACAACTAGTCTTCTTACAACTTTTTTTTTTTTAGTTGGGAAATTATCCAATAACTTTTCCCGCTCTGGGCTGAGGCGTAGGAGGGCGTGTCAGACTTCTTCTGACTAAACCCACCCGTGTTTCTTCAGGTGCCTGTGTGCCAAGGCCACGATATCCCTTTCGGACAAACTCGGAATTGCGCAACCCTGGCAGGGGTCTTCTTACACCTGCGTGTCAGATCACATCGCATTACAAACGTTTAATACCAGTTTAAAACATCATATAAGATTAACAATATTCCAAAAACAGACATTATTTTTTCACTGAACAACTAATACCATAGCTTGCGTAAATTTTTGAAAAATAAAGGAAGTACTAAAACTTTTGATTTAATTAATTTTGACGTTATAATGAGAACTGAACAACTTTTTCTTCGGCTTACCTCTAACAAAAATTATAGCTTCGCTACTGGATCCTACTGTTAGGTTTACTTTTGCAAAATGTTGTAAAACACGATTCAGGAGAAATTCTAGTGCAGGTATTTTGGTTTACAAACAGGCTTTAGAGAAGTGAATGTTTAAAGAAAGTAACATAGAAAGGTCGTGAGAGGTATAATATAATATCGTGGGAATATTGTATGTTACTTATATTGTATTTGTCAGATCATTCCGACGAACGTTTTGTAGTTTAAGGGCTCGTGCGGACTGTGGCGATATCGCGTCAGTCTGCACTGGCCTTAAAAACTATATCTGAACACTTGTGTCCTTATTCATGTTATTAACAAACGCACTATTGTACCTAAAGAAAAGTAGGTATCTTTAAGCAACACCTAGTGTTAGCAAGATCAAAGTTTTTTACTTTAGAAAACATACCTACATACTCGTAGTGTGCCCACTGCAAAGTAACCGATTCTGTTACGTGTTTATTACATGTTATTCTAACAACAAATCCAATTTTATAAGTTGGTGTCGTGGAGTCAACTGTTTTAAGACATATTCTTATCAAGAATCTTATGCTCTAACATGCGGGCAACTAAAACATGCACTTACACGGGCAACTAAACTTTTTTAATCTATACGGCGCACAGTGGAAATCGGCTGTAGAAGACATAGGATCTAGATTTCTTTAATGTAATTTTTTTTGCTGGAAATGACTTCTGCTGATCATTACTGTTCTATAAAATGTCATATGAAGTAATTGTGTGCACAAATGGAAGAGTTATAATTTTTATAAGAAAAAAATTTATGGAGCTAGTATGAAAAATCGAATTATCTCCTAAACGGCATGTTTAACCGTAATATCCTTGGAGGTGGTCATAGTGCTAATTATTTATGATTTTTTGGTTGCCGATTTGACGAAAAATTTAATGCCGTTTTTTTTTAAAAAATCGTCAAAATATTTTTATTTATTTTTACATGTAAAACGATCCCTTTTAGTGTCCAAGTTAAAAAGTTCGATATGTTATTAACCCAAATATTAAGAACACACAAAACAAGAAAAATTAAATAAAAAAATTGCTGTTTTTTGACACATTTTTATTAATTTAAATAAAAAAAGATTATCAAACTCTTATTTAAGTCATAAAATCATAAATAATTAGCACTATGACCACCTCCAAGGATATTACGGTGAAACATGCCGTTTAGGAGATAATTCGATTTTTCATACTAGCTCCATACATTTTTTTCTTATAAAAATTATAACTCTTCCATTTGTGCACACAAATACTTCTTAAGACATTTTATAGAACAGTAATGATCAGCAGAAGTCATTTCCAGCAAAAAAAATAACATTTAAGAAATCGAGATCCTATGTCTTCTACAGCCGATTTTCGATCCACCGTGCGGCGTCTCGGCAACGAATAGTAATTTACGAAAATGCCAAGATTGTATAGAAATTGCCCATATGATCTCTCTATAGAAGCATAGAGCTACATATAAAATCTTCGCAAACATAAATTAACTTCTGAAAAAAATTATATCCAATACTAAAGAACCCGCAACCTCAAATAACAAAGGCAGACCCTACACTACTGCACCATGCAGACATAAGGTACTAAAACAGATCGCATGACAGATGTGAAACGTGGGAAGATCGTAATCTGCCAAGCATCACTCACGCTTCTAACCGACTGCGGTCTGCGACCAAACCTACGCAAGTTATGTTTGATACTATGATACGAATGTGTTAGAAGATTTTGTGATGATAATAACTACTAAGTTTAGAAACAGGAGTTTTGATTCTAGAATCAGAACCACAAATAGCAAGTAATCTACTGTGAAAATGCAGTTTTTCTTTTAATAAACCCTTGTAACTTGAAAAAAACATCTAGTTATCTTTAAAAATGCATTTGATTGATTCTTATTTTATATGAAAAAATGTATGCCAATGCATGGTAGATAGATATGCTTGGTATTTATTCATGATGTAAAAAATAAGTTAAGGCGGCGATAACTGACTTTTAGACTTTTAGTGTCAGTTATCGTCGCCTTAACTTATTTTGTTTATGTTAATTATTTGAAAAAAAATATGTTAAATAAAAGCATTTTCTCAATAACATAATATGGGAATATTTTAGATTATGTTTATATTACATAATGGGATTAATTTCTAAAGTTATGTCTAACGCGGATAAAAAACTGAGAATGGCGCAAAATCTACCAAGCGTATTTTTCTGAAACCTTCACCAATTTAAAGATAATTAAATTATTGATCTTTTAGTATACGCGTTTTATTAAAATACCTTTTGTTTTGTGTATAATAAATTAATAATGCGTCAAATTGGGGACAGCGCTCCTTGATGCGAGTCCTATTACTGGCTGAACGTACGACGCGTTCAATTCACAATTCTTTATTGAATTCCATAATGATAGTAAAACAGGTGGTAGGCTTAAAATTAAAGACACAATTATGGACCCTGTCGGGCACAGCATACTAGGAGAGAGGAGGAAGAGCGCTTATTTGTGTTTATATTATTAAGGTACTTATTCAAGTAATTAATACGGGAGAAATTCCTAGTGTGTGGCAACGTTTTAAAAAAAAGAAAGAAAAGAATTGTATTTTTATTTTATGACCACTTTTTTCTTCTTCCAAGCTAACCACTCAAGGTCACTGGCATATATCTGCGTCTTAAATGGATGCTACATATGACACCAACCACCTTCAATACGATCGAAACAGAATTAAATAGGTATATTGTACTTTCGGCAGTTTCTACAAATGAATTTGAATATAATATAGGTACACAGGGCTACACATCAAGCTATACTTTCCAGTATAAGCTGATCTCGCATTGTATAAGATTTCCGTACAATGAGAGGTCAGCTGATACTGGAAATGTATAGCTTGATGTGTAGCCGTGTGTACACGGCATAGCTCCGTTTCCATCTATCTATGAATTTATGCAAGTATGTTAGAATAAATCAAGTACATTACATAAAAAGTAGAGCTAAAGTAAGCATTACTTATAACGTATGCTGATTTAGTGATACGAGTAAGTGATGGAGATAACAGTAAAGTGCCTTGTTCGCTTTGATTACTAAGAAAACAAAGGCTAACTCAACTCGTTTGAATTATTTATTATGCTGATTAGAGAAGAATTAAGTACTCGATAATCATCTTTAAAAAGCGTCAATTTAGGGTATGGCAAAGTAGGCGCAGTGGTTGAGTGATCTTGTCTTATGCTATGTCTTACGGGTTGTATAAAAAAATAAATGGAGTTTACCCTGGTTTTACCGTTTGTGTTTGTGAAATTCCTGTTTATTCGCAGAACCATCGAAAAACACCGCATCAAATACTGTGCAACATAGCGAACAGAATTTTACGATAATCACTATTTAATTTGTGGTTTGAATTCCGATAAGGTACACTTTTAGTGGCATGAGGAACAGGGTGTAAAGTTCACTCATCCTCCATAGAAAAGGGAGGATCCTCCGACCAGACGGGTGATGTGTCTGGTGGGCAACTGCCCAACGGTTGATGTCGGCATGTTGTATATATGCTAGTCGCGCGGTAAACTCTGCTTGCGCGATGCAGGATTTTGCGTGACGTCAGTGTGACGCGTAGTTCGAATGCGGCGATGTTGATGCCGCTACACAGTCAACTACACGCCCATGATAACAATTTGACATTGACAGCACTTTTATTTATGTCTTCCCTAAGAGTCGTTTTCGAAGTGTTGTTACTGACTTGCGGTTTACTGAGAACACAAGCGTGCTAAATTCGTTCGTGCTACTTCTCACTTACCTAATATTTAATGTCCTCTTAAGACCGCCATAACTATCGTATTCTTGCCACAAGGGACCACAAACAAGTTACTTACTTATCACTCACCACACTTTAAGTTACTCTCACAGTCTCACGCCTAGCAAAACTGGCGCAAACGACTTTTTATTTAACTTAACTCACACCGTGACTTCATTCACGATGTGCATCAGATTTTGCTAAAAAG
The DNA here is from genome assembly GCA_948098905.1 of Tiliacea aurago. Lineage (NCBI taxonomy): Eukaryota > Metazoa > Arthropoda > Insecta > Lepidoptera > Noctuidae > Tiliacea > Tiliacea aurago. The sequence goes on along the minus strand of OX402598.1, from coordinate 1,347,432 downwards.
ACACTGTTTTTAACGATCCCTTTAGATTAGTCTAGATTTATCTATGATTACTTGATGTTTTTTGTCGTGATGGCTGTGTTAATGTCTGCAATTTTTTTTTTCAAGCCAAATTGTGAGACAAATTGTCTTCTACATCATGTATAAATGTTTCATCGTGTTTTGTCGTTTTTGTTGTGTTTTTTGTTTGTGTTGATTCATACATTAAAAGCTTAAATTCGTCAAATCCCCTCAGTTCATCCTTCATACTCTTTTAGCTACGAACAGTACTTCCGCCATACAACGCGTAACAGTTGCTACTGCATTTTTAAAAACATGGAACGTAAGGAATATCATTTTCAGCAACGATGCCCGTTTTTGTGTGAAATGATTATATGCATGCATGTGATTTTTTATCTCCCGAAAGGCGACAATTTTGTTGATTGACAATGTTCACCCAATAATGGGTCGTTGCTCAACACAAACGCTCCATGATAATTTGGACAACTTTAATCATGTAACCTAGTAAGTAGCTTCACCAACATAGTCGCTGTAGATACACTGTCAATTTCCCGCTCTTACTGGAAATATTTAGAGATAAAATAACATCTAGAAGCGAGAGATTTATTAGTTACAAATAATAAACGAGTTTATTATGAACCCCTTATATAAACAGCAACACATAAACAGACACACTCACCTATATATTAACATTTACGTCACTTCCCGTGTTCACGAGACCTATGTGCGAGTACATTGACTTTTTGTACCGTGTATGAGCTGATTATCTTGTTCTACTGGGTATGCATTACAAGTGACAGTTCCTACTATGAATCATGTAAAAACTACTGGGTAGTAGACGGGTTACTTTTGCACATAATCGCAGCCAAAAAGTGGCGTAATTTTGTGTACAAATAGGGGGTTAAACTCACACGGGCAACATTTTGTAGCCCATGTCCTAAGCGGTCGATCTTAGCGTTCCATCACGTTCATTTATGTTCGGAAAATCAGAAGGCGCCCTCTGTCAGCGCGACCGCGCTTTCAGGTTCACCGAACAAAATGAACACGGCAATCGCTTTGGTTAGGACGCAACAACGACATCACAGTCACACACGTGCAGATTCTTTTGTTGGTAACTTTGCCGATGTCGAGACGAAAACAGGTGGCTAAATCATCTGCCTGTATAAATGATAAGTAAATGATGTTTATGTTGTGTGGGGGTGTGTGTGTGAGTATGTGGTGTGTGTGTGAGTGAGTGAGTAAACGAGAAAGGGAAACCAACAGCATATTACGCAGAGTGAAGTAAGTGGTAAACGATTGTATATTTTGTTACAAACACTTTTACACGTCAATTAAATTTAAAAAACGAGATGAGCTCGGTGTTTCCTATCAGACTACTCTGAGGAGAAACTTTGAGGAGAAATAACAGGGTCATATTCTCTTTGAAATTCCAGTCTTGGTCAGATCATGTGCATACGTAATGTCTTGAGCAAACGGGCAACAGTCACGCTACAAACTGTTGCCCCGACACAAATTACAATCAACACTTAGACTTATGTAGCAATCTAAATTCAAACTAGTCTTAAAGTTATCCAAAATCTCCCAGTACCGCCCTCTATCGCCATTAAGCAGAACACACGATTAATCATCGGCGACGTGTAAATGTAGGGAACGTTCAGTTTGGCGATACGATCAGCTGTTACGCGGCCTGAGTTATGGGAAGATACCTTTATTGTACCACTACATACATTGTTGTTGAGAATCACGCTAGGTAGCTTCCGGGGTAGGCTGAGCTCTTAGTTATTACTCCAATATACATTTGCCAGAATTAACGCACAACCTCCTAAGGGGTCATTGTACTCATCATTATGAACAACTTTTAATATGGGACCAAACCCGAAATCGAGAAGAAAAATCCGCCGTTCCCTACATTTATGTTCGAATAACTAGTCAAAATGTAGGGAACAGCAGTTTTTTTCCCCTCGTAACGACATATACCATTTGAGTACAAAGGTACATTTTTACTCAAATGTTATATGTCGTTTATCTATGTATTAAGTACTATTATTAAGTACACACAGTAAAATAATATAAATAAAAAAATAAGACCGTTTCCAGAATTAGCAATAGCATGCATCGTCACAGTCACGCCACTATGTCACAAACACTACATGCAAAGTTTCTGACAAGAGAAACGTTCCCTGCTTTTCCGTGAATCGTTAATAATGCACTAAACATTAGCAAGACCTTAACCTCTGGCCCAGCACTAGCTATCAAACAGAATGCCGTCGGAAAGCTGGGTACACCTCACGTTAGGTACAGTTAACAAAAGAGATAGGTATGCTGGCAGCTTACTTCCACACTAAAAAAAAATCAATCTGCCCAGCTTTTTCCCAACTACGTTAGGGTCGGCTTCCAGGCTAACCGGATGCAACTGAATACCAGTACTTTACATGGAGCGACTACCTATCTGATCTCCACAACCCAATTACTGGGTAACACGATACCCCTTGGTAAGACTGGTTGTCAGACTAATGGGCTTCTAACTACCCGTAACGAATGTCAAAGATCTACGAATGACAGCCGGGACTAACGGTTTAACGTATTTTCCGAGGCACGGAGGGGTCTCGATATATAATGGATGGTCACCCATCTACAAACTGGCAGTGGCAAGCGTAGCTTAATCTTTGATCGACCCGTGCGGCTGTTATCATTTAGCTACGGGCCCCTCCCTCATACTTCTATACTAACATCCTTACTAATATTATAAATGCGAAAGTGAGTTTGTTTGTTTGTTTGTTACACTTTCACGCTAAAACGGTAGTACAGATTTGGATTAAATTTGTCACACAGACAGACAAAGATCTAGGTAAGAACATAGGCTACTTTTCATGTTGGATCGCAGATGAAGTCGCGGGCAACAGCTAGTCACTACACAGTATAAAACAAAGTTGCTTCCCGCTTCCTGTCTGTCCCTATGTATGCTTAGATTTTTAAAACTACGCAACGGATTTTGATGCGGTTTTTTTAATAGATAGAGTGATTCAAGAGGAAGGTTTATATGTTTGGAAAAAGCCACGCGTTCGAAGCCGCGGGCAACAGCTAGTTACCTATAAATGAGAAACTAACTCGGTCTGATTGTCTGTTACCTTTTCACGGTAACAGACAATCAGACCAGTTCAGTCTTCAGACAGGCTCAGCGATCGGTTCAGTCTTCAGTGGTTTCACTGAAGACTGAACCGATCGCTGAGCAGGACAGATAGGAAGCCTGAGGCCTGCAGAAGGACATATGCTACTTATCATCTTAGACATTTCTATGAATAAATGATGAAATACGAAATACATGCAGTTGAAGTCGGTGACTGAAACGTTGTGAGGAAATGGACATGTGATGCGGAGGAATGAAGGAAAGTTTTGAGTATGCATGTGGATGGCAATACGAGAACGGGAAGACCAAAGAAATGATGGACGGACTGTGAGAAAGATGATATGGCTAGTAAGGGAGTGACTACCGAGATGACAGCTAATAGAGAAGTGTGGAAAAAAGGGACATGTTGCACCGACCACGAATAAATTTGGATAAGGGCAAGTGAATGATGATGATGAACACCTAGTCTCTATAACTGCATTGCTAAGATGCTATTGATTGGCAAAAAACGAGGATGCTTACCTGATGGTGTATGGGCACAGCCACATATAGAATAGACATTTACAATATCAGAGACATCGCAAATGCGTTGCAATCCCAGATACAAAGCTGAAATGTGTCAAGTGAATTTAATTACACCTTTCCTGCTCAAATAGGTAAGGGTAGCAGTTATACTTTTTCGGCCGAGCTTATCCACAAAAAGCTCTGCTACCTAAGCCTGAAAACCTAACTATTTCGTCGACTGTACACGATAGGTTCCAGTTGGTCACAAGTTGAAAGTCTGACCCTAAGTTCAGGGAACAGCTTTTACTAAGACTTACTTTATAGGGTCATATTTCGTTCGCACGATATTTCACTTTCAGATGTGATTGTGATCTGTGGCACTGTGGGGATCGTTTCTAGTCCATATTGGTTATATATAATAGTGTTTTATAAATTATAAGTCACGTCTAAAATGAAATGTTTCATATTGTTTTTTGTTTTCGTTTTGCTTTATTGCAAAATGCTTCGTGCATGTACCTAAGAAATCAAACATGATAAGTACAGTACACTACCTTTACAACCGATGAAAAAAAACAGGAGGTTCTCAAGTTGAAGTGTATTTTGTTTTCATGACCACACATTTTATTGGCAACGATTTGAATCTCTAAGCAAAAAACAGGTAATAAAAAGATCAGTTTAAAAATAACAACACAGACTAAAAAGTGAAGAATGCCAACTTAAAACATCGATGTCTGCTAAACAAAGAAAGACATAACTGGATTACGATCTATACTGAAGATGTTGGCATTACAGCACGAGAGTAATGCAATTACATGATTTCTGAATCGATTACTCGGTCGGCTACTCCTGCGCATCCCGGCTAGAGCGGTGAAAGTGAATGTGTGGTGCTAGCCATAGGCGGAAAGCGGGTAACTAAAATTTGTTTCTGAAAAAGGACAAAGAATTTCCATGGAGATTATTTTCCGTTTTTCTCCTAATTGCCTAAAGCTTTGGAACCGCGGACACACAGTTCTGGAGACTCCACCAAAACGAAAGTTTACCTTCTTTTCACTATTTGCCGTGATAAAGGCAGTAGTAACCCGTATTCTGTTCAATTGGCTACCTACGAGTATTATGGTTAAAAGATATAGCCCTGTGAAAGACAAACAGACGTAGGTATAATTATACGAACAGATAGGCTTAGTAATGGAGTTCCGTTTTCACTCGTCGTGTACGGAACGCTAAAAAGAATGGCGGTAAAAAAATACCAGTATTCCAAAAAAATCCTTTAATAGAAATGGATGTCATCAGAAAGTGAAACGAGTGTGCTTCGCATTTTTTTTTTTTTTTAATAAAACGTTGCCCCACACTAGAAATTACTCCTGTATCGTGGGTGCGTTTACAGACATTTAAACTCACATACACAAACAGCCAGACCCGGAACAACTACTTGCAGGTCATACAAATATTTGTTCCGTGCGGGAATCGAACCCGCGACACGCAGCACAGCAGTCAATCGCTTAACCACTGCGCCAACCGTGCCGTCATTTGAGACCTCTCTAGTCTACATATCCAACGCCAGTCTTGCCATTGTAAATTGGTTTAGTCTATTACCGTCATTGTCGTTGTCATTGAGCTCCTTAAGTCTTGAGTTGAGCTGCACGATTTCTGACAAATGCTTGCACTGATTGGACAGGTCCACTCAAATTTGTGTGGTTCTTTCCTCAAAAGACCATTTCAGACACGGGTCTACATGGTCCTCACATGACCTGACCAAGATTTTGTCTGGACTTTAAAAGACACTTTGACCCCTGAGTTTGTTTCGCCATTTCTTCTCAGGGGTAGTCAGATAGGAAATGTCGACTACATCTAGCTTATTTTTTATATGACGTGTAAAAGTGATTCTAATATCCTATTTACAGAATAAACGATGAATTCATTTCATTTCACCATTGCTTATCTTTTCCATTTATAAATACTGTTACTTTTCTTCTTCCTAAATCGCTACCTCCACTCACATAGGCCACACAACCCACAGGTAACGCCCGCCTCGGTATGCATACGTCACAGTACAGCAATTATCGACAGATGATCGCTTGCCCAACACTAAGACTCCGATCGAATGTAATTTAGTACATAATCTTCTGATTATTTACTTGTACCATTGTTTCTTGTTACTCTGTTTCTGGTTTTGCATTTCCCACGGTGCTCATTAATTATGTATGTTTGTTTTAATGTCTATATCATCGGTCGTTAGTGAGGTACTGTTGGATACATTAGCCAGTAAATGTGACAAACCATTCGCTAGTGATGTTTGTAAGGAAACATTCGTCTGATCATCATAATGGTACGGAAAGTGGATCAATTCAATAAAAAGCGAAAGCATAGTATGTATATTTATTTGCACGTTATAATGGCAACACAAAATATGTTGATGAAATTCAGCAGAAGTAGCTTGGAAAGACATTTAAATCTTTTGATCGCTTGATGTCTGTGATTTATAGTTACATAACTTATAATTACTCGGAATTATGCTGTTTGTGTATGTGAGTTTAAATGTTTGTAAACACACCCACAATACAGGAGAAATTCCTAGTGCGGGGCAACGTTAAACTTAAGACGGAGATATATTCTAGTGACCTTGAGTGGTTAGCTTGCGTGTTCTGTACTGAGCTCACGCAACGCGTGTCGTACGTTCAGCCAGTAATAGGACTCGCCCATCGAGGAGCGCTGTCCCCAATCTGACGCATTATTAATTTATTATACACAACCCAAAAGGTATTTTAATAAAACGCGTATACTAAAAGATCAATAGTTAAATTATCTTTGAATTGGTGAAGGTTTCAGAAAAATACGCTTGGTAGATTTTACGCCATTCTGAGTTTTTAGGGTTCCGTACCAAAACGGTAAAAAGGAACCCTTATGGTGAGACTAAGTCAGTCTGTCTGTCTGTCACACCTGGATATCTCAAGAACTACTGATGCTATCAACTTGAAATTTAGAATAGTTTTAGATGACGTTTGCCCAACTATTTTGCAAGTAAGAAAAAAATAAAAAAATATATCTTTTTTGCAAAAGAAACTGAAAGGGTGTCTTAAAATTTTGAAGTGGGGCTACTAAGACATGTGGGTTATCATATGAGAGAACGCTGTTTGCACATTCTCAAACATTTTTTGTCTTTTTTGTAGGCAGCATAAATTCCGACTTTAGATGAAAATTTTAAAAAATACCGTCCCCCCCCCCCCCCTTATCTCCGAAGTTTGCAGAGATAAAAATCTTTAATTATTCTATATGATAGAAGCTTATGTAAAGATTACAGGAAAAATAAAACGATGTCTCTAAATACCACTGTTTTTCAGAAATCATCAACATCATATATTCGTACGGAACCCTCGGTGCGCGAGTCCGACTCGCTCTTGACCGATTTTTTTATCCGCGTTAGACATAACTTTACAAATTAATTTCACTATGTAATATAAACATAATCTAAAATATTCACATATTAAGTTATTGAAAAAATGCTCTCATTTAACATATATTTTTTTCAAATCATTAACAGTACTCGTTTAGACGTGATCTTCAGTATAAAATCATTAAAAGTCGGTTATCGTCGCCTTAAATAGTGACGAAAGGTGTTCCAGTATCAGTCATTAGACAATACATTTGAATGAATACAACAAATCAAATTATGCAATAATAATTCTTATTCTTATCAGAAGGACGGCCAACACTAAGATTGAACCATGTCGAAACCAATGCCACAGCTAAACAATGAAATGAGCTGGTTTATCTAAAATAATGGAGCTACTATAATATCCGGACTACCTCCACTTCCGATGTTTCGTTGTTATAACTTTTGGGAATAAGGTTGCAAAGGTAGAGGTCAGAATACATTGCACCTATTGTTTGTTTATTAATTTTGTTTTGTAGATAAAATCTTGTTTATTACCTCTCTTATACAATAATTCCGAACGAGCTCAAATATTCACTAGAAAAACTGTGTAGGAGCTTGCTGAATGCAAATTATTTCAAATCAAAGTAGTCACACAACTTTGGAAAAATCCGACACAGCAATTAGACACAACCTACAAATTGACGGCACGGTTGGCGCTGCGTTTAAGCGATAGACTGCTGCGCTGCGTGTCGCGGGTTCGATTCCCGCACGGAACAAATATTTGTATGACCTACAAGTAGTTGTTCCGAGTCTGGCTGTTTGTGTATGTGAGTTTAATATTTGTAAACGCACCCACGATACAGGAGAAATTCCTAGTGTAGCCCTACACTACGAATTTCTCCTGTATCGTGGGTTTAAAATTTTGATGTTGTAAATTGTAGAAATAGAAATCATTTTCTATTTCAATACATCCTAAAGTGACTTACTGAGATTTGATTTAGTTGGGAAATATTACATAAAACCAGAAGTATTTATGAGAGCTATTGACAGAACCTTCACGTTTCGCATACTCAGTGATAATCGCATTAGGTAAGTCATTTTTCCCTGCGTGTGCTCCTGACTAAATACTTTCGTCTTTAATGACATTCAGAAAAAGACAGATGCCTTCCAATGTTTATGTAAATCTTTTATTAAACCCCACGAACTAGTAACGTTTCATAAATCACGCTAAAAAAGCATCATCTAATTTGCAACTCATTCAAAGTCCCAGTATCTATTACAAAGCTAATTGATTTCGACATGTATTGAGGTATCAATATTAATAGCTGCCCGTCCAATGTTCAGGGCACAATGGCGGTAATTTGTTCACACAAATTAGCTGTTAACTCTATTATCCATTGTGCGTTATTTAAGCTCCTTTGTGAAATTATTTTAATAGAATATGGTTAGGCTAAAGATATTGTAGATATAGAATTCTGCAAGTTTCTGCTACGGTTTTACACGACTCAACCAATCACAACCCGCCTGCCAAGCGAGACGATTTTGGCAAACCCCCCCTTTGCCTATGTGCAGCTGTGGACGTCTTACGGATGAAATAATAATAATAAAAAGTTTTATTGATTCATAAACAAGTGTTACTATATTTAGGTATGACACTGGATCCCGCACTAGGATACCCTGTGTCGCAGGATCCAGTCTCTTTCGACAGATATGAATTACAAAATATAGGTTAACAAATGCACCGGTTTCAGTATAATTAATCAAACTTTACTTAAAACTACTTACTTATAAGTGACCAAATATGTAGTGAGTGTGAATGTAATGAGTGTATGTATGCTTGTGATGAGTGTTAGTGTGATGAATACTTTAATATTTGAAAATGATGATGATGAACCAATCACAAACTAAAGGTATGGTTTCCTAGATGAGCGGTTCCGTCATAATATAACGGCTGTCATGAAAATCTGTAATTTCCACCAGCACCAGCATCAATCACAATCTGAATGACTTTGAAGTATATTGCTAATCCATTGCTTTATAAGTTCGAAAAATGTGTCTGCTCAAAAACGTAAAAACTGTTGTTAAACTGTAAAAATGAAACCCATTGCCACTGATAGAGTGTTCCGCAATTAGTCCGCTATATTTGAAGTTAAAGTATCAAACAAGCTATGTATTTGTTCCAGGAAAGCAAAGCTTAAGATAAGATAAGATATTTTATTTGCTTAAGGGGGATGCGCTAAGGTAGCCCGCGAAATTCAAATTATCTAACGTTTTTTTGCAATTTTCAGGTCAGTAACACGTTATATGTTGATCTAAAAAATCCTACTGAATGATTATTTCTGAAATAATCGTTCAGTAGGATTTTTTGAACTTAGGGAGTTGTAATGCTGATTCGAATGATTATGATTCTGTAAAGCCATATTGGTTATGGCCGCGAATCATAATTAGATCAACATACAACGTGTTACTGACCTGCAAATTGCAAAAAACGTAATAAAATTTGAATTTCGCGGGCTACCTTAGCGCATCCCCCTTAAAATATGGTAGACAAGGTCTTGGTGGTGTGTGTAGTTAATTAGTTTGTGATTAGTTGCGTTGTGTACGAACCGCCATTGTAATACGAGTGCTGTGACATTCTGGCTATTCATTGATGATTTGAGTTTGTAACTGGTTACATTTGAGTATCGTCGTGGCCGACAGGCCTTACTTTGTTTGATTGACTGTCTCTGTGGGCTAGTGGTCGCGAGAGTGGTCCTGGGTTTGAAACTCGGGTGTGAAAGTTATAAGTCAAAGGATTTTCTCAATAATAACCCTGAGTCTGGATTTTTGTGTGGTAAATATCACGCTATGAATGATAGGCTGAAATGAGGTGATAAGGCAACGGTGCAGTTTAAAAGATGTAGTGACAAAAATTGAAAAGAGTATGCTTAGCTGGTTTGGTCATGTGGAGAGGATGAGTGAAACGCGACTAACAAAAGGTATTTATAAAGCAGAGGTGAGTGGAAACGCCGGGAGGGGACGCCCTAGAAGGACATATAGTGACCAAATTGGTGATGTTCTTCAGAAAGGTCACGTGCGTAGTACTCACAACCGGCGTGCGTGTATGACTAGATGTATGAACGTAGGCGAAGCAAAAGGAGTATGTAAGGAGCGTAGCAAGTGGCGTTCTATAGTTTCCGCCTACCCCCATGGGAAGAAGGCGTGAGTTTATGTATGTATGTAAATATCACGCCTCCCATATAAAACTAACAGGCAAAATATCTGTCTACTTCTGCCCACCTGTTAGGTAAATAAATACAGACGTGATGGTATGTTTTAAGGCTTCTACATACTGGCGCGACGCGACATCGGTAGAACAATTTCTATGAAAAATTCAAGGAAATTCTACCGGTGTCGCGCGACGGGTCGCGCCAGTATGCCTTTATCATTTTTTTAATATTGGTAGTTCTGGAAAAATATCTGCTACAAACTGGATAAGTTTGGTAAACGAGAGGTCATGCGTTAGAACCTCTCCTTTAACTATTTAAAAGATTGCAGTGGCAATCATTGTTGTCTGTCAATTTAGAACATTTCGTGTTATTTCTGTCTAGCCTATTGGAAACCTAGCATGAAGATATCTAAACAGATAGTTAGTACTGCAACAAAACTACTTTCACGGCTTATTTCACGGTTAACTATCCGTGAGACGAGGATTCTTTCAATTTTATATCAGCGTTGATATCACTATCAGATAAAACTGTAGGTAATTACTGTGATAATCTATTATTTTTTATGAAGCTGTAGCGGCATCAACATTGCCACATGCGAACTACGCGTCATACTGACGTCACGCAAAATCCTGCATCGCGCAAGCAGAGTTTACCGCACAACTAGCTTATATACAACGTCCCGACATCAACAGTCGGGCAGTTGCCCACGAGACACAATAGCCGTCTAGTCGGAGGATCCTCCCTTTTCTATGGAGGATGAGTGAACTTTACACCCTGTTCCTCATACCTCTAAAAAGCTAAAAACAAATAGTTAAGTAAGGATATTAGGTTAGCATTAATTAAAATATCATCCACGATTCCTAACATGATTCACCTGACATAGATTACCAAGACTTTTAGAGTGTTCATGAAGTTTCTTGCCCGTTTGTCTCCATCGGGACCTACTACGCTATGGAATGGGTAACTAGTTTCATCTGGTTAAATAAATGGTTTAATTTAAATACAATATGATACGCCTGTAATCCCCGAAGGTGTTGAAGGTATATCACCTGCATGTACTAACACTGGCTAGATAGAAAACTTATAATAATATTATATAATCTTTATTTATCCAAAAACATACACCCCCTTATTACAAAACAAGGTTTATCTTCAGACCCAGGTTTAAAACATGGAGCCATTATTGAATTTCGAACTTTATTCCGACTATGGTAAAGTTCCTAAACACAAAACTGACAACTTAATACCGAACTAAGTTTTCAGTTTTGTATAAAGAACGGTATTTCAATCACTGTTACGTTCTTATTACAAAAACTGGCTCCATGGTTTAATATAAATCCATGTCAAAATAAAAATCTTGTTTTGTAATAAGGCGGTATGAGTTTGAAATACAGTTTTTTATACAGTTTAGAAATACATTTATAGGTAGTTTTACCAAATCTGAAACTACTGAATACTACTGAAACTACTGAATCTGAAATCTGAAACTGTCTAGATAAAAGTTGAAATTTTGTACCAGATTCCATTTTCCACGTTGTTCTAAGATATATGGATTCATGCAGACCACATTTTACAAATTAAAAATATTAACTCTTGTGCAAAATCCAAACTTATTTGAATTTGCACTAGGGCCAGACATAAAGACAAGCTGCGCACCGTAGCCAGTAAAACAAAGCTTATGCACCAACGCATCTTGTGTATGGGCCCACGTATCTATAATAATCTTCCACCTTTTCTCAAAACTGTGAGCGATATTATAAATACCTTAAAAAAGAACTACAACAATTATTGATAAGTGAATGTTATTACCCTATAAGAGAATTTCTAAATGACAATACATTGAATCATAATATTTTATAAAATGACTAATTTGTACCTAATTTGACATAAATATTATATCTACTAATTTAATCTTAATGTATTGCATGATAATTTGATGTATTGTATTTGATCTATGTACCGAGCTTTGTTATGAATTTTGTATGAAAAACAAAACACTAACACTAATTTTGTTTAAACATTTATATCTGTAACTTTTATGGTGTACATAATAAAGAGTATTCTATTCTATTCTATGCCTCAATGGCGGGACATAGCAGACTTACCTGTAACTAACACAACATCTTATGAACATATGATCCTCAATAAATTATTTGAATTTGTAATCTTTATACCATCCTAATTAATGCTTAACAGTATTTCTTGTGTGTTCGCTATGCAAACCTCCCCAACAGAAGGGTTAGGCAGAAGTGTACCTATCTATAGTAACACTTACATTTCGCCAGTTGTGTTTAAGTCCCATGTAATAGGGGGCGAGCCTATTGCCATCAACCGGGCACAGAGCACAGAGCCAGACTCCGGGCTGCTACTGAGAAATTCCTAATAACTAAAACTCCTTCCTGAAAAACTCAACAACACTTTGCCCGACCTAGGAATAGAACCCTGAACGTCATGTATAGCAGTAGCCCCTGTGAACACTAGACCAGGGCCCCAAGTCTGGTAATTTTATAAATTCAGTCATTCCAACACGATCCCAGTATCATTTTGCTAAAAGTTCGTAATCTGCTAAACTCATAATGGTCGATCATTGGTCGGTCATTGTTCTCGTAATAGAATTGTGTAACTTATAATGGCATTGTCGTATTGCTATTATTATAAAACCCATTAGTAGAAATGTCATTCATTTGGCATTATGGACGAGATTACCAATAAATGCAATTTCATTCAATGTAGTGTCAGTGGCCGACCATTGGAAAGTCATAATGACGCCATTATAATAGTAGGTTACCAAACTTGTCAAAATCAACAATTATGAAATCAATGATCGACCATTCTGACACTATTGTAATAGCAGACTTGAGGCCCTGCGAGGTAGTTCACAAAATGTTTACTGAAATTGATCTACCATTTATGTGTCGATTCAAAGCTACTCGATGTAGATGTACTTAGGAGGGAGCGGTAGCAATTTGTTATCGCAAATAACCGAGCCGACGGTTGCGAGCGCCATTATTCATTGTTCTGACTGTTCGTGTGTCTGTTGCACTTAGGATAGCATGCCCATGCCAAGCTATACGATAAATGATGATAATCATCAGCTGCCTAGTATATTTTCTAACTCGGGTTGGCTTCCAGAATAACTGGAAGTTTCGTATTTTACATGGAGCGACCTCTTATATGACCTCCACCACCCAGTTACTGGGTAACACGCCACCCCTTGGTAACACTGGTTGTCAGACTTTCGGGCTTTAGACTACCCGTACCTATCTACTCTCAAAGATCTACGGATCACAACCGGAACTAACAGCTTAACTTGCTTTTCGAGACCCAGATACTCGCTCTCTGAGTTACTCACAGATACTCGATATGTAATGGATGGTCACCCATCCGCGAATCGACCCTGGCAAGCGAAGCTTAATCTTGATCGACCCATTTTTTTTTTTTTTGGGTTGGAAATTATCAGATAACTTCTCCCGCTTTGGGCGGAGCGGGAGGGCGTGTCAGACTTTTACTGACTAAAACTGAAACTGAAAAAAAGACTGTGTGCCAGGGCCACGATATCCCTTTCGGACATACTCGCAACCCTGGCAGGCATTGGCCCTAACGGACCCCGTCAGTTGGTGCTGACAACTCTTTGAGGCGCGCGTGGAATACAACGCGCCGTCGACCCGGGCCTGGTCCTTATCGGACGGTGAGCTACCCATCGCTCACCGTCCGCAAGCCCGCGCCTACGGTGGCCGAAAAATCGGCTTGCGACTCCCGACGCCCGGGTCGTCTCCTGCGGCGACTAGGGGCGCGAAGGCGCTAACCTTGCCTCTCCCTCACGCGTTCCGCCTCCTCCTTCGCAAGCATTACTGCTTCGCAGAAGGAGGTGACGGCCTCCCATGCACTCTCGCTCCGAACCATGGCCTGAACCAGGACCGGACGCGAGAGATCGCCGCCGCCGATCGCCTCCGTGAGGGCACGGCGGTGCTCCGCCCAAGCCGGGCAGACCTCCACCGTATGCTCCACCATGTCCTCCGGGCGATCCACACAGTGGTGACACCCGGGCGTTTCCTCCCGCTTTATCTTGAACAGGAACCTCCGGAAACAACCGTGTTCAGTGAGGACCGGCGTCAGGTGGAAGGTGACGACGCCTCTCTAGCCACTCCTCAAAGAGAGGACTTATCGCCACAATTGTGGCGTGCCCATTGATCGACCCATACGGTTGATATTACTTGTACTCTTATTACTTATCCACGAGTTCTAACTACAGAACTATAATGACGCTGCTATATTTTATCGCTCTCCTCGCCATGCGACTCTACCCTCCACATTGCGAAGGCGTGTACAATTTCACGCTTCTCTACATTTGGTAGCGCTGTATTGGAGCGATCGCATGCAGCGACAACTTGATCGCCGGGTTGCGTGTGCGCAGCTAAGATAAATATTTTGAAACTGAAACGTTAGTTGAGTTAGATGTATGGGGGCAATGATACTGAAATTAATCATGCTTTAATAGAGTGTTAAGTAAGAAATTGAACAGTGTTCGGAATTGGCGCATTCATCATAATCATAGTACGGTTGTTTATTATTGCATGCGTTTGTAAAAATAGCCAATCACAACAGAAAGGCAGACGTTGATGAATGTTAAAATATGATCACTAGTAAAATTTAAAAAGCAATTCTTGATTTAACTGAAACCTTTTTTGAACAAAAAACACTTTGTATTATTGCTCTTATGTAATCAAATCATGCATAAAAACTATATTTATTTATTTATTTGATCTCCAACAGAGGCTACACAATTACATGCATGTTATCAAAAACAGGGGCAAATAGATACTAGTGTGCGCTTCTATCTCGATGGGTACCATAAGTTTAAAAAGGACGAAAACATTAACATAAATCAATTGTACATTACACGAAACTCATACAAAGGAAAAAAAGGACATGGATACAATTTGGCCTGGCACAGACAAAGAGATAATTATATTAAAAAAAAATAACTGATAATATTTGAAATCCCACCACAGCTTTTTCGTTGGCAAAACTTTTCAGGAAATATTTCAATTTAAAAGATTATTATTTTGATTCAAGTAGTCCAAGGAGATAATTATTTATGTTACTAGTTCGAAGCAAATTAATGAAAAATGTTATTGACTAGCAAGTATAATCCATTTAATAATGAATTTTCATATCGAATACCCTGAAAACTAGTCCCACACTTTAATGAGGTAATTACCCCAAGTTCAAAACAAAAAACCTAGACCCACTCTCACTTTAATCGTGACCTCTTGACACCTAACTGACCTTGCAAAATAAAACTTAAACACAAATTATCAACGGTCAAAAATATTTTGTTACAGCCATTAAGTGATGTAACAAATGATGATCATTACTTAGATGTAACTTAGCGTGCTAAGTGACCTTCACAGTTGATGACACTATGTTTTGATGTTGTTTGTGATAGCTTGATAGGTATCTTACAACATTTGGCTCATTACTTTTCTTTTCACTACATACATATAGGCACATACATACACTCACGCCGACTTCCCATGGGGGTAGGGAGAAACTACGGAACGCCATCTGCTACGATCCTTACATACTCTTTTTGCTCCTTTTCCTGATACTTGCTGCAAATAATCAGCCGCCCCATACATAGGGGTCGAGTAGTTACCTATTGAAGTTTTGTATGGAACTGTTGATATTTTTTTTGCAATTACGATCTCAGTCTCGTGGAGAAAATTGTTTAGTTTGATGTTCTGTACCACACCCTTAAATATGACCATAACTTTCTAATACATGCTGTGTACTACTAATTTTTCGGCCATACAGAGAAGACTGTTTTTATGATTCTTAATCACGAGGGTATGTTAGTACATATTCCCCAAAAGCCATACAGAAAAAACCGTTTTTATGATTCTTAATCACGAGGGTAGCTTACTACACATTCCCCAAAAGCAATACAGAAAAGACAGTTTTCATGATTCTTAATCACGAGAGTAGGTTAGTACACACTCCCCAAAAGCCATACAGAAAAAACCGTTTTTATGATTCTTAATCACGAGGGTAGGTTACTACACATTTCCCAAAAGCCATACAAAAAAAAAAAAGTTTTTATGATTCTTAATCACGAGGGTAGGTTAGTATACATTCCCCAAAAGCCATAAAGAAAAGACAGTTTTAATTATTCTTTTCCTAGTGGAAGAAACCCATAAAACTCAGCATTCTCGTCTACTTATGAAAACAAACGTACTGACAATAAACACAGCCTGTATCGTATACTTACAGCTGCCAGTAATGAGCGTTGCGCAGTCACTAACAACGCGAGATAATCGGATAGGGGCCATCTTTTTATTTTCATCCTTGTTTCAAAATTAGAGAAAAGTATACAGTACCTGCATTAGATGCTGGACTACCGCACCTATTGTTACATGGTTATCGGTCTGCATCTGTGATCTATTATTGCAGGGAAATGGCTTTTTCTCAAACATGCTTGGAAATTCGAGCATTATTTTGACAACCTTCTTCGAGATAAATCGAAAATGCTGTACTGGTCAAATACATGCGAGCAGGCGACCGGCAATGTTAGTATGGAAATCCGTATCTGTCGTGTTTAGCGGCCGAATAAATTACTATAAAAACTCATATATGTCATGTAATTTAAAAAATGGAACGAACTTTTTACTTCCATACATAGCAACCAAGGAGGTAACAAAGGTTTGGCCTAAATTTCGAACTGGTTTGCAAATAAAACTGTTTAAAGTAAAAAAGAAATAAATTAACATAGTGGCGCGTGAATAATTATCGTTGTTCGTCATTGCATCTGGAATGTATAAATAAATGGCCTGAATGGCCTGTTATTGGCAACTGTATAAGCTCATGACTGTTATCTACTTTTATTTGATATGTTGTATACAGAAGCTGTTGGTGTACCTTTAAAAATAAATAAAGAAATTACTTAGTTTGAATTTCCGCGCATTATTTGAGAAAAGCACTATACAAGCCTTGACCGCAACCAGGCATTGATGGACTCAAGTATGAGTGCATCGCTTCGCTTCGGCCCACATTTTCACGTTCGGCCTTCAATGCCCCTTTTGCAGGCCGCTGCAGAAATGTACTATTCTTTACTAACATCACTTGACCAGTTAGACTATTATTTCCAGGGTTTACTTCGCTGTGATAGTTTGAAAGCGAATGTGGTGGTGGACAAAACAATGTGGTGCACAAAACATTTATCAAAAATAATGTGTCGAATTCATAAAAAGCTTTTTACAAAAAAATAATAACCGACTACCAAAAATAACACTACAAAGTGAAAAATAACTTTAATTTCGGAAGTCGGTGTCTTTGTATTTGTATTTGAGTTTTTTGCCACTGGTAGTCGGTTATTATTTTTTTGTAAAAAGTTTTTTATTTTTCACTCTTTATTGGGTCAGTTTTGAATTTATCTAAGTTACAATAGCCTAATGTTAACTGTTCATCACCTTTTACAAAATATTGTTTTTCCCGATGCTGGGACGTTGATTGTTGAGGAGTTCTCCTGGTTCTTACCAGCTGCCACTCACCGTATGCATAGTGACGAACATAAATTGCTTAATCGTAACCCGTTAAATAGGTACTCATAATTATATTGTTCCGGTGGCCATCTGTGGTCTCCATCATCAGTTCCACTTCACCAAATGGTGCTTTCCGAGAGCAAATGCACGATTTACTACAAAAAATACCCAAATTGCTATAAGTTTGCCTATAAAATTTGAGGGTTTCCCTCGATTTCCATGAGATCCCCTCATCAGATTTTGATTTGGTGGCAATGGGACCACCTCGGGGGTATACCCTTCCAAACAAAAAAAAAATTTTTTAAATCGGTCCATAATTGACGGAGTAATCGCGTAATCTCGGCATCCAGTCTTACCAGTTTCAGCTGAAAACCAGTATTTTACAAGGAACGACTGCCTATCTACCTCCACAACGAATTTAATAGCATTCAAACCTAGATTACAATACGTCATCATCATCATTTCAGCCGAACGACGTCCACTGCTGGACATAGGCCTCCCCCAAGCACCGCCACTCCGACCGGTTCTGTGCTTCCCGCATCCAGCGGACACCTAGAAATAATACATACTTGGAATTAAATCCGTCTTCTAAATCAAAACTAAACTAAAATTGTTACTTTATTTGTAAGAGGTAATCTGTGGAAGTACTGATACGTTTGAAAAATTATTTCACCATAGAAAGCTATATATTATATAACATAATATTTTAGGGTATAGTTGACTTCCACGCGGATGAATTAACGGGCAGGATCTAGAAGTTAATAAAGGGCCGAAGCCCCGAAGGTCACCATTACTAATGAATGGTGAAAGCACCTTCTGATATTATCAAAGTCACATTGCTACATAAGACATTAAAATAATAATAATGACATTAAAATAATACCATGACATTAAAATATTAATAATGTTCACTTTTAAGATACCAATTAACAAAGCTATTATTTACTATCAGAAAACGCAAAGGTCAAAATTTATACTCATTCCTCGTGCAAACATCTCCACTTTTGATTAGATTCTATATTAACAAAATGTTTTGTCTGTCTGTCCGTTTCGTAATACACAGCGGTGCAATTAAGTCGGAGACATTTAGAGTTTGCAACGTCCCATTTATTTTGCTCGGCAGTGTAATTGTCGAAAATGGCGTAAACGTATTTTACTTAGTTATTTAACTGATTGCGACGAAATGATACAGATTATAACAGCATTATAATGTCGACTGGCTTTGCATTTAGGTTTTCTCTAGGAACGAACTTTGATGGGAATGTAATGCAACTGGCGAACCACTAACAAACATGTAACTTAGGAAGGCGACGATAACCGACTTTCAATGATTTTATACTGAAGATCAGGTCTAAACGAGTAGTGTTATTGATTTGAAAAAAAATATGTTAAATAAGAGCATTTTCTCAATAACTTAATATGTGAATATTTTTTTAATTTTTAGATTATTTTTATATTACATAGTGAAATTAATTTGTAAAGTTATATCTAACGCGAATAAAAAACTGAGAATGGCGCAAAATCTACCAAGCGTATTTTTCAGGAACCTTCATCAATTTAAAGATAATTGTATTATTGATCTTTTAGTATACGCGTTTCATTAAAATACCTTTTGGTTTGTGTATAACAAATTAATAATGTGTCAAATTGGGGACAGCGCTCCTTGATGGGCGAGTCCTATTACTGGGTGAACGTACGACGCGTTGCGTGAGCTCAGTACAGAACACGCAAGCTAACCACTCAAGGTCACTGGCATATATCTGCGTCTTAAGCCTGGACTACACATGCTACTATTAACCATGCTTGTTCGCTTCTAGGTAGCATTAGACATAGGTAGCTCGTAAGCAAGTGACAGAAAAGAGCTAGCTCTTTTCGATTGACGTCGCTCTCGCTCACTCACTCGCTCGCTAAATAGCTCACTAGCTCAATCAGCTCAAATGCTACGCTATTAGTACTGTTTATTTTATTTTATTTTGTTGTTCAACTCATTAAACCTGACTTGAGTTCCGTACGCATTTTTCGGGTAACCACTGAAAATCAGCGCTGTGTTGTGGGTCCCCCATAGCACAGCATCATGCTGAGTGCAAGCCTTTTTGTCACAGTCATGACGTGCAGTTGCCGACTATTTGTTATTTTTGTGCTCGTGATTTTAATGTAGATGGGTATTTTTTTTTTTTATGTTTATTTGCTCGAGTCTATGTTTTCCTAAGCACGTGTTGCTGTGACGAATAAAATTATTTTTCTTTCTTTCTTTCTTTCAAATGAGATAGATACCCGTCACTAACCGCCTTATTACAAAACAAGATTTATATTGGACATGGCTTAAACCATGGAGCCAGTTTTTGTAATAAGAACGTAACTGTGATTGAAATACCGTTCTTTTTACAAAACTAAAAACTTAGTTCGGTACTAAGTTGTCAGTTATGTGTTTAGGAACTTTACCATAGTCGGAATGAAGTTCGAAATTCAATAATGGCTCCATGATTTAAGCCCGGGTCTAAAGATAAACCTTGTTTTGTAATAAGGGGGTAAGAGTCCAAACCTCCAAAGAGCTATTGACAATGACTATTGAGCGAGCCGAGCCCCGACGGCGAGCGGCGGGGTATTGGGCGAGTCCTTCGACGTGCGTGCGGCGTGAATCAAATGAGCTAACAGTCCGCGTCTGAGTCACTGAGCTGTAGAAGAGCTAGTGAGTAACAAAGAGTCCAAACTTCCAAAGAGCTATTGACTATTGAGCGAGTCGAGCCGTCTCTGAGCGAAGAATAATGAGCGAACAGTCGGCGTCCGAGTCACTGAGCTATAGAAGAGCTAGAAGAGTGATATAGCTCTTTAGCGTGAACGAGCTAATAGCTCTTTTTCTTTTCAGTGAGCTATTTCGCCCATGTCTAGGTAGCATGCTTATTAATAGCATTCTCTCTCTGTGCCTGTAAAATACTCATCCTCTCTTCGTATACACATGCTAGATAAATGCTTCTAAATAGCATTTGCTCGAAAGTAGTATAATGCTCTTCTACTCACGGTTACACATAAAGAAAAGAAAGAAAGAAAGAAAATACGTTAAAGAACCATAGATACAAAAAGAACAAGTAGGGGGAAAATATGCGGATAACCGAATTTTAATGATTTTATACTGAAGATCACGTCTAAACGAGTAGTGTTAATAATTTGAAAAGATTATATGTTAAATTAGAGCATTTTCTCAATAATTTAATATGTGAATATTTTAGATTATGTTTATATTACATAGTGAAATTAATTTGTAAAGTTATGTCTAACGCGGATAAAAAACCGGGAATTGCGCAAAATCTACCTACCCAACGTATTTTTCTAAAACCTTCACCAATTTAAAGATAATTTAATTATTGATATTTTAGTATACGCGTTTTATTTAAATACCTTTTTTGTGTATAATAAATTAATAATGCGTAAAATTGGGGATAGCGCGCCTTCATGGGCGAATCCTATTACTGGTTGACCGTACGACGCGTTGCGTGAGCTCAATACAGAACACGCAAGCTAACTACTCAAGGTCACTGGCATATATCTCCGTCTTTTCAAATCAAAGCAAATCATTTATTTTTGCAAACATGGGTAATTCGTACATAGTTGTTTTCGTTGGTTTCGTTGTTGTTTTTGTGTCTTAACACTGTAATTTAAAAACATTGTTAAAGCCAATGATTTTCAAAACAGTAACCAACCGTGGAGTTTCTTACCGGCTCTTCTCCATAGGAAACGACCAATTGGAACCGTGCACTTAGCTTCTGATATTTCAAAAGTGCCCATGTAGGTTTATGTGAAATAAAATATTTTGATTTACATTTTTTGATGCAGCCTTTTTCACAACTGTTAGGGTCGGCTTCCAGTCATACCAGATGCAGCTGAATACCAGTATTTTACATGGATTGACTGCCTGTCTGACCCCCACAACCTAGTTACTGGTTCGGTCTTCCGACAACCCATAACCAACCACATGATCCACAGATCGTCCGCGGCAAGCGTAGGCTAAACTGACCTACCGACCCTTAGGGTGCGTTTCCACCAGAGATGTGCGAGGATGTGTAGCGAGGAATGTGCTTAAGACTAACCAATGACAACATTAGCTTTAATCATGCTATGAAAATCAAGCGATGTTATTCGTTAGTTTCACACACATCCCTCGCTACGCATCCTCGCTCATCTCTGGTGGAAACGCAGCCTTGAGGCCACTTTCAGCAAAATGATACAAATCCCGGTTTAATTAAATCTCGATTTTGCCCTAAACTCGACTTAACTTAAATCATATTAGGCATGTCTTGCACGGTCACTTTTCATATTCGATTTAACTAAACTGAGATTTGTCATTATTACATTCACCATACATTCTTTGCGTTCAGTTTTCAAATAAAAAGTGATGGCAACTCAGTTCTGCGTAGAAAAAAATGTGAACCGTAACGGGACGCCTGGCAGATGTGAAACATAGAAATCAAATTGATTGTAGTCTCGTGTTATTTTCTAGTTTTCATTAGCTTACCAGTAATAAATAGTGCTCTGTGCTATGTGCATAACTGAAGAAAGCTTACCTATTAAAATCGCGTAGAAAGTTAAGGATAATTTTATCATAAATGAGCTTTGTACTCTGTTCACTTAAACAGAACCGTTTCAAAAATTCGTCATCCCGTAATGTATTAAATAAATCGCTTCTAATGTACACTACGAGAAAAAAACGGAGTGTCTAAATATTTTACGATCTCCTCATCATCCGATAACCAATCATCATGATTAAGCGAAAAGAAATCTATTTTCACAAATAAAAAGAGGAATTTAAAATACCACTGTATTGTCTGTCTCTAAAATCGAGATTTAACAACTCTAAACCGACCTAGATGCTGGTTTAACTTTGACGTTTATTTAAATCGCGATTTAAGCTAAATCAATGACATGCAAGTCGTTAAATTAGTTTAAGCCTTAGGCTTAAACTTAATCGAGTTTAAATCGAGATTTAAGTAAAAGCTGCAAGTCGCCCTTAAGCTGTTATTACTTTGCCAAGTATTTCAAAACAAAATTATTATTGGATTCCTTTCTCAAACAACATTGCATTCATCAAAATCTGTACAACTAAGCAAAAATATCTAGATCCCAATCTAGACGGAGAAATCAGTCTGTGTGATTATCAGAAAATTGTAGCGACCACAGGAATGCACGAGATATGGATCTGAGTCGATTTGTCAATCCGCCGATGAACCGATGAACCGGTCATCGGTGTGGAAATATAATTAGAGATACGAGGGGGAAGATCGTGGCATTTCAAAAATGAACGGAATCTTAGATCTTACGTAGGTACGGTGACGTGAAATTATATAGGTACTTATTTTATTTTAAAAGAATATCTATACAATCCGCGCTTGTCGTGATGTGCCAAGCCTTTCCTTTTTGGAATTGGAACTTTAACTGTAGAATTAGCAGGCAACCGTATATCGATCTCCAGTTGGTTACCAACACCAGAACTTTATAAAATTGACATAGGTACTCGTATTCTTGTTTATAAACTTTTCTTTTGTCACATACGCTCAAACCATCGGACTAATATTTGTTAGGAATCGGTCAATTTCAGCCTACTGGCTGAATTTGACCGATTCCTAACAAATATTAGTTCGATGGTAAGATACCCCGTTTTCAGATGTTCACATAATTTGAGTCCTTATCACATCCATATAAAAAAATAATAATCATCCATATAAATAAATGTATTTTCTTTCTTTCAAATCAAATGAAATCCATGTATTTGCCGGAATGTAGGTTTACAAATGTATAATACCATTTTATATGGTGTGTAAATTTTTAATGTTTATATCTCATTCAATGTTATTATTTTAATTAAATAAAAAGACAGAGCTACAACAAATAAGAGCTCAGGCATTAAGATTTTTATGGAACAAATTAATTAATTGATGTCAAAGTTAAGCTATGTCAGTTCAAGAGATATTGATAATGTCATAATCTTAACTAATATAGTTTTAAAGTGTTGAGAACATTAATTAATTATTATAAGGTAAGTATATAACAATAGTATTGATTTCAGTTTCCGTCTCCACGATCTGACATGTATTCATTAAGATTGTAAAAGCATTTTTCTTTTAACCATTACTCGTACTTTAAAAAAAAAACTTTTTTACAAAAAAAACAACCGACTTCCAACAAAAACACTAAAAAGTGAAAAATAACTTTAATTTCGGAAGCACATAACATAACATCACGCCTTGTTTCCTCGAAGGGTAGGGCAGAGGTGTACCTGTAGTACACCCACATTTAATATTATATTTAATTAAATTTCGGAAGTCGGTGTCTTTGGTTTTGTATTTTCGTTTATGGCGACCGACTTCCAAAATTTAATTAAATATAATATTAAATGTGGGTGTACTACAGGTACACCTCTGCCCTACCCTTCGAGGAAACAAGGCGTGATGTTATGTTATGTGCTTCCGAAATTAAAGTTATTTTTCACTTTTTAGTGTTTTTGTTGGAAGTCGGTTGTTTTTTTTGTAAAAAAGTTTTTTATTTTTCACTTTTTAGTGGTACCTACCCCACACCAATTCGTATACTACTACTTGCTATGAAAACAACAGAGACAGGAAGTTTTATTTTACACCCCTTAAGGGGTTAAATCTTCAAAAATCTGTTTTTAGCGGTTACCTACGTCATAATAACTATCTGTGTGCCAAATAGCCCAATCAATTCAGTGATTTGAGCTTTGTGTTGATAGATCAGTCAGTAAGTCAGTCACTGTTTCCTTTTGTATGTATTAAATCTATAGTGTAATTCGACATGTTACGACGACCCCAAATTAATTGGGATTAGGGCAGGAGACTGATGATGAAGTATTCAGGCTAAGTTTCAAGTCAATAGATCAACGAAAGAAGATTGTTTTCATACAAACTGTATCCATCCCCCTTTACACCCCCAAAGAGGTTATTTTTTAAAGTGGTTTGCGACTTTTCCATTATTTGACATAGAGGTTATACCAATTTTCGAGTTAATCAAGCCACGTAGTAAAATCCTCTCTTGTAAAATTGACTACCCCTTTTCACCCCGTTATGGGTAGATTTTCGAAAAACCCTGATACAAGTTGTTCTTCATTTTTGGTCTTAAGTATAAATACTGAGTTTCGAGTTGATCGGACCGCACGTTAAAATTCTTCTATACAAGCTTTGACATCCCGTCCGTTGAAGTTAAGTTAACAAAAAAATATAAACTTTATAATTTACTTACGTAAGTATTCGTCCAAGTTTCAAGTTTATTAACCCTAGGAATAAGATTTTTCATGCAAACAAAACCCCCCGTTTTCCACCCTTAAAGGTCAAATTTCCAAAAACCCCTTCTTAGCGGATGTCTACGTGCCAAATTTCAGGCCAATCTGTTCAGTGGTTTGAGCTGTGTTGATAGACCAATCAGTCACGGTTTCCTTTTATATGTACATATGGCTAGATATATATATATTGAGAACCTCCTCCTTTTTTGTAGTCGGTTAAAAATCATTTATAGCCAGAGTGCATCTCATGACAATTCCAATAAGACCAAACACGGGTAGGATACATTGTTTTTTAACGGAGTTCCAGTGCCTACCATCCGGCTTCATCATCAGATCAGTTTGATTTGACTTGTTGATGAAAATATAAAAATTGCTATAGGTATGCCTATAATATTTGAGGAGTTCCCTCAATTACTCATGGATCCCAACATCAGAACTGGATTTTGAAAAAAATGGGACCAATCTGGAAGTATATCCTTTCAATTAAAAAAATAATTTTCCAAATCGGTTCATAAACGACGGAGTTCTGAGGTAACAAACATAAAAAAAAAAAAAAAAAAATACAGACGACTTGAGAACCTCCTCCTTTTTGTGAAGTCGGTTAAAAATATGGTCAAAGTTAAATCTTTAAAGGCGTCCGGTAAGTTGTCATATACCTTTACAGCATTTATGTACGAGTTCCTCACAATTCGAGCATCTCATATCGTATTATAATATATAAAGACACCCATTATGAATAGTATATATCAAAATCGACTTTAATATAAAAGGAAATGGCTAATGCACACCATATTTGGACCTCGAGATGACCTCTTGGTCAATTTGAGCGATAATAGCCGTAATCGTAATCTTTAACCTTATATGGTTAATTAACTAGCCCAACAATGGGTTTAGTTGATGGGAAAATATACGCTTCGTTGTTGAAAATAATAGTAGAATAGCGTGTTGGATCGTAGACTATACTCAATTAAATTGTGAAGTTGATCCATACGTCCATGCTTTTAATAGTATATTATAAATGCGAAAGTATTTATTTATTTAACAGTTTATGTAGGTACACACATATATAAGGTGTATCTATTCATATACGAAATCTCTTAAAGGGTCATTTTGTACTCATCATAATGAACAACTTTCACTATGGGTCCGAAACAAAAATCAGCTGTTCCCTACATTTATGTTCGAATAACTCGTCAAAATGTAGGGAACGGGTCCATATTGGCTCAACTAAAGTTCTTTACCCGAAATTGTTCTTCCTAACGATTTGTAATCCGAATGATCACTCTTCCTAAAATTTATTTTTTTTAAACAGCTGATTTTTTTTTCGCGATTTCAACTTTGGTCGCATAGTAAAAATTGTTCATAATGATGAGTACAATGACCCCTTAAGAGATTTCGTGTATGAATAGATACACCATATATACAGACAAGAAGAAAGGAACAGAAAAACACGTACAAAGGTGATGCTTATTTCTAAAGAAATCTCTTCCAGCATACCTGCGATAGGAAAGTAGACAAGGAGAGTAGACGACATGTGTAAGAGTAGAAGAGAAAACAATATAAATAAAAAAAAATTAAAAAAATATTCATTTATGCAAGTACGTAGTTACTATTTAAGTATCTCTGTCTTTCTGTCCGTCTGTTACATTTTCAGGCCTAAACCACTGAAATGAAATTTGACAGATTTCCTAGGCCCTGGAGAAGGACATAGCCTACGTTTCATACTGGATATTCGTATTAAAAAAATATCAAATACGAAATACACGCAGATCAAGTCGTGGGTAACTGCTAGTGTTTTATAAACTTGATTAACACACGAAGTTACATATTAATGACTTTTATTGCAACATTTTTTAATATCGAGCAATTTGAAATAGCAATAAATGAACTAACCATAATTTAGATCAACTACTTCAGTTATTACTTATTAGTTAATAGGATGCAACACCGGTTTCGAAAATAAAACTTGTAAAAAAACATAATAATCACACGTGGTTAACGTTCAATAGTATAAAGTAGATCAGCAGTGCTATTCTGTAACCATCATAAAGAATGCAGTCATTCATTCATTTAATTCATTCATTTAATTAATTCATTTAATTAATTCATTTCATTCATTCATTTTCATTCATTCATTCATCTCACCGTGAAAACTTATGTGAAGTGAGCGTGGAGTGAACTGTCAGTGTCATCCCATCTGATGCTAGGGATGGAACAAGTATAACATTAACAATCATAAACTAGATTTTAAACAGAAACTAAATTTAGTTTTTTACATTAAATTGAGTTTGACTAAATTTCTGTTTTGCTATTTTATTTAAAATCCTCCTGAATAGTAATGTTAAGACACATACATACCTACTAGCTTTGAAATAATAGAAAATAATCAATAGAATTAGCATACAAATATTATTAAAATCTCGATTATGAGTGTAAATATAATTCTTGGTCAATCCCTAGTATCAGTGGAATGACACTGGCAGCTCACTCCACGCAAGAATTCACGGTGAGATTTTTACAGAATCGACATGCAGTTCGAGAAGTTTTACAGGAAGCTAGACGGTGAGGTGTGCCCACCCAGCAAGACATAAATAAGTGATGATATAACATACATGACAAGGTCATTTCTAAGCTTCTTCATTTCAACAAAAAATAACATGTAACTATCCAATAAAATCATACAAAAAAAAGAACACCCACGACCGTACACAACATCTTATCTTCACCATCTCTTCCTATTTATTTAACCCTAACTCGCTCGACGTCAATTAGCCACTCATAACAAACCTTAGCCCCTTAGCCCCTCCTTCGTATCTTCGGCCACGATCGGGCGTAATCGGGCGCAATCGGCTCGTGACGTACGAAAGCGACTAATGCATGGGAAAAGCAGACGAAAACGTTGGCTTTCGTAAGAGATCGCGCGATACAGAGAAGGAAGTCATCGCTGTAAGAGATAAGATGTAGCGATAGCGTTATTGAAAGTGTGTTATGACCTTTTTAGGAAGTTTTGAAATATTACCTACTTGTAGTTAGAATGAGGATGGTAACAGAATGAATGTTCAACAGTCATATAGTAGTATGAAAGCAGTATGATAATTTAATTTCAAGACATTTTACACCTATCCATGGCACACGTTATAAACATTGTATAATTGTCTCTTATTTTATAAGCTGAGTAGGTAAGTAAACGTCATGTCTACTATACTCCGTTGGTTTAAGTAGTTATGTAAAGGTAAACAAAAAAAAACCACGTGACGAGAGAGCTGTCAAGTAACCGACTAAACGTAATACCTGTCACTTCAGTTGTCATGCTACGTCACATTTGTACTCTTCAATTTATCAACGTTTTATTTCGTTGACGTTTAGAGAACCCGTATTTTTGGGCTCTTTACAATAGACCGATTAAAAAATATTATAGCATTGTTATAAATCTAACAAAAATAATGTGCTAAAGCAGTTACGTCTACGAAGAGTAGTTTAAGAATATATGACAAAGTTTAACATACCTACAATAATAAAAGCGGAAACTATCGGAAAAATCAAAAAAAAATATAATTTGGTTATAAGTTACAACGTATTTTTAAACAAGAAAGTGTCATTTAAAAAAACTCTTTTTATGATTTGTTTACCTTTATTTAACTAACTAAACCAATGGGGGTGGTGGGGTACTACTAAAGCTAGAGGTGGACTGGAATTTTCCTAATCTATTCGTTAGATTTTAAAAGAACCCTTATGTTGATCTTACATCGAGTTCACGACCAAAGAATAAACCTTTTCTTATGTATTAAATCTTATGGAAGTTTAACATGTAAACTGTATTTACTAAACCTTCAGATTATTAAAACAAACACAATCTACACGCAAGTCATGTGAAAGTATTTCAGCTAACCAGGTAAAAGTCAGTTCGTTTAAGACATCTAGATCGGGACTACACGACTATTAGTTATTACTATTTTAAGTTTAAAAAATACCAACACTATTTCATTAATTTATTTTACCTAAGATAGCGACTTTGGTCATAACGTTTTTCTCATTTTGGTTTTAAGTCACGAAAATCTCGGATAATAGTACCTACTTACATTTTTGGATCAAGAGTTTCAAAATTATAAAACAATTCCAGTCTTATTTTCATTTAATTTGTGTTGGATTAACTATTTATAAAAAAAACAATGTAATCAAATCTTCCGATTTGATCCGCTTCTTATATATACGTATGCCTTTTACATAACCCCGCTATATGTTTATAACTTGGACTACTAGTTAGGGTCCGAGCAGCTCAATTATTCAGTAGTCATCATAGTTTTTTACAAGCTCAGGTCATCATCTGATCTCCCTTACAGTATGCAAGTACAGTTAGGAGCACAAGTTACCTTTACATTCGATTAGGTACATTCGTGAATGAGCATTTTTTTTTAACTAATGCAATTTCAAAAACTGGCCAAGTGCGAGTCGGACTCGCGCACGAAGGGTTCCGTACCATTATCTATAAAAATGGCAAAAAATCACGTTTTTTGTATGGGAGCCCCCGTTAAATATTTATTTTATTTTAATTTAATTATTTATTTTTAAAGTGAATATACAACTAAATATTCTGTGAATATTTCAAGCGTCTGCCTGTTGCCATTATTATTATAGAGCAAAAAAATCACGTTTGTTGTATGGGAACCCCTTAAATATTTATTTCATTCTGTTTTTTAGTATTTGTTGTTATAGCGGCAACAGAATACAGCCTGGTGACAGACGGACAGACAGACAGACGGCGGAGCCTTAGTAATAGCGTTCCCGTTTTACCCTTTGGGTAAACCGGGGTTACATGGTTCTGAAATATAGCCAAACCATAGTTCTGAAATCAGAAAGTTGCTGAAGCTGAAAACTACGTTCATATGAATGATGATTTTTTATTAAGCTGTGAATTATCTCCTCTCCCCTTCCTCATGTACCGTTATGTCTTTTGTTGCATGAATGTCATGTCGAAAGAATGATTGAAGTATTTTTTTTTTGTGAACACAGAGCTGAAAAAAAATCGGGGTGTGGCGTGTCGTGGACACGGCCGTGTGTTCTACGTGAATACGTGTACGTAACGGATAATATTTTTCTTTGTAACGATTTCTTTGATCCGTGAGCTATCGAGTGGTATAATTAAAATTTGGATGAAGAGGATAGATATGTAGCTGCAAAACCAAACTGTATCCCCTGATTTTGTTAGCATCAGTTTTCTGAATTGCCTCCCACTATGGAAGCAAATTTAAAAACGTATTCACGTCAAAACCGCATAAATCGCCAAACAGACAGACTTTTTCAAATGACACAAAGTTAACAAAAAATAATACATAATAACATTCCCGTGAATATGAGGCTGACAGATCGAGCTTTTGAAGGAGATTGTAACATAGACCGGTATGAGTGACAGAGATGGCGCTCTACAAAGCTAAAGTTTTTCTGTCACTCGATGTGCCGTTGTTAAGGGTCTATAGTACCTCAGCGTCACCTCACTTTTTATCTCGCTCGCACAAGTAGCTGGCGGTCACGCGAGCAAGCGAGACAGGCAGGGAGAAGACTCTAAAGCACCGATATTTTAGTTTATTTCTTTTTACGTTGGAAATAATGGTAATTAAAAAAAAATATTACAGAAGTCCTGCTTTATAGTTAGTTCAGTTAATAATTATGCAAAGTTTATCTAATTTGAAGTATTTTTTTAATACCAGCGGTTTATTGTTCGGTTTGGAGGTACTTTTGTTTTTTTTTTCTATGCAGAATTTTTTTTGGAATCGTTTTTTCGTCAAACATAATACTTAACATTAATCCTCAACTTTACCATTTATTTATTTCAAAATTAATGCTGCAGTATTTTCGACATAACGGACAATCATGCTAAGCCATTTGAGGTAGTAGGTATAGGCTCTTACTCGTAATGACGACCAATCCTAGAGAAATATGGTCGAAAAAGACATGGTGTGCTGACCCCAAATAAATTGGGACAAACATAAGAGGATGATGTGTTGTAGTTACTGTTACAGTAACCGCACACGGCCCGCGGTCACACACTTAAAGGGCAAAGCCGATAGTCCATCGATACGAGAAAAAGCTATGTTCCTAACTTTCTATATGTGAAGAATATTCGCCTCGTTATGCTCTCTGTATTTGGTAGTACCGGCAATTGAACGATAACCATCTACGAAGCGTAACGATTGATTGTAAATGCAAATAAACAAGAGTGGCGTTTGTAGCAACACGCTACTTGAATGTAGCTATGTTACGTGAGGAACGATTCATTTTATAGAAAAAAAATTCTGAAGACAAAATGACGTTTAACTAACAAGTTGCAAGAACCTTTGGTTTTCGCAAGTAGGTAATCACGATGGGCACGCCACAATTGTGGCGATATGGTCCCATCATTGAGGAGTGGCTAGAGAGGCGCCACGGCGTCCTCACCTTCCACCTGACGCAGGTCCACATCGGACACGGTTGTTTCGGGAGGTTCCTGTTCAGGATAAAGCGGGAGGAAACGCTCGGGTGTCACCACTGTGTGGATCGCCCGGAGGACACGGTGGAGCATACGGTGGAGGTCTGCCCGGCTTGGGCGGAGTACCGCCGTGTCCTCACGGAGGCGATCGGCGGCGGCAATCTCTCGCGTCCGGCCCTGGTTCAGGCCATGGTTCGGAGCGATAGTGCATGGGAGGCCGTCACCTCCTTCTGTGAAGCAGTAATGCTCGCGAAGGCGGAGGCGGAACGCGTGAGGGAGAGGCAAGGTTCGCGCCCTCGCGCCCCTAGTCGCTGCAGGAGATGCCCCGGGCGTCGGGAGTCGCAAGCGGATTTCCGGCCACCGTAGGCGCGGGCTTGCGGACGGTAAGCGATGGGTAGCTCGCCGTCCGATAAGGACGAGGCCTGGGTCGACGGCGCGTTGTGTTCCACGCGCGCCTCATAGAGATGTCAGCACCAACTGACGGGGTCCGTTAGGACCAATGCCTGCCAGAGTTGCAAGTTTGTCCGAAAGGGATATCGTGGCCCTGGCACACAGGCAACGGAAGGAACACAGATGAGTTTTAGTCAGTAAAAGTCTGACGCGCCCTTCCGCTCCGCCCAGAGCGGGAGAAGTTATTTGAAAATTTCCCACCCAAAAAAAAAAGTAATCAGATTATTTGTTCTATTTTTATTATTTACTAGCCGCTGTCAGTGTCTTCGCCCGCGTGGCTTTTTCTGAAATAAAATTCATGGGGTTCGAGAAAACCCATTTTAATGATGATGATATTTCGAAGATTTAGGATCCCATGAATTTTCGTCTAGGCTTTATGGGGTGCTCAATTGTTGCAAATGTGGCTCACTAACACGTCCTAGATGGAATACGTCAAATTACAATTTACCCTGTATAAATCCAGTGCTTTCCAATTACATTTCATTATATATTTCTACATACCATTCAGTACGATGACTGACTTTACTACCTCATAAACAGTTTATAGTACTTTCAAACATAACTTCATGTCATTAGCATATCTTCCATTCCGCATTTAGCTCCAGGAAAATGAATAAAACAAGTTCAAAAGTCGTTGGAAAGTGACCTGTTGCGATTAATTGGCATAGCAACAATGGCGGCCGGAAGCACGGCCATCTTGTGTCACGACTTCCGGAACAGCGCGTGCGCAGTAACTCGCGATTTTCTTCACGTCACAGTATGTTTTATTAATGGATTGATTGCATTTAAATACGGTTGCTAAGAAATTTATGCTCAATACATATGGTGAAATCACCATCAGTTCTCCTGGTTCTTACCAGGAGAACTCCTTAACAATTAACGCCCCTGCATCGGGAAAAGCAATATTTGGTAAAAGGTGATGAGCATTATGACATTAAGCTATTGTAACTTAGATAAATTACAAACTGACCCACTAAAAAGTGAAAAATTAAACAACCGACTTAAAGTTAATCATTTAAAAAAAAAACAAACAAACATTGTTCTTAAAAATGTTTTCAAAAAGCTGTTAAAACATAAATCGACCGACATATTCCTGTATATATAGGTACCTGATCAGGGATTCTTTTATTACCTAAGTACTAGACTAAAATATTTAAATACTCCGGAAAAGCTCTAACAAAAACCAATAGATAATAACTACATATTTACATATCCAACACCGGAACTCGTCAACTACAAGTATATTCGATAGCATAACACGCCTTACATAACAGTGTCATCAGCGAGGTGAGATAACAGGCAATTAACTGCACGTCTCCCAGTCGTATCGGAATGTAAGGTTATGGAAACGTTGGTTAACGAATGATTATACTGTTAAGAAAACATGGAAATTACCTGTGTAGATTTAATCTGGCACTTAAATGAAGGAGGAAAAGTAGATATTTTTGCAAAAAAATTAGGACGACCGAGCAAACATTTAAAATTACAACAAACTAAGAGACGAACATCTTCTTTATCCCAATTTGTTAATGATTGTATTGATAATTATCAACAAAACAAAAATACACTCACTCATTATTAAAATACACTCATTAGTGTATTTTTATTTGTAGTTCTACCTGCATCGTCACCGGAACAGTTGCAAGACATGGGGACTGTGATGTATGAAGCATACTCGTATAAGATGAAAGGGAGGAATATAAATGTGAATAAGACGAAGGTCATGGTGTTTGAAAGAGAAGAGGATGTATCGGTGTGTGATGTGAAAATAAATGATAAGAGTGTGGAGCAAATAAGTGAGTTTATATATTTGGGGAGTCAGTTTACAAGGGATGGAAAGATTGATGAAGATGTGGAAAGGAGAGTAAATGAGGGAAATAAAGTGAATGGTGCTATACATGCGAATGTGACCTGTCGATGCCCAAAAAGGCTCGACTGGCTGTTCATAATGGCGTGTTGGTGCCTACGCTTATGTATGGAAGTGAATGTTGGGTGTGGCAAAAGAAGCATGAAAGTAAAATAAATGCTGTGGAAATGCGTTCCTTGGGAAGCATGTGTGGTGTGACTATAAATGATAGGCTGAAAAATTATGTGATAAGGCAACGGTGTGGTTTAAAAGAAGATGTAGTCACAAAAATTTAAAAGAGTATGCTTAGATGGTTTGGTTTATGTTGAGAGGATGAGTGAAAGGCGACTAACAAAAGGTAAAAAAAAATAAAGCAGAATAAAGCAGAGGTGAGTGTAAACGCCAGGAGGGGACGCCCTAGGAGGACATATAGTGATCTTATTGGTGATGTTCTTCAGAAAAGTCAAGTGCGTAGTACTAGCAACCGGCGTGCGTGTATGATCTGTTGTATGAACATACAAATTTTAAGTTCTTAGTGGGATTCCTGACTGAATATTCTGATTTGTTGCGCATTTGCCCCATGAAGTTTCACCCCACACATAATTTCCTAGTTTGCCCCACATTTTATTCCTGCTTACAGACGCCATTTTGAGATTTGTTTGTTAATAAACTTAACCTACGTTAGAATGTTCTACATTTAAACCAGAAGCTCACATCCGTCTTAGTATCCCGCTGTATAAGTAGTGTACCAGTAAATCACAGATGTTGCTGTTGGTCGTGACTTCGTGACGTCATCGTTGCGCGTGCGCACCGACTCTCGTTAGACGTGGTGGTATGTTCAGGAAGTTCCGGTTGATCTCGTGAATATGAGAGACGATGAAAGTTTGGATTGAATATAATATTGAGGTCATGTAAATTGTTACTATATCTGGACTATTTGGATTTTACTACAGAATATGTTTGAATGGACTGAGACGTTGATAGCTTGAACAACCTTTCGTTTGAGAGCATAGCATTCTCAGCACGGTAACAAAATAACAATTTTGAAAAGAGATCTTTGAATATTTCCTACAAGTACAGGCTAGACTGGAGTCGATTCCAGTGGAACTATGTGTGTGATGCGCCAAAAATAAATTACAAGAACCGCATTGATATAATAAATCGAAAGTGAGTCTATGTCTCTGTGTGTCTTTATATCTTTTGACAAGTTTTTACAGGACACACAGGTGTATATTGCCCTTGTAAGTCAACACATTCCACTATAGAGGAACCCGGGGATCAAGAGAGGTTCTTGAGCCCCAGGATTAAATGAAAAATGTAAAATATTTAATCGTTTTTTTTTTGTTTCAGAACTGTCATGCGGTGGAGACGGAATAGTTTAGGAGCCGACATGATGAAGACAATGCTGTTATTTACGCTGATTATGATATGTAAGTTATCCTTATCACACATTTATCAAATATTCCTTTGGAAAGTCAGAACTCCAGATAATTTGAGGTCTGTACTTCTTTAGCGAAAGTTAAGTGTTGTACTTATATTTATGTCAGCCTCTATGGGCCCCTACATAGTGATTACTAAACTGACCATTTTTACGAACCTCTAAAACCTATACGATATAACTAGAGTTCAATTATCATCATCATTTCAGCCGAAAGACGTCCACTGCTGGACATAGGCCCCCCTAAAGGAGGGTTTTCCATAATCGCCACGCTTGGCAGGCGGGTTGGCGATCGCAGTATCTTGTTAAAGTGGTGTGCATCAATATTTAGGTTCAATTCAAATGTTTAGCACCACCATTATAAAAATTCCTAATCCTTAAAGTTTCCTTCACCCAATTACTAAACGACCACTCAATATCTTAAAAAAATCGAAGGCTAATAAATAATAATATTTGTTCAACGAGCGCAAGACAATGTCGACATTATAATCGAACTATATCTTAACGACGTTGCTTCAACGGAACTTGTGAAACGCAATTACAAGTCTAGATCACAGTTATTATGCGCAGATGCATCGATCGAGCTTCGACGTTCGAAATACGAAATTATCGAAGTTTAGAGATCGATATTTTCGTTGATGGCGGTTATTTTTGCTTTTCATAAATATATTTTGTAAATGTTTTTAGTTATGAAATAGGTAATCTGAAATTATAAATGGAGCACATTAAAGGCTTCTACAGACCGGCGCGACACAAAGGTCCCGCGTGTCGCGCGACGAGCGGTGCCTTTGTGTCACGTCGCGAGTCACGCCGGTCTGTAGAAGCCTTAAAGGGCGACAATAGTGACATGGCGCAAAGACGGTGATGGTGGTCATAAAGACGGGACAGACAGACCTAGGCAATCTATTGACAGATCACAAATATATAAATAGATGCGAGATGTTTTTCATAGGTACCTAATGGGCGTTTCTACGTATAGTCATAATTACATTAATAAAATATGTGATAGCTAGAAATACATCTCTCGCTACACATTTATTCGAGAAATGGCGAGTGTAGTCGATAAGGTCAAATATCGATTCTTGTACACAACACTTCAATAAAAAAAACAACACATATAATTCACTTGATAGCCTGTTGACAGGCTACAGACGTCGCTAGCCTCGATCTCTGCGTCGCGTGCGCATCTTGACAAGCATCGCTTGACAGCTTAACAGCCTGCTGTTATAACCAAGGGTTTAATAAACACTGTCAGGTTATAATGAGGTTGAATGTCATGTGAGGAGTTTGTGATTCATGCATGAATATTTGATTCATAAACAGTGTTCAGTTCCAGTCTTACCAAGGGGTATCGTGTTATCCAGTAACTCGGTTGGGAGGTCAGATAGGCAGTCGCTCCATATAAAATACTGGTATTCGACTGCATCCAGTAAGACAGGCAGGCAGATGATGATGATTTGATTCATAAACATTATTAATTGTCCGGGTTTTCTCTCTTGTCCGGGTTTTCTCTCTCTACCTCCCCAACTGTGCACTCCACTGAAAACCTGGACCTTTGGCTCATTCGTGCTAGCTAAGAAGCAACGCAGCATTGTTCTGTATCGGAATATCTCTGATTCGACTTCTGACTAAGCCTGGTGCTTTTTCAAAAACGCTGATGAATAATGAAACCGTTTCAGCTTTGAGAGTAGAGAGGCCGTGGGACATCATATCATATCATTGTGCCGATTGTCATATCGGCTAATGGCCTGATGGCCGAGAGCCTCGATCAACATCTCTAGTTGGATCAAGGGCCTGATTCAGAAGGCAGTACTCCTCGATACCGCTCGCATCGTGAGGAGGTTCCTATCTTTGGAACCCTAGCCACCGGTAGCTTGGATCCTGCTCCCGCTACCGGCGGACAACAATTTTTTATATTTTTAAATGTTTTTTTACACTTTTTTATATTCTAATATTTAAAAATATAATTTATATGTTTATCATTAAATAAATGAAATAATGATAAATTGAGCACTGAAACCACACTTACTTCTACTATATCTTCAGTCACATTTTCGTCCTTCAGACCTTCAGTAGGTATCTCAACTACCCCATTGGTCTCGCGGTCGCAAGTGCGACTGCTGAAAGCGGGGTCCTAGATTCGATTCCGAGGTCGGGCAAAGTGTATTGGGTGTTTCCATTTAGTATTTCTCACTAACAGGGAGTTTGGAAGTTGGCGGTGGAACTTTTTTAACTTATTCGTCGTTGGGTTCTGCGCCTGATCTCTGCGGTCGTGTCGGATTGCTGACCCTTCGGACTATGAGAGTGAGGGAAGAGACGAGTAGACCTGTGTCTGCGCACACACTTGTGAACTATAATATCTCCCGCGTAGAGGGCTGGTCTCCGCTGAGATTGGCTGGCATGGCCGACATTCGGTCTGGAGGACTATTATTATTATTATCTCAAAAACTCACCATGTCTTCAATCTGAAATAAAATCTGAACTATCCAAACCTGTGAATCTTCATTAATTCCATACAATCTAGGGAATTGTGTAGGATAATAGACCGGAAACATACAGCATTATTATATTTAATACCTAGGCATTAATAGATGATCTAGACTAGACAAAATAGTTACTAATTTCTTCAGGTAAAACCCACGCATCTGTTCTATATTAAACCTAATATTCTACAAAAGATTACAGCTCATAAGAAGTTATTACTGGCAATATTCCATTGTTATAGTCAATATGGCGGCGTTTAGATATTATACTCGTTTAACTGCATAGACAGACATCATATTATTTCGTTATACAACTTTGCTAATACACTCTCTACGTAATGGTGCAGGGTTGTCACTGATTGGTTCTTGGGTAAGCTTAATTTTGAAACGACTGTTTTAGTGTTTTGCGAGAGTCGTATGTTCAGTAAAAGCTAATGCATTTTTTTTTAGAAATCTCCCATTTCCTTGACATTTCTCCCATTATGCCTTTTTTGATTTTTTTATTTATATTAGGTAATAATATGGCAGTCCGTGTCCTATTATTGCATCAGCCTAATAGCTGGACTAAACATTGTAAATAGGTATTTAAAGAGACACGGTTGGTTTTCTGAAATACCCTTCGAAAGAATATTGCCATTCTTTGAACACGTTATGATTTATAAATGAGTTTGATGAGATGATCAATCTATTTAGCAATGGGCACAGAAAGACTAGGACAAAGAATAAACTTGGTGCTCTAGATGTTTAAGTGTTATATGTCTAAACTAGCGAACCACTCCTGCTTTGGGTGGTTTTTACGACTTGAGAAAAGATAGTGATTTCTTTATTATATGTACGTTTAATAACAATAAACACATAAACCTACCGAAATAAATTCTCTAAGTGATGGTGGAAACTGCATCAAAATCCGATGCGTAATAAGAGAAACAATTTATCGAGTGCCATCCCTACGTAAAGCACTATCTCCAGTAATATAGGAACTGTGACATTTAGGCGTGCGGTCTGTGGTATTGTCAAGTTATGGCCGACCGCGATGTAACCGAGCGTCTATCTGTCTGTGTCGCATATCTCTAGGAACTCTAGGAAGTGAGTAGGAACGTCGTAAACTTGTTGAAACCCATCTGTGCTTAATGTCAGGTAGGTACCGAAGTTTAGTCATCTATGACTTCGATGGGGTATGTTGACACAATACAATGGTTCCTGGTGGTTGATATAAGGTGATCATAGAAGCAATTTAGGGGCAGTATTCAGTACCCACAAAGGCTTGGGTGAAGAGCTGGCGAGCAGGCGATTGAAAGTTCAAACCCCGTCTATGGGCTACAGAAATAAAGATTATTTTCCTTAAGAAATACACCCTTTTTAGGGTTCCGTACCCAAAGGGTATAACAGGAACCCTATTACTAAGGCTCCACCGCCGTCTGTCTGTCTGTATGTCTGTCTGTCCGTCTGTCACCAGGCTGTATCTCATGAACCGTGATAGCTAGACAGTTGAAATTTTCACGGATGATGTATTTCTGTTGCCGCTATAACAACAAATACTAAAAAACAGAATAAAACAAATATTTAACCCCTTAAATATTATTGTATGGGACCCCAGCTCCCATACAATAAACGTGATTTTTAGGGTTCCGTACCCAAAGGATAAAACGGGAACCCTATTACTAAGGCTCCGCCGTCTGTCTGTCTGTCCGTCTGTCTGCCCGTCTGTCACCAGGCTGTATCTCATGAACCGTGATAGCTAGATAGTTGAAATTTTCACAGATGATGTATTTCTGTTGCCACTATAACAACAAATGAAAAAAATAGAATACAATAAATATTTAAGGGGGCTCCCATACAACAAACGTTATTTTTTTGCTCGTTTTTGCTCTATATTGATAACGGTAACAGGTAGACGCTTGAAATATTCACAGAATATGTAGATATATATTGACTTTAAAAATAAATAATTAAATTAAAATAAAACAAAAAAAAATGAAGGGGGGCTCCCATACTACAAACGTGTTTTTTTGCCATTTTTATAGATAATGGTACGGAACCCTTCGTGCGCGAGTCCGACTCGCACCTGGCCGGTTTTTTACTTTAGAAACCACTGGTTCATAGTAAAATGGAGCATTCACTTATCCTCGATTTGACTATCCGAAATCGCAAACACGCAATGATCGATGCAAACATTCTAATTTTCTGTGTGAATATCTTGCATTGCAATGAGACAATTACAGCCCGATATTATTACAATTTATTCCAAATGTTAGGACGTTCACACAACATACCGATTAAAGAATCATCCTAAAAACATTAGCTACATATACGTACTCACTAGACGATAATCGCTCGGGCTTAAACCTGAGATCAAGGTTTATAACCTGTAGCCTATAGCAATAAATATAAAAGGTGCACGATAAGTATTTAAACAATCGATGTACTGCTGAAGGCTCTAATTGTATTAGTCGGTCAGCTCGACGCTTCTTCTCATGACTGTATTGTAAGGCTTTGTTTAGACTTGCGACTGAAATAATCTGTTTTTTTTGCGTGTTTTTATTTTGTGTTTCTGTGTTATCTGTGGTTCGGAATATACGCACACCATTAGGTAATTGTAATAAATGATTAAAAGAAAATAAACATCTTCATATCGCCATAAAATATTGCAATTCTATGATTGGCAAAGAAACACTAATAGCTAATCTGGTGGATTACGACTATACAACACTAGTTTTAGTATATGCTAAACTCGAAACACGTCTCTAGTATTTATAGGTAAAGAATCTATGTACAAAATTTCAAAACGGTATCATGAAAAATCACAAAGTTATAAGGTTGATATGTTACCGGGTCGTCCATACAAAAACATGCTAATGGAGCCCCGCCCCCGCGCCTCCAGGGTCGTCTTGCGCTCATTGATAATAATTTGGCAGTAGGTACCTAACCGTACGGCGATTGTATTGTAAGTAATTAAATGGTGATAACTTTTTATCTCACACTTAAATATTTTTGGGACAAAATATAACATGGTGTAAAAAATTTTGAAATCGCTTCAGTTCCTTATTCTGAACAAACTATATTCAGGTTTCGCATATACTAGAAATAATGTTGTATATAGAAGTATGGACGACAAATACATATAAAAATTGGGATAAGGGCAGAAGAAAGATGAATCTAGTAGATTGTACATCTAGATACATCGAAGAAGACTTATTTTAATAATATTTACGTCAACAGCCGCTCGTGTTGACCGCACTAAATAAGCTCGTGGAAGCCAACCCGGACTGCCATCTCATCATTCATCATTACAGCCGAAAGACGTCCACTGCTGGACATAGGCCTCCGCCAAAGGGAGGGTTTGCCATAATCGCCACGCTTGGCAGGCGGGTTGGCGATCGCAGTATGGTGTTAAAATGCATAGAGAACGCTGCTGCCCATTCTCTAGTAAGTCCCTTAGTCGCCTTTTACGACACCCACGGGGAAGAAATGGGGCGGTGCTATTCTTTACGTCCGGCACCACGCGGACTGCGATCTGTTCGCCAATAAAGTCAATTTAATGGTTATCTATGTGCCAATTTTTTTGTGAAAATAATAGTATTTAATTGTTGTTATTAATACTCAATACTCAATATCTTTATTGCTTTACCATAATGTGTACTTAGGTGGTAACTATATAATTTAGATCATTATGGACCCTGTAGGGCACAGCAAAGCGGTACGAGAGAGGAAGCCCTGCTTTAGGAGATCATTAATAAGTTGTTGTTGTTGTGTAAAATGTTTTAATTTATATATAATCATAGTCAGGAGATCGCGAAATAGACACTAAAATTTCGCACTATTCTTTATTATGTATTATTTTATCTGCAAAAGTACTTTAATTAATATAAATTATTTATTAGTTTATGTGTTATGTTTGTTTAAAATTTGATTTACGTAATTGGTTTTTTTAAGCCGTGTAAATTAAATAAATAGTAACTGTAATCACCATAATGATCAATTAGACTTCATCATTTATCATTTCCATACTACAAAACGTAGGTAAGTTTTTCAAGCTATAGGCTATCAATCTATCAATTAGCAATAATCGAATCTAGTCCTCGTAGTAGCTACATATTGGTCGGACGAGTAGGTACTTAGTAGTCAATCGAAACAAAACGAAGAAAAACGTCAATATATAAAAACGTCTGAAAATTTTCCGACCTTCACAAACGTTCATGTGAACACGTCCTAACAGCGACCTAGCGAAAGCCTGCGCTTGCGCAAGTGGTCATAAATCGTGCCGTTATCTGTATCGGACTGTCGGCACATCGTTATGCTATATGGAGTGTTTCAACCAATCGGCTTAATGATTCATGACTAATTTATTTGGGTTTTTCTAATACAACTTTAATTAAAAAGGGATCACTTAGTAATATGAAACTGTCTTAATGCCTAAAGATTGTTGGTGGTGTTTGGGTCACAGAAGTCCACATGTGTACCAAATTTCAACTTAATCGGTCTAGTAGATTCGGAGCACATCGGCTGTCAGACACGAGTGATCCTATAAGGGTTCCGTTTTTTCCTTTTGAGGTACGGAACCCTAAAAATTGAAGACATTAGACATCCCAACCAACCTCCAAAAACTAGGTCCGCATACATGGTGGACTACGGACCACTCCCTGTCACAGTGAGACCTGTGTAATCCAGGGACCATTTTGGTTACCCATTGAAAGGGTTTTCGATAGTGTTTTTCGAAGCGGTAAATCAAAAACCCGTAATTCAAATATCTCGAAAACGGTGCGGCCTAGGCAAAAAATAACAGAAATTTAACCCCCCTTGTGTGGCACCCCGCGTGGAGCAAGCACCATGGCAACATGAATTTAAGTAAAAAAAAAAACGTTAATTTAAGGAAAATATATCTATAATTTTGGTTTTTTCGTTGAACCTATTGAAAAGGTTTTTTTAAGCGGTTAATCAAAAACCCATACGATAAGGGGTTTTACTGGGTTTCCCTTTTACTGGAGTTCAAGCAAAAACCCATTCAAAGAGATAATGATAAAGGCAACCTTTTATACGGCTTAATTCTTATCCGGGGTTGTGCGGTCCCTGGTGTAATCAGCTTATAATGTTCTGCCATGACAACTCTATGTATAAATAATGCATACATCGTATAGGTACAATTTGGACTGTAGACTATGGCGACAAGTAAGTCAATAATAGAGACAACTAGCGTCATCCGTGACCACTACCATAAACAGTACCTACTTGTTTTGACCCCTATTATAGAGGTCACTTTACACCCATCACCTCAGGCTATCTCTA
This sequence comes from Tiliacea aurago, assembly GCA_948098905.1. NCBI lineage: Eukaryota > Metazoa > Arthropoda > Insecta > Lepidoptera > Noctuidae > Tiliacea > Tiliacea aurago. The sequence goes on along the minus strand of OX402598.1, from coordinate 1,304,433 downwards.
AGAAACCTATTCTATGAATAATACCCGTCAGTTACCGTCCCACTGCAGCACTGCGGGGCAAATGCTATTTCTCATAAGTACAGAGAATAAACGAGCAATACGAGTCTAAAGTACCACTTCACCGTTTTTTGTTTGGTGTCTTTACTTATAACGTATTAAATTAAGTATATTTTCTAGCGGAGTATTTGAAGTTACATCTTATATTAATAAGATTTTACTTCAAATAATCCGCTAGAAAATATACTTAATTTTTGCACGCAACCAGACGTGAGATGTGCAATTGTGCAGCGCACACTCTGTGGATGGGAGAGGGTAAAAACAAAGACCGTGCCATACAGAAGTCGCTTATGATGTGTAACATCTGACATCTCACCGCGGTAATATATTTCTTTCTTTTTTTTAAACGTTGCTCCACACTAGGAATTTCTCCTGTATTGTGGGTGCTTTTACAAACATTTAAACGCAACAACTACTTGTAGGTCATACAAATATTTGTTCCATGCGGGAATCGAACCCGCAACACGCAACGCAGCAGTCAATCGCTTAACCACTGCGCCAACCGTGCCGTCAAAATATGCAACTGAGCAGTGACAGAAATTAAAGGCTTCTACAGACCGACGCGACACAAAGGCCCCGCGTGTCGCGTGATGAGCGGTGCCTTTGTGTCGCGTCGCGATTCGCGCCGGTATGTAGAAGCCTTACCTATCTTTAAAATTTTAAAAAGCTAAATACTGTAATATTTATTCGAATTATTCATTACTAGTGGTCGCCCACTGGTCGAAATTCGGCCCCCTCTACTTACAATCTATATAATATATAGTACTTACTATATCCATGAGTACACTAATTCCATGTTATTATAAAGTATTTACTAATTCCATGCTATTAAAAAGTACTTACTTATTCCATGCTCAAGCTGTTACCCACTTCCGTACCTTTTCACGAAATCGGTCCCAAAGAAAGCGAAAGGAAAGATTTTACCTACAATCAATATAATCAATTAAAACTATCTAATCGTGATAAAGTAGGTACTTTACTTATAGTTACATAATCAGCCTATAATGTTCCCACTGTTCCGTTTGGTGGTTCCGGACGTAAAGAATAGCACCATCCCATTTCTTCCCGTGGGTGTCGTAAAAGGCGACTAAGGGACTTACTAGAGAATGGGCAGCAGCGTTCTCTATGCATTTTAACACCATACGGCGATCGCCAACCCGCCTGCCGAGCGTGGCGATTATGGCAAGCCATTAGGGTAGGCCTATGACCAGCAGTGGACGTCTTTCGGCTGAAATCATGATACCAACCTGGGCCCACGTGGTAGATTTACAGCCCACTCCCTCTCGAAGAGAGACTGATTATGATGTGTTATTATGTCACAGTCGTGTTCAAAAGCCAACCTAATGGTAGCCATTCTTCGTCTTAGCAGCTTACCAATGTCAATCTTCGTCATCTGATTTCAACATATCGTAAGTCAGTTCCCAGACATAAAAAGCTTTCTTCAATCATTAACAACTTTGAATCTAAAACAAATGAACGCCCACTATTACGAGCCCCACTATTGTGTTACATATCGATAAGCGGTACATCTCTATTCACGTGTTCTGCGAGTCATCGATCACATCGATACTTTCACTCTCTAGTTAGTGCGCTATGCGAGGTAAGGTTGCGGTTACAGTGAGATTGGATTAGCGGGTTAAAATGAAGATGGGTGACTATGAGGTTCGCATTATTTTATTGGGTTTAGTAGGAACGGCGCTGTTTCCATGTTTTGGTAGCTATTCAAAATGCCTATTGATAGTAAAAAAACCGGCCAAGTGCGAGTCGGACTCGCGCACGAAGGGTTCCGTACCATTATCTATTTATATTCGAGTTGATTGAATGAAAGGTACATTGCGGTTTACGATTTATGACGTATTAAAAAAAAACTACTTACTAGATCTCGTTCAAACCAATTTTCGATGGAAATTTACATGGTAATGTACATCATATATATTTTTTTGTTTTATTATTTGGAACTGTCTCTCGCGCAACCTATTCAGCTTAGAAAAAAAAAAATATTAGAAACCTCAATATAATTTTTGAAGACCTATCCATAGATACCCCACACGTATGGGTTTCATAAAAAAAATGAGTTTCAGTTCTAAGTATGGGGATCCCCCAAAACGTATTGTTTTTTTTTCTATTTTTGTGTGAAAATCTTAATGCGGTTCACAGAATACATCTACTTACCAAGTTTCAACAGTATAGTTCTTATAGTTTCGGAAAAAAGTGGCTGTGACATACGGACGGACAGACAGACAGACATGACGAATCCATAAGGGTTCAGATTTTTGCCATTTGGCTACGGAATTTTGCAATTTGGCTACGAAAAACTAAAAAAAGCCTTCACGTAACTCGATTACGTTGAGCTGAAGCAAAATACAGTCATTTACTGGGATATATTTTTTATTTCAAGTATTTATTTAAGTCCACGGTCATTTATGTCATTAACAGTTGTCATTCTTCGCAGACGGGCTGCTAAAAACCACCTAAAATATAATTCAGACAGAATAGACAGACCAATTATATTATCGAAAATACTTTAAAATATTTTGACAAACAACTATGCGTGGAGTAGTAGGTACCTACCTATGCTTTTCTCAGACAATCTCTACAATTCAATTAATTATCCATTTTAATATGTCTACCTACATTTGTTCTACAAACAGCGATTATATCGCCAAATCGCCATTCTACCTTCCCTACATCCACCACTTTGTCTAATACCGTGGATCGTGAATCACCGCGGGATCCCCGCGTAGCGACCACGACCTGCATTAGAAAGCAGGTCCCATTGTCTATCCCCATTATTCATACACTTGTAAATACAACTACACATCAGTGGCACCATCTGAACTGTAAAACCGCCCATACTCCTTTGAAATAAGAACGATTTTAACATCAAAGTGTTGCCATAGACGTGCTGTTGTCTCGTTGTAAACGTTTATCGTTTATATTGAGTTTAATTGTATTATTGCGAGGAGGTGGGAATTATATGTACCTATTAGTCTGGCCATGACAATGTGAGGTCTTGTCTGCCGGATGAAAAGTTGGCACCTTAGATGTACTGTTATGACCTGAAAGACGTGTTGAAATAAAAAAGAAATTGAATAGGTTTAAATAGATTAAAAGTTGATAGTAGGTATTGCCGTTTCAGAAACTAACGATAAAACTATTTTAATAGACTTTAATCGACAGCTTAGTTACTAAAGCTTTTGAATCGTGGCAATTTTTTTTTTGTTCATGCTTTATCCTAATCTTGTTCTGTTGTGATTCATGTGTTAATGACAATATTTAATATCTATTTCAGGCGCTTGTGATGGAGCTCGCCGGACAGCGCAACGGCGACAGGTAACTATAATTACACTTTCCTCATTCCTTGAACCACTACTTGTCTTAAAATGAATGAACGACTCACCTTTGCCGCACAAGTTCGAAATGATAGATTACTGGTAGTAATGGCGCAATCATTTTACTTTTTCTTTCTGATTCAAAGACAAATGTACATCGAGACTTTATCTTTAATCCATAACGTTTTAATTTTTAGGACACTGAGCTATACGCCCCTACGCCAAGCGTGGAAAGCCTACAGGAGATAGCCCAGGCTATGGGAGCCGCCGGGTTTGAGCACTACACGGAAGGCAAAGCGCTGGTGAAGAGGCTCATACCCCCGGACAACCAGCCTGAGGATGTCGTCGAGTATCAAGGTAATACCTAGTAGCTATATAGCCTACAGGAGATAGCCCAGGTTATGTCGAGCACTACACGGAAGGCAAGGCGCTGGTGAAGAGGCTCATACCTCCGGACAACCAGCCTGAGGACATCGTTGAGGATAGTGTAGTAGGTATACAGGTAGATTATAACGTAGACCACCATCGGCCTGTTGTCTAAAGTCGATTATTCTATTACGATCTCCGCCGAAGAAAACATAATACGACACAATGATTATAAATAATGATTATAAGCGAGAAATAGCTACTTAGCCAGGATACTGGTGAGCAACGACTTCTGCCAGATGTAATATTATTTTAAACACATTTGCTGAAAAAATGCATTGACGAAGCCTGTATACATTGTTCGAAAGTTAAAAATTACGCACCACACAACGGAACGGGCGGTAAAATAGGTACTCTCACCTAAGTACATGTTTTACCGCCCCCTTCGTTGTATAGCGCCGGGCGTATCCTTTACGGTTTTTTTTAATTACCATAAAAATTATATAAGAATTCCACCAAGGTGTTTCAAATTACGAGAATAAATAAGCTGAATGATCGAACCTCCTTGGAAGCGCTTTTATTAAAGAGAAAATAAGACGAAGGATGTAGTACTTACTAATTTTCACCATGTGCACGTGGTGCCATTTGCAAATTCGCGCCATTTTCTTATTAGAAAGGTCAAATCAAATGTTAATAAATAAATAGGACTTCTTGGCGGGAAAGTGAGAGTCGTGTTCAGCAGTTTGTTTAATTTTCCAAAATTTGTGTTTAGCCGAATATTAATGTGAAATAATGATGGATTATTAACCATTAAGTGTTTGTGAACGTGCATTAGTGTAGGCAAATGAAACAAAACAGTGCAACTTCGCTTCAAGTTCTCTCAAGAAGTCCGCGTGAGGTCTCAGTAAAGTGCTACATCTTTACTGAAACTCAAGGGGAGTGGGGGGGGATATCATCATCATGCATTTATAATTCATTTCATCAATACTATACAAGAACTAAAACGTGACATTGGCTAAATGCGCAAACCGTGAGAAGCCAGAAAGAAAAAAAATAAATAAAAAGAAGATTGTTGCGGCTTTCCGACTGATATGTATTTACAAAATAATAATATGAGTTCAAGCGAGGAATCCGATATTAATATGGAATCTTAACTGCACCTGATATCATGAATGAGCCGCCAAGATCGTGAGTGTATTTAATGATTTACAATAATTTTATATCATGGAAGACTCGAAGAAATACTCAATCATTCTCTTAAAATGTTTTGATGGCTTATTAACTTACATACTGTTTTCTCGCAAATGTGTTGAAAAACGTTGTATGACACACGCGCGGAAATTGGTATTTACAAACTCGTGACTATGGTAAGCCCGAGACGAAAACCAACTTACCGCACTAATACCTATCATAAATAACTATTCCTTATCACCACACTAAGCAAGTAGCTTGACGAGTGATTTGAAGCTACTAGCAATCGCTAGCTAAATATGTATAGGTAGGCAAATATAAAAAGTTGTTTGAGGACCTACTAGTTAAATTTGTACTTTTGCGAATATACACTTTTGTTCCGGAATTCTTGATACTCACCCTCAAAATTTATGATAAAATATTCCTAATATGGAAATACTCTGTTTTCAGGTGTAATCGGCAGGTCTGGCGTGGACTTCCCAGCGTACCCCAACATCCCGCCTACAGGCTTCAACTGCAAGAACGTGCCTACCGGATACTACGCCGACTTGGAGACGGATTGCCAGGTAATTATAGTACCTTTTATCATCATCAATCCTCATACCAGCAGCGCATAAAATTCCACTGATAGTTAAGGCGTAAAGTTTGTAAAAATCTTTGTATTTCTAGGTATTAACTGGTAATTTTGTAGCATAGTGTTAATAGCTATGACAGTTTGATTTTATACGAAGGCTGCTGGTGTCCATTAACTTGGCCTAAGTCTTAATAAATCTGCTGTTACAACACCAAATACAACCAGAATGATGGTTAACTAAACTGAATAAAATAAAGAAACTGTTTCATAGACAAATATTCGTGACGTTCAAGTACAATACACAAAATAGTCGATTCTTCAAAACCCACGTTTAATGCTACAGTTGACTCTTAAAACTAACCTCAATTATCTTATTACAGGTATTCCACATATGCGACACATCCCGCAAGATCTCGTTCCTTTGTCCAAACGGCACCATCTTCAGCCAGTCGCACCTCATATGTGACTGGTGGTTCAAGGTGGACTGCGCCTCTGCTCCCGCTCTCTACGAGTCCAGTGCCGAATACTACTCCAACGAACAGAAGAAGAGCCAGAAGGTCACACAAAGCCTGAGCAAGAACCAGGACCTTCAACAAATCGGTGCTGACACCAACATCAGGGCAGAGTCCAGACGCACGCCAGTCAATGTGCCCAGCACGACTGAACGACTGTTCAGAAGCAGATCGAGACAGACCGAGATCCCTAAAGCTACTGTGAAGACATACCAAGCCTTGTTTACTAACAACTTTAACCCTACACAAAGAACTGCCTCCACAACTGCATTTGAACAAAGAAGGAAGAATTTGGTTCAACTGATCTCGACTAACTTTGGTAATGTGCCTGCGAGGTCCACGCAACCTACTTACACGGAATCTCCTGTATATAGAAGTACTCCGGACTACAGTTTCAGGGAGATGCAGGTCGCAGCAGAAACTGCAGCTTTTGCTAACAACAATAACAGGCAGTACCTCCAAGATTTCCATAATAAGGCTTACCGACCATACCCGGTTTACACACCAAACGTTCCTATCAAACCTAAAGCTAAAAGCAATCCAAACTTGACGACTTTATACGATATTCGTGACAAACATTCGCCACCATCAACTCCTGAGCCAACGACCAAACGGCCAACATTGGTGCCATACACCAAGAGTTATTCCACTATCATTGAAAAGCAAGAACCTTATACTAGACCTGGCGTATCTCTACTGAAAGGATTCCTTCAGAAAGAGAAAAACAAGACTTTAACAACGACTACTACTACTACTACTACTACTACTACAGAAAGAGTTCCACAGGTAACTGCAAGAAGCGAGTATGTTGAAAAACAAAAGAGAGTTACTATTGACACGAAGGACAGTTTCGAATCGGCTACAAAAATCCCTCACACTACCAGAGCTGATGTTTTCACTCAGACAGCATCATCTGATAGATATGACGTATACTCTAGCACTCACCAAGCAAACCAGGCGACCACAGAACCGTCCTACCAAGAACGTCGTGAAAGACTTATGAGGAAGCTGAATCTGGATAGGTACGGACCTACTGGACCTACGGAACCTACTGTACCGACGACTATGACTGACAGATATTTCGGAGATCAGCCCAATAGGCCAGGATTAGTGGTCCCACCATCACTAACTCCCAAGACATTACATAGCTTGGCAATTTACTACGCGACTGCTTTAGATAATTTGTCGACCACCCCGACTCCTGAAGAAAATGAGACAGTCACACCAAATTTTGATGAATACGAGGCTATGGAAGAAGTACTCCCAGCTCTATTCAGCCGTCATACTATTAACAAATACAGCAACCTCTTTGGACATCAAATGTCTAATGCGGAGTTATTGGAGGAAATTAGGGAAGATCCAAATGGAACTTACAACGAATTAGCGGAGGATTTGAGTGTTCAACAGAGCCAAAACCCAATCGCTACTTCTCCACAAATCAGAGAGTTAGCTCAAGTCTTTACACATGCTTTGTCTGCCTATTTACAAGATCCAGTACAATTCAGAAAAGTCTTATCAGACATCAGACCTACCCACCCATCATTCGGCGATTTGTTAACAACAACTGAAGAATCGATTAACACAGAACCAACAACAACGGTCAATGAAGAAGACGATGAAATCTTAGGCTTCTCGGATGATCACAAAGCTTCACCGCCACTATCGAACAATGTACGAGAACCTAAGGCTTTAGGCGTGCCTACAATATACCCGGCAACTGAAGAAACAACCAGTACGACTACTCCTAGACCAGTGTCAGAATATGCATCATCAGCTGCATACAGCTCACTTTCCACTACTGCAAGAAACCCATTCAGATGTTGTGGAAGGATATCAGCTTCATACACATCACCTTCTACTCCCGCTGCTACCGCACCTTCATATACCAACACTGTAGCTGTAAATATCAATACACTCTCTAGCATCAACAATGAAGCCACAACAACTGAAAGCGATTACTCGATCCACAAATATGGCGGATTCCAGAACAATGCTTTGTCTCTAAATGATTCTCCTTACGGAACAAATGCCGTGTCTACTGAAGGTAAACCTTTAAGTGAGTACGTTGAAGCTACCAACTTGCCAACTGCTTGGGGTATTGACCCATCTGTGTCGACATCCGTCAGCGACTTCGAAAGCAAGAAGATTAGGACTACTACTGCAATTCCCTCAACAACTTCTGTCTATTTCACTGAGACGGAAAGTGTTGAATTAGAGAATGAAGAGGAATTGCAAAGAGCTCACAGTCAATCATTTGCAGCGCCACAAGGCAATAGCATTCGTCATGGAAAACAGATAACCTTTGACGCAGAACCAATCAAGAAACCCGCTGAAGACCTTGAAGCTCCTACAATACCTGATGAAGACCTAACCACTGTACAAACCACAACGCAGCCGACTACAACCGCAAGAGTGACAGAGATAGACATACTAACTACCACACCGACAGTCTCCGACACAGTATTCACATCTCCTGACAGCGAGAAGACTACGAACCAATTCGCTTGGTCGAGCACTTACGGCAACTGGCAGAGCTCTGTAATAGACCCAATCACGCTAAACGATGGCTTGAGTCCGACTGCGCCAGATCAGAATCAAGGATTATCAGAGAACACGTACATTCCTAATACAGCTTCTACTCCCACAGAGTACGTAGCTACAGAACAAACAGTTGCACCTACCGTCGCTTTCGAAGTAACAACACATGAGACAAAAGATTTCGAGAGACAAGGAAGACTGTTAAGAGATTCTTCTACAGAACCCGCTCAAGATCTTACAACAATAACCGATACAGTAGTGGAAAAAGCAAAAGAAATAATGAACGCCACCACTGCAGAAAAACTTATGAATGTAATGAAGAAAACGAAATCAAAGACTGTGAAGAGGTTGATATTACTGCTGATACAGACATGTGATGATGATCATAACACTACCGCTGAGGCGTCAAAGAAAGCCTTACTCGAAGCTTTGATGGCTGTCTCACAAAAGGATATGGAAGATATCGCTAAGGAAGAAGAGGTAGCTGAACTAACAACCACAGAGGCTGACAGAAATGTACACAGAAGAACAGATAGAATAGAAAGGACAAGAGGAGACAGGAGAGGTAAAAGTCTAAACTTCGATCCTAGCTCAATCAATTCCCTATCAAACGAAGCACAAATAAGCAGCACAACAACAACAACAGAAAGTGTCAAAACAACAGAAGATTTAGAAACGTCAGCTACAACTTTCAGTCCACTTAGAACCAGTAGCAACACTGCCAGTCGAAGAGGTGTGAAGAAATTCCACGTCAGAACAACTCCTGTCGAATCAAAAACAACTACGAAAGTACCTTTTATAGATACTCCTATAGCTGAAGCTAGGGTTGCATCTTCCAGTGACGGCAAGGCCACGTCCGATACCAGGGCCTTAGAGTTATTAAGGTCGCTGTACTCTATCGCGGCGAGGTGGGGTTGAGAATGTTCTAGAAACGTAAGGATTCTGTTTTTATATTTAGGGTTGAGTCCAGTGCGACATTTTTTATTATTTAGATCAAATTTGATGTTTTTAGATATATGGGCGTTCTGATTTGTAACTTATCTTGCAACATTTGAGGTTCAATATTTTATAATATTAAGCATATTAAGAGTAGGGTTGAAACAACAGTATGAGAGTAGATTTACCAAACATTTGATGCAACATGAAAAAAACATTGGGATAAGTTTTGTTTTTTGATAGCAACAATACAATTTCTTAAATTATTGGATGCAATTCAGAAATCTGACATAAACAAAGAGCGCGGGTTCTGCGCTCTTTGTTAACAAAGCCATTTACCTTTCATCCATTTTCCTTCCTAAAGGGAATTAATCAGAACATTATTGGCAATATACATATCTAACTACCAAAAAGTTGACTGACGTTAAGTCCGCCACATGTAAATAAAAGTTGTAGGTAAACAAATACATAGATATATTTACAAGAGAAAGTTACCAACAGAACGTTACAATATAAACAATTTCAAACCCTAAATATAAACGTGTAAATGTGATTATGTAGATAGAATTTATTCGTTTTCAACCGACATGAGAGCATCAGTATTTTCAGATGTTTGAAAATTATGATGATTCTAAACTGGCTGTTAGGTCATTAAGCACATAATACAATGTAAAATGTAATTATTAGAAATGTGATTTTTATTGCACTGAAGCTTACCTACTTCAAATTGAAATATGGTTATCAGTAGCAATGTCTTTAAAAAGTGTTTTAAAATAATCAGGACAATAATAGGTGAAAATAAATGTCTTATAATGGAAATAAAAGCATCAGAATCATTAACATCACATCAATTTGAAAACTAAATAAAAGATGATGGGTTCAATTCCTGATTGAGGAAGAATATTGTTAGGTCTACAGATATTTGAAAATATTTGCAAGGCCTACAGATTACAATGACATTAAAAACCGTTCTAATATTTTTTGAGAAATGTTATTTTAAAATCACACGATGCATTTTAACACGCCTATATTTCGTTAAGGTATAGGCAGAGATGCCTAAAAGTTTATTAGTAGACTCATGGTGTAATTAGGATCGAGACTATCGCTGAAAGAATTTTTGAAATCGGATGAGTAGTTTCGGAGATTACCACCTACCTAAACAAACTCACAAATTGTATCTCTTTATAATATTACTATAGTTATCAATGTTCTACACAATATTATGTGCGTATTGCTCAGCACAGCCACCCTAGTTTGTAACCTAGTTAACTTATTGTTTTGTTATTGAAAAAATTCGACTACATAGACTAACGCATAGTATTCTATTTATAAGCAATTTAATGTTTAATTTTCCTATTTTTAGGAAACATCCTAGGTTTAAATACTGAGTTACCTACATAGCTATGTTTATTATAGTTTTTATATTCGTTACACTGCCACGATTTCTCTGTAATATATTCGTAAGTGGACTATTTCTAGATGTATTATATGTTAGATATTTTTTTAGTAAATTTTTGTATAAAAATATTTTATTGTCTTTTTTCATCAAACCCTCTTATGCAATAATTGTAGTTAGTTTGGAGGTGAGATAAAGATTAATCTTTATCGTAAAACCGTCCCGTACATTTCAACTTCAGGAAGAAAAACTTATAAAAAAAGTATATTTAGTTACGATACAATTTAATTCTTAGATACGACTAAAGTAGGCTTGTGGCCAAGTGATAACTATTGCACGGGTTGGGTTAAGCCTCACTTGCCACGGTCGGCTCGTGCATGGGTGACCATTTTTACATACCGAGACACCTCCGTGCCTCGGAAACCACGTAAAGCCGGGCTGTCTTGTTGGACCTTTGACAGTTGTTACGGATCGTCAGAAACCCGAAAGTCTGACAACCAGTCGAGCAGTCCCGACCTCCCGGCCCCCGCACCACTACACTCAGCTGTTGCAGGCCTCCACGCACAGCTGCGCTTACGCGTATTAGTATAGTCCATAATTCTTGTTTGCATTTTAATTATACATGTTATACAGTCCTCCACTATGACCTACCGCCGCGATTAACTACTAATCATCAAACAGGTATACATAAGGCGCTGATAAGAGGCAAATGACAAAAGCAGGCTTATCTTAAAAAAAAATTGTTAAATCTATGTAGTTTGTGGTAGCGGAAAAAATATAATGTTATTCTTGAACATATTTCTCTGAACTTGGTTGTTATCAAATCACGTTTAGAAAAAGCCCTTGAGTTTCTATCCAAAATATCTGTATTAAATATCAACGTACGGTTGGTAATTAATTAATAACAAGAACGTCTTATTTGTATGCAGAACTTGGTTGTTTTTTATTTTCGATAACTCAACTTATTTTTGAGTAAATAAATAATTGCTTCATATTTTGCAATAAATTACAAGCGTTGTGTCACCGCGCTTCTCTTTCTTTTGTATGCAGTCTGACAGTGACAGCGGTTTTCCTGTTGTCAGCGTCTTAATTAAATAAATCAAACTACCAAAACCGTTAAATAACTCTTTAATAACGTACTAATTGCACATTACTTACATTATATTCTCCTTATCATACAAGGCAAACCCGACCTTACACCACAGACAATAAGATCACTTTTTACCTACATTCCTGGTGACATATTTATCGATATCTTTCTCAGTGACTTTGTGGCCTGCTTTGAAGTAGCTCTTGAGTTTCCTCTTCTTCTTCATCATTAATTTTGAGGCTGCGAGGGCGCCGCGACGTTGGAGGGACTCGAAACGATCTCGGAGGGGGTTTGCTGGAAAATTGGACTTTATGTTAAGTAGTGTAAGGTTTCGTTTAGGCTAAACACACACACAAAAGTGAGCTAGTAGTTGCAATAGACACCAATACTGAGAAGATTTCTGGCTAGTGATCTAAGACAAACTTTAACGTAAGTATCAGCATGCCTGGCCATTCGCGTTCATTTTTTTTATTTTTTTTTATTTAGGATGGGTTTGCTCTTGACCTTAGTCTAGGGCAGAGGTGACAGAGACAAAGTCGACGATGGAGTGAGCTTACCCAGAAGATGCCTGTTTACTCTAACTTTGAAGAGATTAGGGTTGTATGCGTTCGGAAACACAGATGCAGGTAGAGAGTTCCACTCTTTTGCTGTGCGCATTATAAGTCATTTAGAAACGCTTAGTGCGAATTGGTGGAATACTCAAACTCGCTTTTTAGGGTTCCGTAACCAAAGGTTGTCTAATAAAACTGCGAAGTGTTTTGCATTACGAAACGTAAACGTTCTGCATAGTTGACCTCGTATTGGTTTACCACTTTTGACAAAAACTCTCAGTAAATTGACACTTCAAGATTGAAACTACCTTACTGTCACATTAATTTAAAGCAAAACAAGATCCGATCCGTGACTAACTGACTGAAACAAGTGACAGGTAGTGCATGACTTTTAAAAGATTTCTGATTCTAAGAAAACATTTTCGAAACACGAGTACTTAGTTAAAATGAGGTTTTAAATTGCATGTTAGAAAGGCTAGATATTAACTTACTGGTAGACTGAATATTCCTCAAATCTCCCGTCAGTTGCTTCGGATCCACGAAGTCCGGTTCCTTAGCGGGCGTCTTGTGCGCGTTGAGCGTGGGCAGCGCGCTCGCCTCGCTGCTGGCGCGCTTATCTGCTCGCTTTGAGCGCTCTTCTGCTTGCTTCTGCTCGCGGGTCTTTATTGAGGACTGAAGTTTGCGGATTCTGGAAGTGTGGATGGTTGGATATTTAGTAACATAATATCACGACTATATTCCCTGGGGATAGGCTGGAATGTAAAGAACTCCAATATTTCGACAGATATGTTGTATCCAATGTGGTGGGAGGCGACCATACCGACGTCAATCGGACACATATCCAGGCTTTTGAAAGTTTCCTAAGCAATGTTATTGGGCTTACCCAACTCCCAATAACACTGCCTGACCTCCTGGTCAGGAGCGGAGGTCCGCAGCAAGGTTCGATCTCCTGATCGAACCAAGCTGCGGACCTCCGCAGCTTGGTTTCAGCCTCGGCTCAGCAGTCGCGCTGTGACCAGTAGTCGAAGAAGCAGTGAATAGATGGTTTGCCAATAGCAAAAAAAAAATCGTCTCAAGCAAACTTAGTAAACATTCATCAATCTCACAGACATATAAGAGAAGCAGACCAAACATTAATTCATAGTTATATTTATGTAGATGGACATGATTTTTTTTACTAAACGACAAGTCGTAGATAGTATCTTGTTCTGTCACCTGTTATCGCACTGACTCATATATAGACAAAATTTGACGCGTAGCTTGTCTATCCCGCGCCGCCATATTGGTAAGCAACATCATCTGGCCAGGGCCGGTACTTCTATCCGATAATAATCCGTCAACGGTCTGTTCCTATATAATACCGTTAAAAGGAGGATAGAGGACTGCTGAACATCGTCCTCTTAAAGTACTACTTTAGTCGCCTTCTACAATAACCACGGGAATAGATGGGTGGTTCTATTCGTTAAGACTTTATTCTACAGTTCTTATACCCAGATAATATCGATTTACGCGGATTTTCAGTAAGTGTATCGGTTCTTTGAATATCGTTAGATATAATACCGGCAACCACATAACCGGCCCTAGTTCGGCCCTGTATTGACAACACTTCCTATGTGTGCGTAATGGCTACGCAATTTTTAGCGAATGTTTGGTCTGCTTCTTTTATAATATAATAAATTCATTTATTTCAGGTAAATTACACCCATTGCCAAACAAAAAATAATAGAAATAGACCATACAAACTATCCAAACAGACAAAAACCCAAAATAACATTAACAACCAAATAAATTTAAACATTAAACAACTCATTAAATAAAATTAAATAAAAATAATCAATTATTAAAAAAATACCAAAATAAAATATGTCAGAATCTACAATCTATTATAATATGTCTGTGATCAATCAAGATACTATAGGGTTTCAGAATAATCTCATATCAAATCTTGTTAGCAGTAGTAGTTGACCAAAATAACATCAAAAACTAGACTTCAGATTTGCAGACAACAGATTAAATTCAATAGGCCTTATAAAACAGGGTTAATATTGTTAACCCTACTCTTCTATGCACATCAGTACAAAAACACTCACTTATAAAGATCAGTAATCTTCTGCTTATCAACCTTCACTCTCTTCAGCCGTTCCTTCTCAACAAGCCTCTCCTTCTGCTTCCTCCGAGTCTTGTGGTCCTTCTTCTTGTTCTTCACCGGCGGGTTCACGGACTTGTACTCGTTGTCCGTGTCTGTGTCCGTGTCTTCCGCTGGGTTGTGCGGCTGCGGGAGGCCGGAGCTCATCTCTTCGCGCCATTGGTTCTGGAGAGATTAAAGAATCATATGTGGGGCCGGAATGTCGAATGTTAGGTTACTAGACGGGGGTCGCTATCTTATAAATCAAATCAAAAGTCATTTATTCAAACTAGGCTGAGAATCAGCACTTTTCGAACGTCAAAAATTACCCAAAAACGCCCATCCTTCACCACTTCCTAGTGCTTTAGGTCGGAAGAAGAAGTGGTATATTGGTATAGCGATTCGTCGTAAGTTTTTTCGTTTTTAGGGTTCCAAACCTCAAATACAAAAAACGGAACCCTTACAGGATTATTTGTGTCTAACAAAAATGCTTATATCTTGACAGTCTATGCATATTTGTTAGACAGAGACCAAACAGTATGTGATAAAACCGCGTTATCCTTATCACTACATAGTATAAAACAAAGTCGCTTCCCACTCCCTGTCTGTCCCTATGTATGCTTAGATCTTTAAAACTACGCAACGGATTTTGATGCGGTTTTTTTTTTATAGATAGTGTGATTCAAGAGGATGGTTTATATGTTTAGAAAATGCCACGCGGGCGAAGCCGCGGGCAGCAGTTAGTATTATTATAAAACGCAGTCCCCCTGTCTGTCTGTTCGTAAAAGTGCTTTTAATTTGAGCTCTACATATGCGAGATAAGTGCTTTTTACTAATAATAATAAATATGTCATGTTGCTGGCTAAGTTTTAGTTAAAATTAACAATTGATTCCTTTTTCGGCACATTCCTTTTTGGACATATTCCGTTTTCGGCATAAATTCTTGTTTCGGCACATTTTAGTAAATAAATTATACTATGAAATACTTGTGATTTTGCTTGCGTAATAAAATAAAATAATATTTATTAGCAAAATATTATAATTTAATCAATAAAAATAAAAAACTAAAATTAAAAATAATTGGGAAACTAACTAATGATAATAACCAACTAGGTATCTAAATTCATATGCTTATGCTTATGGACCCGTCTTTTATAAAAGTTGGCAAAGCTCTTCAATTGATAAGATCCTCATTACAAAAATTACCTTACTATTTCACTGCCGTCTACCTTGTATTAGGTATTTGTTGTGGGTAAGTATATTACAAAATAGCCCTAGTATAATAGCATAATAGCATTTTAAAATTTCAGAATAATGATGCTTTGTTGTATATAATGATTTATGCCGAAAACGGAATATGCCGAAACAAGAATATGCCGAAAACGGAATATGTCCAAAAAGGAATGTGCCGAAAAAGGAATCACACGCAAACAGATCTGCGGGCCCGCATAGCTAGTTTCTTAACCACAGAGTACATACCTCCTTCTCCACTTGCGTGACTCTTCTGAACATGCCGGTGGTCACTCTGTGGAGATGCGCCTCCTTCTTCATCATCTTCCCTTCGTGTTTGCCCACTTGTTGCAGCAAGTCTTGATGCTCCTATAACACAGCAATGATAAGTGTATCAGTTCCTGACTATATTAATAATAATAAACATTTAAACATTTTATTTCAGAAACAACCATAATTTGTTAATAAACATTAATTTTAAGAACTATGTTAGTAAACATGCAGGTTGGACAAATAACGGACGAGCGGGCAATCAAATTTTTCCGCAATGATACTCAGGAGACTGTTCGGGCTGCCCCGGACCCTCTGCAGCAGCGACGCGGCACGCTTACGTCTGATCGCTACGAAGCCATCAGACGATGATTAAATGAATACAAAGTTTCTTGAAGGTTTGTTCACGTTTTAGGTAAATATGCATGTCTCTTAATTGTGATAACCACTTTTTAAGACGAATTTTTGCATAAAACGTCTTGTATTAAAACATGGACTTGTTCTTCCAAGCTGCCACAGAACGAGAACTGTTGTCGGTGGAAGGACCAGAAAGGATAGGACAGTCTGTATTGTTGTATGTGAGGCACTTCAAATGCAACAAATTCAGAGGAAAAATAATGCAGCTACTAACCTGGTAAGAAGGATTATAACTGACACCTGGATGTGGTGTCTCCACGGCAGCCCTCGTCATCACAGACTTGGCTAGTGGAGGCTTTGGTCTGAGTCTCTGTGTAGGTAACACATTGTGGAGCTGTGCTTCTTCTGATATGAACTCGTCTATCAGGGTTTCTGGTATGCCCTTAGCTTCGGGTACTGGGGAAGATGATAACATAAATTAAATTTATTTTATAAATGAATATACGCAAATAATATATCGTTGTACATGCAACAGGCGTGCGTGAATGACCAGATGTATGGACGTAAACGAAGCATAAGGGGTGTAAGGAGTGTAGCAGGTGCCATTCTATATTTCTGCCTACCCCCATGGGAACAAAGCGTGAGTTTATGTATCAATATAAACCAGAAAGCCTACTGCTACAGACTATATTGAAAACAAAAAAGTTTGAGATTGAGCTGCTCCAATTCAATTTACACAATTAATGTTGATTTTTGTTGCTAACTATTTTTTTATAAACCATTTTATATACACGCTGTCATTGATAAACATTGTATACAAAATGACATGAATATTTACTTCGTATTATATTACTTTAATTATTGTGAATGTGGACTATGTGCGTTTTTTTTTTTTTCCTCAGTTAGTTTTAATGATGGTCTGACAGTATGAGTACTTTATGTGGTACCCAAATTTCCTTTCTTTGGTATTGTTTGTTGAGTCGTTGAGTCCCTTAACTTCTGAGTTTAGCTACACAACTACTGACAGATGCATGCACTAACTGGACAGGTCCACTCAAATCTGTGTGGTTCTTTGTTCAAAAGACCATTTCAGACAATAATCTACATGGTCCTCACATGGTCTGACCAAGATTATTTATGTCTTGACTTTAAAAGAGACTGTGACCTTTGAGTTTGATTCGGTCATTCTTCTCAAAGTAGTTGCATAGGAAACACCAAACTCATCTAGTTTTAAAAGTAATTTATTTTTGATGTGTTTGTATAAACCTACTTGCAGAAATAAAATAATTTATCAATATTATCACTTTGAAGAGATAATTTTGATAAAGTATTTTTTTTAAGAATTGGTCTAGAAAATGGATGGCTTGTACATGCATATTGACATTTATAGTAGAATGTTTTAAAATAATAGTTTGGGTAGGACGTTTTCTGAGGTCCAAACATAAAAATTATTAATACATCTTGCACTTATCCCAGTTTAGTTGGTTTCAGTGTAGCATGTGTTTTTTAGCCAACATCACAGTACTCCCACCACCAGTATTCACACCCTTTCAAAAAGCTTTCTAGCTATTTCATCTGTCATCCATTAATTGTTTCATGCATATCAAAACTTCACAGAAGATTAAATTTTGGGAACAACATGAACTATCTTCCTTTAATATCTTAAATAGCCAAATGGCAAAGTGTGGATTACACAAACTAGCTACAATATTAGGTAGGTCCATATTATTAGGGACATACAAAATTACTTACAATCATTCCCCCACAGATCCAATCCAAAGTTCAGTCTAACTTGTTTAGCATTCCTTTTCTTGTCGAGAGCCATCTTTCTGTTCTTCTTTGCTTCCACCAGCTTCTTCTCAAACACTCCCTTCTGTGTTTGACGCTTCTCTCTCAACTTGCTCAAAGCGGATGGTTTGAAGCCAATCGGATTTACAATGTTACGCTTTTTGTTTGGATCTTGGACCTGAAATATAAATTAATAAATTGGTTATCTTTGTTTTAACTCATATAATATTGTATTGTGGGAATTGCAAGTGACATGAAAACATTTCAGTTTCCTTTCATAGTAATTAGAAGCATTATAGATAACCTCTGCATACAGAAATATGCTAATTACTAACATTATTTCTCAGTATCGTACTTGTTAGTTAAAATAATGATAGTAATAAAAACTTTATTGACAAAAATATTACAAGAGTTTTACATTATCCCCTAACAAGACAAGTCTTGAGTTGAACTTTAGTACAACAAGCAAAAGGCAAATAAAAATATTTCTGTAACGTCTCATTTGTGACTCAATAAATACTTCTGTTGTTTATAGTCTAATTTAATTTCACACAAAAATTTCTCACTTCTCTTAGCAATAACTCTACTCGGTAACATACCTTAGAAGTAGGCAATAGAACTTCAAAGCACTTTGGTACTTCCTTCAGCTTGGCTCTTTTCTGTAGTTTGCGTGACAGAGGCTTTGTGTCCTCAACTTTGACATCATCATTGTCTCCGGCTGTGTCTACCACAAACAGTTCACTGTCTGGTTTGGTGTCAAATTTACTGAAATGTTGTTGTTTCAAGTCAATATTGTGAAATGTGGAGCAATGTGTTATTTATTTGCAACCTCCGGTTCATAACAAACAATAGTCTGAATGACTGACCTACAATAGATAAAATTTTCCTATGCTAGAGGTGTCGCGATGTCTCAATAACATCAAGAAATTACTTACCATGTAGTGCTCTGTTATATTAATTGATTATGAATTTAAATAGATAGCAGTGAACAGTTTTAGTTCTTCAGATATTATAAAGGCTAAATAAAGCGAAAATAAACACAAAATTGTCGCGCACATGATGTCAACATAACCTCACTTACCCCAATCGTTCTTCCAATCTCTGATCTTCTAAAAACTCCTCGACATCACGGATATCTGAGTATTTTCCCCACGCCTTCTTGTTCTTCATGGAACCACGCTTCTTCCTCTTTACGACGGACATTTTCGTGTATTTAATAATTATTTTTCAATTTACATGTGTAACACGTCAATGTCGGGTTTCGAAAGGAACGCTCCGTTTCATTCAATTTCCTTGACGTTGTTACTTGTTTTGTAATTTTTTGACAATACAATTTGGTCATAGTTTATTAAATAAAACATTTAGAATCTATTGGATTCTGTTTCTAGTTAATTTTTAGTTAAATAAGTCTTTTCGGTGTATAAATTAAAGTGGTAGATAAATTATTGTTACATTCTATTCTGCTTCAAAATAAACGTAACTGTTAATCACTGATGTTTACTGATGCGTTTAGAAAAAAAAAAGCAAATAAATGTGCAGGAATGTTGCAATTCATGAACGCAATAGGTAGATATTTTTCTATGGGTAGACAGGCTTCTCGTACAGTAATAGAATTATTATAATGCAGGCTTCCACATTTTATCTTTCTACTAAATCTACTTGTTAATTTAAGTCTTTCAGAGTGTGTGATGTCAAGTGATGTGTCCCAGCAGTGGCAGGGGCATTGACATATAAACCTAGTGGTACCATTATATTATAGGATGATTATTTATCAATGAACCGCTTCTCCCAGTCTGCTCCGACTTTCGGTAACTCGGATCACTCGTGCAAAGCGATGCGAAGTAGATCGGATGGTTAAGCACAGAATTAACACTGGATGGATGAAATGACGGCAGGTCACGGGAACAACCTGCAACTCCCACATTCTCCTTAAATTTAAGGGGAAGATACATACATAAAACAATGGGTCTAACCATTGTTTTATGTATGTATCTTCCCTTGCTGTCTTGTATGAATCAGAATGTTGGGCCACAAAAGGTATGAATTAAAGGCAATTGCATGCAGCTGAGATGAGAATACTAAGAGGGTGGCACGAATGGTTAGAATATGAAATGAGTACCAACTTAAGAAAGTCTGAAAGTGGCACCGGTGACTGAAAAGTAGTGCGGAAATCGGTTGTCATGGTATGGGCATGTGATGCGGAGGAATGAGGAAAATTTGAGGATGAATGGCAATGGCTATGAGAGTAGGGGAAGACCAAATAAACGATTGATGGACTGTGTGAAAGATGATGGCAGAAAGGGGGTGGCTACCGAGATGACGACTACTAGAGAAGTGTGGAAGAAAGGGACATGTCGCACCGACCACGAATAAATTGGGGTAAGGGCAGAAGAATGATGATGTTTATTATGAATTAACCGTTGCGTTGCCCCAAATAAGTCTATGAGCTCATACAAATGGTAGTTCTGTGTGGGAATCGAACCCGGGAAGGTACGCCATGGCCCACACATAAATCACTACTCTTAGTGTGAGTGTGAGGCCAAACTGCAAACGTGGCCTGGGCGCGGCGCGACATACATAAACAAGAACAAAGAACTTCATTTGAGCGTCCATAGCGGGCTACTTGGCGCGGCGAGCGCGCGCGCAACTTCGCGCCATAGCTCGTTCATACAAGTGGCCGCAGTGAGCGGGCGCGGGGCGGCACGCGACAACCCGCGCGGGAGCGGGGATCTCAAACTAGTTCGAGCTGCGGACAGGCACAATCGCGCGTAATCCCGCACCCGCACCGCGTTGCCAGTGTGGCCAAGCACCCACTGGGCACACCTCGTGCCTTCAAAAGTTTTCGACAGTTGGATAGGCATAAGGTAAAATAAAAATACACATTTATAAATTAAATAACAGCTCGTACTTTCACGTTTATTTCAATGCACCACAAAAAAACATTGAGATCTGTCTCTTCAATAAATTATATTTTGTTCAATGTAAAATAAATAAATACCTACAAATGATTTTATTATTTTATTACTACAACGTCCTTAAAATTAAGTAACAAAATTAAAAGCTATGTAGACATCGAACTAATAAATGGCATTAACTTTTGGTTTATCTATTTTTTCTTATTTTCTTCATCGCAATCTTCTTCGCAATCTTCATCCTCTTCTTCCGTCTGTTCTGCCTCTTCTTCTTCTGGTTCAGCCGCCTTCTGCTTTTCTTTAGCTGGCGCTAGAGACATAAGTTATTGGGTTATTATTTTAAATAAATATTCTGAAGAAGTTGAACATGAAAAATGGTGTCAAATAACAATACATTTTGAAAAGGATTTTAATCATTAGAATCGTGCTTTCAAATAATAAATAAATATGTAGATAAGCTAAATTCAGTGATATAAAAATACATAAATGTAAAAAATTATGGGAGTTAAAAGTTAAATATGGTATATATAAAAATTATTATACATACAAGGGCCATAACCTTGGTGAGTAGGGAAAGCAATGAGCTACTTACATTGGACCTACCTCTTAAATAACTTTCTTCTACTACCATCCATAAAATCCCAATTGCTTCGCATAATTACTCTGATTGTAATCCTTAAAAAAGCTATCTAAATTAACGTAAGCATCGGGAAACATGTTCCCAGTAGATTTGGCAACGACTAACTTAGTTGGTTTAGCGACTAACTTGGTAGGCTTAGCAACTATTTTTGTAGGTTTAGCGACCAATTGAACTTGTTTAGCGACTAATTTTGTAGGCTTAGCCGCGATAGGTTTGAACCTAAACTGGTTAAAAACGGAATGGAATGGCTGCAACCGGTATTCGACGGAGTTTTCTAGCTCAATCTGGTTTAGTTTCGAAGGTAGTGATTGGTTGAGTGCGGGCGTGGCGGGTTTTGGTGTGAATGCGTTGGTTTCTATGAGAGCGTGAGTTGGTTCTGGGGCAGGGGTGAGCGGAAGTTCTTCATGGAGGTGCAAGGGTTGTTCGCTGGTCACTTGAATAGGATCCTGGTCGGAGCTGGCCCACTCTGAAATATAGGAAAGTTCTCGCTTAACGAATCTTCTTGATT
This sequence comes from Tiliacea aurago, assembly GCA_948098905.1. Classification (NCBI taxonomy): domain Eukaryota; kingdom Metazoa; phylum Arthropoda; class Insecta; order Lepidoptera; family Noctuidae; genus Tiliacea; species Tiliacea aurago. The sequence goes on along the minus strand of OX402598.1, from coordinate 1,282,060 downwards.
CGTTGACGAGCCATGAAACAAAGCCATAGGTTAAGCCTGTGTTTGTAAGCTTGGATGTCTAGCTTCATAAACCTAAATAGATAGAATAGAATAGAATAAGATAATGATAGAATAGAATGAGACAATGGAAGGTATAGCATTTAAATGATTTGGAGAATTCGATAGCTGAATATTGAGCAGAGAAATGTGTTGTGTTTCAGAGTAAAAGGGCTTAGCTTAAACAAGTGATAAAATGAAGATACTTACCTGTTGATTTTAAGGTATAAATTAACGTTGGTGCACCTACTCATCGTAGTTCAAAATAATTTTCTAATAAGTCTTTTGCTTGTGTAAACGAGACATTTCAATCGTCGCTCAGTGTTGAGAGATTCTTTTATCAAATTAGACCTCATGAATAGAATATGCGAACAGACTACAGAAATAATAATATAAGAACAACAAAATAAAATATACTCTGTCATTAATCATTAGAATTCAATATTAATCTCCATCCTCTTCATTCTTCCTTGGCTTGTGGGTTTGTTTGTATTGTCAAGGTTTTTATGTCTTATAAATTGTCATGTCAATAATAAACTACCCTAAACTACAAAGAACTTTCTACTAAACGATTGTGAGAGAAGCAAGGAGGATAGGTAGTGTTAGTCAAGTCAAGCTCGTGATATTAAGTGAGATGTCAAGTAATAGTCAGAAGTAGTCATAGTCAGATAGTCACAGTCAAGATCGTATTGAAAAAACAGAAGTAACAAAAACAATATTTTATTTTTTCACACTTTCTGTCGACACTCTATGGCTTTGAGACATCGCACTTAATTTTGTATGTTAGTATCAAAGGAAACTGTGTTGCGCAACATGCAACGCAACTAGCAACATAGCCTGCAACGTGTTGCAGCAACCATTGAAGAAGCTTACTAGATTTTAACGTTGCTTTGTTGCGTTGCTATGTTACAAGGTTCGTTTGCCATTCGGCATTATACCTCTAACATTTTTGTAGTATAACTTTAAAGTTACACATATACAAAACTGGAACCATTCGGGACCTCATATAAAAGTAAAAAATGTTTGACAACATAACAGATATCACATAAACTCGATCTTGAAGCACTCCTAACTATAAAAACATTTTTTTATTTACATCGCAGTAGAAGTTACTCTACCTGTAAGTTAAGATTAGAATAGGATAGGCAAAGTGGTGAAATAAATATTTTAATGCTAAAGTATCCTATCCTAATACTAACGTATAGCTTTTGTTCTGGGATTCTCAAACTTTTTTACTTTGTTGATTTTTTATGACAGAAGGTGAGCTAGGAAAAACTATGAAATGACAGAAGTAGGAAATGAAAAGGGACGATTTGAGGAAAGAGGGAAAGAAAAGGAAAGATGGAGATTTGAATAACCAATGAATGAATGAGACAAGAGATGACAAAAGATGATAAAAGAGAAAACTTTACATGGTTTGAAATCGTAACGTGTGTAACGAATACAATTTTTTTTTTAAATAAGATTAAGGTATGGGACAATTAAAAAAAGAACTTGTAGCGAGGAAAGTACCAAATAAGACTTGAAATATAATGGAAGGAATTTATGGTATGGAAAAACTGAAAAGGAAAGAAAAAAGCCAACAACTCAAAAAACTTAATCAAATCCCAGAACTTAGACACCTAAAACCTTATTGTTACTAGTGGTGGTAGTCCGACTGTAGCTGGTGGTAGTACTCCTGACTGTCCTGCTCATGGGTTTGAGGAGCAGCCTGGTACTGCTCGGGCGCCGTACCTTCGTGAGAAACATCCTTGTGCTGACCTCCGAGTCCGGCTGCCGCGGCCTTGGCTGCTGCTGCTGCAGCATTAGCCTGGGCCTGTTGAGCTGCCGCCTGCAAAGGAACGGTGTTATTGAAAGTGGGTTCGTAAGATAGTGGGAATACAATGCCTTATGCTCCATTGGGTCGCGGACCCCAATGGAGCATAGGGCACTGTATTGTTGGACTCCAAGAGGGACCTCTTAGAGTTCACAATATATGGAACTGTTTTTACTTCACGACTTCTGCACGATATGAATGTGACTGGTACCTATATTGAAAGTTCAAAGAATAAAAGAAAAGCTTGTAAACTAATTGTGAGGATATAAATAATTTCTAGAATTGCAAGATTCAGACCGATAAATATTTAAGAATAAAAATTAACGAGAAAGAGATATACGTAAGACACAAGTATCTTGGAAGATATATATTGGGAATATACGCAATTTTTTATAAAAGTGAATAAGATAGAAATAAAGTGAGAAGTGAGATCAACAGGTTTATTCAGTGCCAGCAAGAATATTGAACATTAAATAAATAGATTTTCATAGTTCTCATTGTGCTTCTCATCGTCTCAGTAGAACATCGAAATGGTAATGTCCTCAAAAATGTACGCCTTTGAGTTCCGCTGTGCTTCCTGTTCAGGGAAACGTAACCCATTATTATTTCCGATTTTCAATTACGAGGAACATGTAAAAACACGAAACCACCCCATCGCAGAAACGTCGGCCAATTATTTGGGATTAATATAGCAATCAGGATCCATGTCATATTAAAAAGATCTATTTAAACCTATTGCTCAAACTAATATTTCAATATACTAACAGTGCCTTGAGGGTCTGGATATCATTCCAATTAAACATCCCAGTATTAAACCAATTATAACCATTAAACCTAGAAATTCTATCCACCATACCTGAGCCTTTCTCGCTGCCGACTGCGTAGCCTCGAAGTCGATCCTGACTCCATGGAGCTGCTCTTGCAGCGCATGCAGCCTCTGTCTGGCAGCTCCTACCATGGCAGTCTGGGCACCGAGCTCACCTGCAGCCTGGGAAGCTGCTTCGTTGGCGTTCTCTGATGTCGCTTGGGCAGCGTTCAAGGCTGCTTGGATTACGTTCACCTGGAAGATTTGGGGGTTAACAAAACTCCAAAGTTATTCAGTTGATGCAAAGGCTTATTTGTATGGCATAGAAATTATCCAAATGGAACAAGTGGTGTTTAAGAATAAGTAAGAGTCGAAGGGCTTAAGGCAGGAGTAGAAAACACCAGAATAATTTTGACCCTAACAGCTCAATAAATAACGTGCTAGAAAAAGATGAGTGTTATTAATAAGCTTGTAAAAACGAAAACATTTCGATTATAGTGAGAGCGAAAGTTATCCAGTTCAACGTACAATTACTCTATAAGCGTGAATTAACAGGAAGGCAACGCGTATTGGTTACAATGTTAAGATCAAATTACATCATGTGGATACCCCACATGATGTTATTTGATCTTAACATTTAGTTTCAATACTTGATTTCTTTATACAACACAACATGCTCGCTGTGTAGATTTTTTGAAATAGGTAAGTACAACTCATTTTACGCATATCTGGATTTCACACGCATCACGATTAATGGACTTCATAGTTGGTAAAAACATGGCTAAACACTTTAATATTAAAGATCGAGAAGAAGATCTATGTAAAACAGCACATAATCACTATTAGGTACAAATGTGATCCAATGCAAAAATAAATCAACTGGAACAAGTGAATCAAATCCATACAACATTCAAAAGGAAGCCATTAACATTATTTTAATGACAACGGTATCAAATATAAATATAGACCGTTGACTCTAAACGGCAATTTAAATAATATCTAAACACAATAAAGCCACAAAGTGGACCGAAACGTTGTTATAATTAAAATGTGTCGCAAAAAAAACTGAATAACAATAAAATCAGTGCTTGCAAAATGTTTCGGTTACGATTCCGTTACGATTTCTTGATTGGCTTTCTCAAATTCTGGCGAACTTGAAAGGAATTACTTTATGGCGCCGACTTTATTAAAAATAAAATATTAACAAGCTGCAAAAGGACTACGTTTGACTACGGACATGACATTTTCTTCATTTACATGAAGAACGTAGCCAATGGGATATTTGGGGAATAATCTGAAGATCAGGGGGCAAGATCATTGCGAATCGTCCAATAAGAGTTTGCTCTCTTATAAAATCGGTTTATACTATAATTCTACGATTAGACATAGCTAGATTTTATTAGACTATTCAGACCTTTGACAAATTGACGGGGACAGATGATTACAAATAAAGTTGCAATTGAGTGCAATAAATTGTTATAAACATCAGATTATGATCATCGGTCACTGTGCTGTGACTGACTAGACCAAATTAGTCAATAGGCTGATATTACTGAAGCATTAAAAGAAAACAAAGACGCAACTTTTATAGTCTATGTAATCACTGAAAAAATTTGTATTACTATTTCTGAAGTAACTACCGAAATCTTCCATTCTTATAGATCATATTTTTTTCTTAGTTGCACATTATGCTTGTCGGAAGATAACTATTTCAATCTTATCTGACGCTTATTGTGTACTCAAGCGATCAAACATGACATAAGCACAATTTAATAGACTAGACTAGCATTTAAAAAAAAATCTCGAATTGTCATTGCGGTCATATAGGAGTCAAGTCAAAACCGTGAAGAAACCGGCATGTCCTAGAAACAAAAATTCAAATATATGGTTTTTTCATTTGCCAACCCGCAGTGGGCCCGCGTGGTAGATTACGGCCCACTCCCTCTCACTGAGAGGAGGCCTGTGTCCCAGCAGTGGGAACATTATAGGATGATTAAGAAAGTCAAAACCTTACAGATTAAGAAACACTGACCCACTGTAAACATCTTTTTCACCAAATCCTTCTATTACAAACTTAATATAAATTTCTTTACATCTAGCAACTCAAATAGAAATACTCGATCAAAATTACAACATGATTAGCAATGGCTGACAACAAATCACCAAGTCTTTCCTAAGATCTATCTGTTGCAAGAACTAACCGTTTTTCGTACTTAGTTACTAAACACCATAACATAAAAGTAAATCAATTACATGGCATTGCAAAGTTCAAATTAATATGTTTTTGCTCACATTTTGTCACGTAATATTTGGAAACTGAAATTCAATTAATTTTTGCGCGGGCATGACGTTACATTGGAAGTTTCAAATTTGATACAGATTGCTACGGCTCCTAAACATAATTGGTATGTAGGTACAAATGACTTTAAGGCATCCTTGGCTTTTAAATTGCACATTAGAGAAAACGTCATTCTTAAAACAATGTGTTTTTAGCAGTAGAATAAAATAATGTTTCTAGTGATCATCTGGATGTTGGATTCCCTATTGGCTTATGGTACACTATTGCAAAATTGACTTATGGTACTTCTTCAGTATTTCCTTAACAATCTAGAATCCGAATTAAATTAAAGCAAATCAGTTGGATCATACTGAACAAAGCAATGATAGAAAATAATTAAGATGAACATGATCGCATAATCCAACACACTGCAGGTTTATTACTGTTACTTTCGATAACTCAAGAAACATTTTCCATTAAGTAATAATTTGCTGCAGCATGCAAGATAAAAGCCCGTAATGTAATCCTATAGCCCATTGAAAAGATAATGTAATGCAGAGAAAAAAAATGTGTAAAGAGATGTGTTAACACAAACAACAGTTAAAAAATTGCTTTTGCTCTACTTAAACGGTGATCTCATGTTCCATTTCTTTCCTATTTTGTGCAACTCCAATATCCATTATAATAATATGGCTTTTAACTTCCACATTGTCAACCATTCAGTTAGTGGCATTACCAATTTCTGCAACATAATGTTTGTATTGCCACCTACTGCAATTGAAAATAATAAAACGACCTATGAACGCGATCAATTCATTTCCCAAAGCAAGTGGACCGAACGATTGTGTAAGTCCGTAATGTTAATTGACTTTCTGTTATCTTTCTTCAATGTTTTATATTATTTTTTCGTTAAACTCATTTGTACCGATTTGCACAACGAGTTTTTTTGTATATTCCGTTGTTAGTCGCGTTGCTGTTTTTATTATATCTATAAAAGTTACTTTTAGTGTCACCGTTGCGTTATTTTTGTTGTAAAAAGCTGACAGCGGGTCTCTGGTTTTTTTAATTAGTTCATTGCCAAAATTATTGTGTATTGTAGTGAACCAGTTTGCGTAATTGTTATAAATAATTTGCATTTTTTGAGTTACGCTGTATGGTCGTGGACGAAAAGTGCGTTTCATTTGTTCTTGTCATATTTATTGCTTGTAAATATTTGTGCATGGTTTATGTTAATATTAATAAGTTACTAAATGGTATATTGCAGACTTCTGGATCCATTACAATGATAAAGCTAGTTAATTGAAGTCATTTTATATGTCAAAGTAGGTTTAACGAAGTTAGAATTTGATGTTCATTCATTAGTAAAGTAATAATTATCACATACCTGGTGCATAGCTTGCTGGGCGGCATTAGCAGCAGCTTGCGCGGATCTCTTAGCCTGCTGCAGCTGCATCTCTTCACCCTGGAGCCCGACCTTCGCATCTCTGACCTGCTGCTCCAACCCTGACAGGATCACCTGTTTACCCGCAAGAGCAGCCTGGGCAGTTGCACTAGACTGGGCCGCTGATTGGGCAAGGGTGTTCTTGGCTACGTAGGCAGCTTGGTAACCAGCAGCAGCCTGGTTTCCCAAAGCAGTCTTGGCTTGGTTAGCTGATCCTTGGGCGATAGTTCTAAGCCCGCTGCCTTGACTGAAGCCTTTTTTGCCGCCGTTCCCGCCGCTGGCTGCTGCTTTGACGTCTTGGATGTATGCGTCGTAATGGCTGGCTGATTCCTGAGGATCCTGGGCCTGTGGTGCCAGTTGCTGTTGTTGTGCTGCGTGGTCGTAGTCGTATTCATATTCGATGGGGGAGCTGTCGCGGGCGACGGGTGCTGCGGCCGATAGGGAGAGGGTGCCTGGAAGAAGAGGTCTGGTTAGTAAATAGAAATAATAACATAACATCACAGGTTGAGCAGAGGTGATTAGTACACACACATTTCATCAGAATAAGACGGCGATCTCATTGCCACTGACCGGGTGCAAATCCTAAAGACAGAAACATTATGTAGCATTTAATTAGTTAACCAGAAAAGATGACATTTAGATGTTGTGTACGGTACCCACCGAGCCCTAATTTATTACATACGAATTAATTACATACTAACCTGTACTTAGAAGAATATGTAATTTTTATTAAGATTTACATGATTTTTAATTATTTTAAGTTCGAGCAAACCGGGTAAACCATAATTTTTTATGTTCACTAATATCAAGATAGACCTTCGCAAATTATTTTATACAACTAATAAAAATACCTTACAATGTCGCAAGAACTGTCTTTTTTACAGAGCTTTAATAATTGTCTCAAAAACATGTTTTAGCATAGTAATGTAAGTTTATTAAAAGATTACTCTTTTTGGGGCAAGGATACCAAACTGTTGAGAAACGCTGAGTTACTGAAACTCGTTCAAACCCTGATTTGTCCACTCGGTAAAAATATCGTAATATTCACAGTTATTATTTGTTCAATTAATAATGTCGTAATTATCAGAAATCCTCTTCTTACATTGTAATTATTTATTCTTTTGACTTATTGAATGTTAAATACATCGCAGCATCACTGGCGCAGTGGCACAGCAATTGGCTATTACGGTACGGTGCAGGTTCGATTCCCGCACAGGGGGCCTAAAATGGACGCTTTGGCAGAATCTTAATAGGATCTGCGTACACTGCATACATCCCGCAATTCATCTGTTTGACAGCTGCTATTTGACATTAGACTTCATTATAGCAATTCATAATTTGTGGACCATTTTACGAAACTCCTTAAAAAACTATTAAACAGATGAATTGCGGGATATGAATTGTACGCAGATCATATTATGATTCTGCTAAAGCGTCCATTTTAGGCCCCCTGATCAAATACTACAATATTTTATTTTTCTGAATAAGGTTCTTTATGTATGTGATTTAGGTAATTATGTCAATAAACGTACCCAGGAAAAATTCTCTGTGTAAACATAAAAAATAGAGGGACAGAGTGGCCTATACCATACAGGGAAACCCCATTTCACTGGAGTTTTGCCATGCTTTTCTTATCCCATACAGCAGTGGAAGTATTCATTATCGATCGTAACTAATAACTTGCGCATGCACATGCGTTGAGGAAACAAACAAGCGATCTAGCGTGAGGAACTTATTTATTGCGTTTAACTTCCGAACACCCGAAACTATTTACATTCCACTGTTAGTTTGTTATATAAACTCGATAACGTGATATAATTGTATGTAATTAAATTCGATTTAATTATTGGTTTTGTTAATTAGATGCTTTTTTGTTTTGGGGTAAAAAGAGTTGTTATTTAATTACAGTGATTGATATTAATTTAACTGATTAGTTTGGGTCAGAGTTTGATTCTTATAATTTGTGATACTTATATGGCAGACGGCAGTTATACGGATAGACAGCAGTAAATATGTGCGAATTTTCTTCACCCGAGAGTAAGTAAAATTTAGGATATTTTTATTCTAGTTTTGGTTGGTCATCGATATTAATTCTTGTTGATGACACACTATAAATTTAAGTACCTAGAAATATTTTTTTTTTGACAAACAACTATCTTGCCTACTTTTTCTATGATAACAAACAAAAAAACCTACATAAAGAAATAAAATCATTTATCATTAAAAAAATATGCTGACGAGAAAAATAGTCTCTCAAATAAACTGCACAATATGTTTGTGTACATATTGTGCAGTTTATTTGAGAGACTTCGGAATCATCCAAGAGCAAAAAGCGATGACCATTCCAACTATATAACCAAAAACATGAGACAATTAAATTATATGATCTACCATCTTACCCATAAAAACCTTAGATAGGTAAGTAAGTAATTATTTCACGAATACTGATGAAGAAAAGGTTTTTCGTTTCAGTTACAGCTTCAGACAGTAAAAACATCGCGCTGCAACATAACTTCCATTACATGGAAAAGCTAAACGGAAACGGATATAATTGCACTTTTTATGCATGTTATGTATTGGTTTGCAGAGCGAATTGAGTTCAGTATGTGCTACACACGATGGTTTAATAATAGGTTTTCTTGAAGTTCCTGAAGATCTCGGTAACAAGTTATTAATTGTTTAAATTAAAGGATGCTTAATTATTTGAATTGGATATCTATTGAATTATAATATTAATATTAGGAATTTGTTTTATATTATCCTCTTTCATTTCACAACTAGATATTTTTTAATTGTTTTAGGTAAAAGAAACCATGTTACTTTTTTCTCTTGTCTGTGTGTGTCTGTTGTGTCTTTCTTTTTGTCTTTATCTTTTTGGTAATGTATTGATCGTTCACCGTGCATTTTATGTTACAAATAGGTAGGTACATACTTAGTTTTAATTTGTAAACTTATTTATAATTTGATAATGATAATAATGAAATAATGCTTACCCATGCATAATAATACTGCTGTAAAGGTCTTCATTTTCGCTACAGTCGAACTGAAATAACACCGTTTACGAATATAATTAACACTTAATTATAATTTATTATTTACAAAGATTCAAAGCTACATTTTATTTTTGTTATTTACCAATCTTAAGTAAAGAAAATCGACATGAATATTATAAGTATAATCATTTAATTTTCTAACAAAGAAATATATTTAACACCGTTATAATATTGGCAAAATAAAAAATCGGTTAATTTTAGTAAGATATGAAATGATGACTAGTCAGAAACAACGTTTTTTTAAAAAAATCACTTCAAAAAATCTAGAAAAAAAAATGCTAATAAAATCAAAACACTAAATTCACTATAATACCTTCCAATACTTTCACAAACGTTTGATATATTTCGGTTTAGGTCGGGGGTAGGTAGGCCCCGCGGTGCGGACTGTGAGGCAATGTACTCTCGGACAGAAACCACTTGTATTTATAGTGATTACTCTACGGAGCGAAAGACTATGGGCCGCGGAGGAATTGTATAGAGCGGCGAGTTGGAAATAGGTGAAGAAAGGTGCACTTTTGTTTAGTTATTTGGTCCGTGCAGCGTCTTAAAGTTGTTGTGTCTGGTATGATGGAGGAAAAAACAAAAAAAAGCTTAGTCCTAAAGCAAAATGTTGAATGGTTTTCTTTTGCTTCATATTCATTTATTGCGTTCCCTAATGTATTTAATGATGTTACAAAAAGGCTTATAGCTGGTAGGTAGCTACGTACAAATTAATAGACTCGGTGAACTGCTCGGAACAACAAGGTGAAATACCTATCTACCCAGATGAACTCTATCTCGGGCATCAATTCTCTGATTAACTGATAATGTCACACTTCTGACAAGGATATGAACATGGCATATTTTTACCATAAGATCTCCATTTTTCATATTGTCCCGTTTGGTGCCGGACATAAAGAATAGCATCATCCTATTTATTCCCGTGGGTGTCGTAAAAGGCGACTAAGGGACTTACTAGAGAAAGGGCAGCAGCGTTCTCTATGTATTTTTACACCATAGTGCAATCGCCAACCCGCCTGCCAAGCGTGGCGATTATGGCAAAGCCTTACCTACCCTTTAGAGGAGGCCTATGTCCAGCAGTGGACGTCTTTCGGCTGGAATGATGATGATGATGATCTCCATTTTATTGCTTTAGTGCAAACATATACCTTACTACTTATTGATGTGTATCAGCCATTTTCAATTTTACATGTCACTAGCGCCTACTTCGCGGAATAAGCTGTAATTTTTTTTATATTATAAAATATAATATATTTTTTTATGAAAATTCCCTGAAAAACCTCCTTTTCATGCTACGAGTATCTCAAAGTTTAACTACTGTCACTTTTATAGCCAAGAAAAATTACAGTTTATTATCCTCATAAGATAGTAAGTAAATAGGTATTATCCTCTCTTATGTAATCCGTAACAGTTTCGCACACAATCCTGGGGTGCAAAGTGGAGAAAAATTAATTATATCATTGTGCTAACTGTGGCTGGGGCACGCTCGTCACCATGTCATAATGTTTGGTCAATCACATGCAATACAGGCGTTCTGCACAGTTAGATGAGACTTTAGGATTGTTGTTCTATATGAGAGAAAGGGTAGTGACAAATGATGATCCTAAAAAAAGAAAATGTCGCTTATCACAAAAGTCTTCGAAATATGACCAAGTTTTACAAACTTGCAGTATGTTAGATCCTTTGATCGTTTTTTTAAGCTCTTTAGGTGACTTTTCACAAAAAAGTGTAAAATGGATGTCCTACGAATGGACTTTCCCGCGTGATCGAATCAGAAATGAAGACACCTGCAGAAAAATCGAAGAAACTGACATAGAGACAGAACGGATGCCCGATGGGGCTACAGGGTTCTAGAGTGAACCAAGTACCCGAAGATCCGGAAGGCGCAACGTGGGTAAGTTCCGTTAAGACGGAGATATATGCCAGTGACCTTGAGTAGTTAGCTTGTGTGTTCTGTACTGAGCTCACGCAATGCGTTGTACGTTCAGCCAGTAATAGGACTCGCCCATCAAGGAGCGCTGTCCCCAATTTGACGCATTATAAATTTATTATACACAAAACAAATGGTATTCTAATAAAACGCGTATACTAAAAGATCAATAATTAAATTATCTATAGATTGGTGAAGGTTTCAGAAAAATACGCTTGGTAGTTTTTGCGCCATTCTCAGTTTTTTATCCGCGTTAGACATAACTTTACAAATTAATTTCACTATGTAATATAAACACGATCTAAAATATTCACATATCAAATTATTGAGAAAATGCTCTAATTTAACATATATTTTTTTCAAATCATTAACACTACTCGTTTAGACGTGATCTTCATTACAAAATCATTAAAAGTCGGTTATCGTCGCCTTAAACTCAACAACAACATCAACTCTTTGATACTCTGACATTAAATTGTACTTTGACTTTGACATCCTAAATAAATTGTGTGTATGATAATTATTTTCAACTGACACACCTCAAATTGTAATTTTAACCTAATAATTGTATGTAACTAATATTTGCACGCCACACTTGGCAGAATGTGATGATACCATTCATTCTAATCTTAAGACCATAAAATGTACCATATTCAGACAAATAAATGATTATGATTATGATGATTAAAGATGGACCGATGGCAATTGTAAAGCTCGCGGGAATCCGTTGGGTTCGATAACCACAGGCAGGACTGGTCGTGGTGGCGACGCTTTGGGGAGGGTCCAGCAGTCTCTCCGCTCAAACTATGATGATAATAATAAGTACAGAGCCTTTTAGTGATAAGACCGCCCATTGTGTCACCCTATGTAAAATTTAAACATTTATATCTGTAACTTTTATGGTGTACATAATAAAGAGTATTCTATTCTATTCTACAGAGGCGTCTTCTCATACACAGAAGGTATAAGCATTTATATTACCTTATTTTACAACAACGGCAGCAACCTTGGTCTATCAACCTATGGTCACTGCCTACGTTCGTTTCCATTCTATTTCTTCTCTTTCGGCCAGTTACTTATGCCAAATCTTGTCATCAATTATGTAGACAATAAATTATCATTCTTGTAATTCTTTTTCCTCAATTTAGCAGCGAAAGCCTACAAATAGGATCGCAGATTTTCGCGCCATCGACCATAATGTTTTTCCTTTTTATACAACAAAAATTTAAATTAGTTTGTCAAATGGAGCATGGAAGTTGTATTGTTAGAGAATTAGAAATACTTAGACTTTGCAAGAATACGGAAAATTGTTAGCCTCCGAGTATAAAGGCTCGTGCAGATCAACGCGACTTGTCGCGCAAGCGACCGTTAGAACAATTTCTATGAAAATTTCATGGCAATTATTGTTCTACCGGTGGCGCGTCGCACAAGTCGCGCCGGTCTGTACGAGCCTTAAGGCGACGATAACTGACTTTTAATGTTTGTACTGAAGAGTACGTCTAAACGAGTAGTGTTAATGATTTGAAAAAAATATGTGTTAAATAAGAGCATTTTCTCAATAACTTAATATGTGAATATTTTAGATTATATTTATATTACATAGTGAAATTAATTTGTAAAGTTATGTCTAACGCGGATAAAAAACTGAAAATGGCGCAAAATCTACTAAGCGTATTTTGCTGAAACCTTCACCAATTTAAAGATAATTTAATTATTGATTTTTTAGTATACGCGTTTTATTAAAATACCTTTTGTTTTGTATATAATAAATTAATAATGCGTCAAATTGGGGCCGCGCTCCTTGATGGGCGAGTCCTATTACTGGCTGAACGTACGACGCGTTGCGTGAGCTCAGTACAGAACACGCAAGCTAACCACTCAAGGCCACTTGCATATATCTGCGTCTTAACTAGGTATCAAAGAAAATGGGCCTGACTACAGATAAAGCGTTAGGTAGGTATAATACCATCACCTAATATGGCCTATATTTTCTTCACGTTAATAACGTTCACTCCACATTTCTCATTAGATACAGTTCCCATGACAATAACTGTGGTGCTAGTGATTATCCCAATTCAATATAATAATACACCAGCCTATTATTGTCCCACTGAAGGGGAAGGCTGTTCTCATACTGAAAGGTTCTGTTACGAGCAGTGACCACCACGCCTGCTCAAGACAGGTTTGCCGTTTCAGACATTATATTACCTACAACAACCGCCCTCGGTCCCCCCCTCCGCGTCGCATCGCATCGCCCACCCGCGTTATTACTTCGTTATCACTTAGCGTTCTTTCTGCCTTCAAACTCAAACTTAATCTCAAAAATGCAAACTCAAACTCAAAGCATTTATTTCAAATAAACCAATTTTATTACAGGCACCTTTTCTTAGGGTTCCTTAGTCAACAAGGAACTCTTATAGTTTCGCCATGTCCATCTGTCTGTCTGTCTGTCCCCGGCTTAGCTCAAAGACCCTTAGTACTCGAAAGCTGTAATTTGGCATGGGTATACCTACATATTAATCACGCCGACAAAGTGATCAAATAAAATCTTGAAAAAAATTTTGGAGGGAATTTATTATATCATCCCCACTATACGTACAAGCGTACCTTGTACGTAAAGTGGGGATGTTTTTTTTCTCGTCTTTTTCATAGTGTAGGGTATATCTGGATAGGCCGTTCCGATATTGCAGGGGGTTGTGAAAACCATTTTTCACAAGATTTTGTTAGAGTCAAGTGATTGTTTTTGGTTACCTATATGAAAAAAATCATGGCAGTAATTTATATAACGAAATTAAAAGGAAAACTATCACAGCTAAGTAGGCTTTACAAGTTAACTAGTAATAGTCGACCAACTTACATATGCAGTTGGAGAATGGACCATGACGTATATCGATGTATGGAGAACATGGTTTTCTACTTTTGGGATAAATTCATCCCAACGACGGAACCCTTCATTGTGCGTGGTCCGATACGCACTTAGCCAGTTTTTTTTTTACTCGGCGCCTAAGCGTTGTAGCGTAAGCGTAGTTAAATAGCATTAAATAAGAGATTATTGCGTTGAAACAAAAAAAAACAAACTCTTCCGCTTCATTATATTAATAATAAAAAAAAATCTCGTCTAATTAAATCTAGCGGTAAATTGTTGTGGAATACGGACATAATGCGCTATTGCTAATCCCCCATAGTAAATAGCATGATAATATATAGCCTATTCGACGACCAGACCTTTAAGGAATATTTGTGCAGGACGGAATCTATTTGCACCAATCGGGAACATACATCCGGACAATTAGACAATTGGACAATTTTTTTTAAAACTATATTTTCGGCATCAGATTCGTTGCCACATCTCGTAAAAAGTTTTTTCTAACAATATTCAATGTACAGTTTTGATTTCGATACTGTATATTTTATTATAATGTAGGTAATTATGGAAGAAGGTAAGGGTTTCCTCACGTTGTTTTTTTCTTCACCGATCGATGTCACTGATGTCCAACATAAACTCAGAAAGTACAAGTACATATTATGCATTGAAAAAGTCACATTATTGTGCATGCCACTGGGCCATCACGACCAAATAATTAAATATTTTATTGTTTATTTAAAATAGGTTCAAAATCAGCACTCTCACCCTTCACAGCTTCCTATTACTGTCCTACCTACTCCAGTTCAGTAGTATTCTAATCATCTAGCTGGCTTCCCCGTTTATAAAACCAACATGATTGATTCAATTCGCTTACAACTGCACATGTACATTTGCATCTATAACGAGTTGCTATTTGCTGTTTTTTCATTGCGTTCTGTTGCGTGTTTCCAGGCGATCAGTAACCACTTCACTTTTTATAACAGCTGGTACCTACCGAAAACGCGATGGTACTCATTGACTGATCAGACGTCTTCCAGTTACTTTTATTACGTCATTGGACTACTATAAAGAGGAGTGAATTTTCATACTCAATTTTTCACATATTCCAGATATGTGTCACCCATTGTAGAGAAAACTAAAGATACCCCCTAATAAGATACATCTCATTCATTCGGGGTATATGTCAGCTGGTTTATGACTATGTTACATTAGGCTTGCAAAAAAAATATCGATATATCGATATTTTTTGTTCAATATATCGATATTTTTCGGCGATATCTATTATTTCGATACATCGATATATCGACATAAAATATCAAGTATCGAAAATGTATCAAATACGATATATTTCCAACAGCAACCCCACTGACTAAAACCGCTAGAATTCAGAGCCGTAAAAATGTAAACTTATTTTTATCAATTTTTTATTTGTTTAGGATTTTACATCAGAAATGATGATTCTAGTTTGGTATTTCTATGAATAAATAACAAACAATACAATTTCATGTACCTAGTACACACGGCTACACATCAAGCTATACATTTCCAGTATAAGCTGATCTCGCAATGTGTAGGATTTCTGTATAATGAGAGGTCAGCGTATACTGGAAAAGCTTAACTTGATGTGTAGCCGTGTGTACCATATACTTTTTAGAAAATTTCACCGATATATCGATACTTTTTAATCGATATATCGAAATCGATATCCATATTTTTTTTAAATATCGATACGATATATATCGATACTTTTTGGCACTTCTTGCATCCCTATGTTACATTGGCGCCTTTTCCAATGTAAAGTCGGGAGAGACGCCCCCAGCCAGTGTTGCCACCTTAGCCCTTTTCGGGCTAAATCTTGCACTTTTTACTGTAGTAAAGTCGATTTTACATGCTTTAGCCCGAAAAGAGCAATCTAGCCCTTTTCAAGCGATACGAAACTTCACAAGTTATGAAACAATGCACGTCATGTAGTATAGATTTCGTCAGTTCACACTTTATGATCACTAATTGAGTATCTATATTTTTAGTTTTGCTTTGGTAACATTGGTAACCCTATCTACTCTCTCGTTCAAATTGACTAAGAACACAGATGAAAATCAGCCATCAACTTCTTCTGCTTCGGCAGGTATGATTTTGGAAGATTCCGATGAAGACTCTGATTTTTAACAATTTAATAACTTAATTATAATAGGATTTTGCACTTTCTGAAATTAATACGTTTCAAATAAATAATTTTTAACCCTTTGCATTTGTATTTATGTTTTTAGCCCTTTCTAGCACCTCTTTTGATGGCAAAATTTGCTAAATCTAGCTCTTTCAAGCTTGTCCGACTGCCCCTTTTCAAAAACCAAGGTGGCAACACTAGCACACACCAACACACCAGCTAGTAGATGAACCCACGATTGAAACTCCGACTGGATTTGGACGGGCGCTAGTGCGAAAAGAGACAATCGATTTCGATACAATGCTAGGTATTGTTTCGCACTTAGTATTGCATACAATGTAAAACTTAACGTAAAAAGTGCGTGTTGACAGTGATGAACTGGTGACCTATGGCACGTGGTCTCGCTCACAATGGGCTTTATCAGAAGGCTAAAAGTCACTCAAAGGGCAATGGAGAGGGCTATGCTTGGAGTTTCCCTACGTGATCGAATCAGAAATGAAGAGATCCGCAGGCAAATCAAGGTAACCGACATAGCTCGAAGAATTGCCAAGCGGCAGTGGGTGGGGACATTGCTCGCAGAACAGTTGGCCGATGGGGCAAAAGATTCTGGAGTGGCGACCATGTACCGGAAGACGTAGCGTTGGAAGGCCTCCTATAAGGTGGACCGATGGCCTTGTGAAGGCCGCAGGTATCCGCTGGATGCAGGAAGCACACAACCGGTCGAAGTGGCGGTGCTTGGGGGAGGCCTATGTCCAGCAGTGGACGTCTTTCGGCTGAAATGATGATTGCGTAAAATTAACCTTAAACTTGGAATAAATATCTGTCACAAGTATTGTATTGATCTGTTAATGCAACCTTTAGATACCATGGTATTGTCCTTATTGGTGCTTTAAAGTATCAACCAGGAAAGGTTCCCTTCATGGAAACTTTCAGATTTGTTTCAAAGATAAAAGAAAGAAAGGCGATAATTATATTGGTAAGAAAAACGACAGTTCGTCATTTTTGTTCGTTTAGTTTCTAAAATATCGAGCCTGAAAAGGAAGAACATCGTAAGCGACATAAATTCAAATTTACAGGAGAGGTTTTTTATTAATTACTTTATTGATTTTATTTAATTATTTATTGAAAAGGTGAAATACCTACATTATGTCGCTTACGATGTTCTTCCTTTTCAGGCTCGATATAGCAAATGAAATATAGGATCGTATAGTGTTATCTTATGGCAAAACTTGGACAGCTTTGTTGAATCGGTTTCCCTTGTAACGAACTACAAATAAAGCGAGTGCTGTACCCCCGCTGCGATGTAATTTCAACTGAAAGCATGAATAAAAAACCGGCCCGACCACGGACAGTGAAAGGTTCCGTAATTAGGATGAATGTATCTCAAAAACAAACTTAACACTGTAGTTGAAAAATATGTTCTCCCCTACATCGACGTACGTCACGGTCAATTCTCCAACTGTAAATGTAAGTTTGCTAATTTTATTCAGAAACGCCTCGGAGTCGCGGGACGTCCCGGGACTTTGATCGTGGGGTTGTCTCGTGTCCCAAGACTTTGAATCTGCCGAGACTTCCAAACTCAAACTTAAAGCATTTATTTCAATTAAACCATTTACAGGCACTTTTGAATTGTCAAGGAGTCGGTCAGCTAGAAATATGAAGATAGTTGCCCATTCCAAAGAGTAGTCGCCAGGTTCCAATGGAGAAGAACGAGCAAGAAACTCCACCAAAAAAACCTCCACCTTCCCAAATCCCAACCCCTACTCCGCATCCAATGTTGTAGCTATTATCTCCGTATCAATAGACAACACAATACGAAGCTTGTTACGACATCCAAATTAAATTATAAGCATTGCGATTTTTAGTTCAATAAGAATCAAGCCAAAAAGCTAATTTTGAAAAGTGCCTTTTTTTGCAAATATATTATGTACTTACATATTAAGATCGCCTAACACATGGCAATATTGTGAGTTTCCATCGCTGGCGGAAACTCCACCTAATCTCGAGCAAGCACAGTCGATATTGAATACAAATTGGGAGTCTTATACTACAGCGATGATACTCCGGCTGCCCGGCAGCGGCGTTAAGGTTAATGAAAAGCTTAGTCTGTTTCAGCACTTTCAGCCACTGGTGTCAGCACACTCCTTTTTTTTTTTTGTTTACGGAGTGGAAAATCCTCATGGATGTCCTCCGCCCTGGGGCAGGCGGAGGGGTCTGTCAGACTCTTACTGACTAAAAACCACCCCAGTGTTCCCCTCCCACACTTGCACCGGGGATCTTGGGATCTGTTATTCCTTCCGCAATCCCCGGCTAGTGCCGGCCCGCCTCTGCGGGCCACCTCAAGTCTGGGGGGGGGGGGGGGTGAGGTGTCTGACCCCTCCCGCGACGTCTGATAGGGGCGCGCGTGGAACACTACGCGCCGCCACCTCGGGTCCAATGTAATAGGGGGCGGCGGAAGTCCGCCGTCCCTGGACCCATTTGTCAGCACACTCCTAACTCAAGCTTTTATAAGCGTCTGTGTTGATGTGGTTTCAGGATACCATTATATATATAAACATTTTATTTCAGAAACAACCATAATTTGTCAGTAAACATTATTCTTAACAACTATGTTAGTAAACATGCAGGTTAACACAAATAACGGACGAGCGGGCAATAAAATTTTTCCGCAATGACACTCAGGAGACTGTTCGGGCTGCCCCGAACCAGAGGGTTCGGGGCAGCCCGAACAGTCTCCTGAGTCTCCTCGTCGCTGCTGCAGAGGCAGCAGCGACGATTTCTTGTAAACAGTATCCGCTTTTATAACAAGTTGCCACAATCGGTTACAGAACTTAGTGATGGAAAATTCAAAACGCACATTAAACGTGCCCTTATCAAAAAAGCATATTATAAGATTAAGGACTACGTTGAAGACAAGGAAGTTTGGCATTAATTCCTTCTGTACATGTGGCCTCCCTGGTACCTCATTAACGGCAAAACTATGTAAATGTCTATTAACAGCTCCCAAATTACGAAGTTATTTTTTAATTTAATTTTATCTTTTTTTTACAAACTTCACTGACATAATGTTTTTCTTACTTGACATTATTATACCTACAATTTAAATTTCAACAAGATTCTAACTTTTATTATTTTAATGATATTTTATATTGTTTTTTTTTTGTCAATGTGAGGACGTTGTAGGCTTATTAGACTGTAGATCTTTAAACCATTTTCTATTCTGTTAAGTTCCTGGTACTTTTTATGGGCCTACGCTGTCCTCTCATACCTATTAACACTGTAATTTGAAAACATTGTAAAAGCCAATTTTTTTTTTTTTAAAGAGTGACCGTGGAGTTTCTTGCCGGCTCTTCTCCATAGGAAACGACCAATTGGAACCGTGCACCTAGCTTCTGACGTTTCATAAGTGCCCATGTAGGCTTATGTGAAATAAAAATATTTTTGATTTTGATTGATTTTGATTTTGATTTTGACGCGGCACGCTTACGTCTGATCGCTGCGAAGCCATCAGTGTGCGCATCAGCAAACATTCCCGACGCACTGCAGAAGCGTGGCAGCCCCAGCAGCATCCTGAATGCATTGTTGTATTGGACACGAAGAACATTGATGGCTTTCTGCGTACAGCTTGTCCAGAGGCTGCACGTGTAATAAGTCTGACAATATGCTTTAATATAACAGAGACCCTATGACTTGACCTGTTTACTACTACCAGTATGAACCACTTTAATATAACAGAGACCCTATGACTTGACCTGTTTACTACTACCAGTATGAACCACTTTAATATATCAATAGCATCATATTCAGCTTACAATGTTCCCACTGCTGGGACACAGACCTCCTGTCTTTGAGAGGGAGTGGGCTGTAATCTATCACGTGGGCCCAACGCAAGTTGGTAGTTGTCACATGTCTTCGAAGTTTTGGTTCTGGAACATGCCGGTTTCCTTACGATGTTTTGCTTCACCATTTTGAGAGCAGAGATGATAAAAAAAATTACACAGAGTAATGCACCTGCTTGGGTTCGAACCTTGGACCTACAACTCGTAAGTTGGGGCCGTTACCACGGGGCCACCACTGCTCTATCGATAGCATACTTAATTATAACTATCGAAGCGAGGATCAAAGCAATTATAACGTTAATCACTTTAATGATTCCTGTCAAATTCGATAGATTTTATATACTTAATGAAGTAACACTAAAATTATACTTTTGTGCAAATATTAGATATTACATTATGATGGAAGAAGTTTGAAAGGAAGTAGCATAATATCTCCTTATGTAAAGAATATTATGCGAAGTAAATAACATCATCATGTACGTAGAGTGGTTACATGGTTAACTTATGTTTCTTAAGTTTGCTTCTTGAATAATGCACAGGCCAGGTATGATTCATTGGATGGCGGAAAATTTGCACCAAATGTACCACATCATTGACTCACATAGCCTACATTATTGCATTTGTTTTTTATTTTTTTTTATAGGAACTCTTCTTTCTACTGTGCTTCAGCCCGCACAGTTGAGTGTTTTTTAGCAAGCCAACGCACCCGTTTCCTGGTTCCCTGATCCCACTTTCACCATTTGGACACGGGGCTAAAATATGTTGCGCTCTTGCGTACGTCCTCACATCCTCGACATCGAGGTAAGGTGGTATTGTTGGTATTTTTAATAAATCTCCTGAAAACCTGAGAGCAGTGGTGGTCCAGTGGTATCGGCGCCGACTTACGAGTTGTAGGTCGTGGGTACGAACCCAGGCAGACGCTTCACTTCGTGTAAATAATGTCATCACCACTGCTCTCGAAACGGTGAAGGAAAACATCGTGAGGAAACCGGCATATCCTAGAGAAAAAAAATCTAAGACATGTGACATCCACCAACACGCATTGGGCCCGCGTTTTGGATTACAGCCCACTCCCTCTCACAGAGAGGAGGAACATTTATCGGCTGATTAAGTAAGGTACCTAAAAAACCCAACAGATCAACTAGTTACATAAAAAAAAAATGCAACTTAATAAATAAACTATGCGCAAAGTGGCTTTTGTTTTGTATTAGAATTAAAAGTCTAGCCCAAATAATACAAAAGAACCTACCAATTTTCGCAATTTCCAAGACTTTTGGCGAAGCCTCCTTTCACGAGACCGATAAAAAAGAAAACCTGTGAATGATAACAATAGTTCAACAAATCAACTGTAAAGGCTACGGAAGACATTCGAAAGCCTCTCTGTGAGGAGTCGTGATAACAAAACATGATGATAATTGTTCAGATCGTGAATTAGGAAAGCTGTTTTGTGTAGTTATCGACGGAAATTGAGTCTTTATTTCGTTATGTAAAACTATTATTTAAAATAACAATAGCTTACGACTGAACCCACTTCGGCACAAAGTGCGAGGCTCCTGTGTACCAGCACTATATTCTAACGATAAATATATAAAAAATACTCATTTCAAACAGTGGGTATTTACTTCGTTTTAAGACTTTATTAATTGACCGAGCGAGCGAAGCGTCTCTGCTTCAAGTCTGGCAGCCTTCGTCTGTCAATATGTTGGTACACCACTACAGGTCGTATTTTACAACCGATCTGGACGAAACTTGGTATACAGGTTTTACGGCTTAATATGATTTTTTTCGAAGTCGGAAATTTTTGATTGGAGGGGTTCTTTCTCTTAAAAGGGGCAAAAGGGGGGTTATTGGGTATCTCCGCCTTTTGAGATCCGATTTCCATGGTTCTTTTTTTATTGGAAAGGTACGTAACTTTAAGTTGGTTTTATAGAAATTTTGTGAAAATCTGATGAGGATCTTTAGCGTCATGAGCAGAATAGCTGCTCTAAATACAGTAAATTGCTCACTTCATCGGCCCTATGGGGCACAAAAGTATGTGCTCGCAGAACTACTACCATTTCGCAAAAAAATATACTTAGTTAAGTTATACCTATTGTATTTTCGGAAAAAGAATATTTCGAATTTACGTTACATTTACGTCGCGCGGTCGTGGTAGAAACTGACTATTACTTATTCTGTGCATAAGCAAATACTTTTTCAATACACTTCCTTGAAAACTGGTTCATATCGCACTATGATTAGGTTCACAATGCAATGTATTTCACACGCGTGCGATTTTTTATTTTCCAACACGTGTGCGGGAATAAAAATTGCCACAGATAACTTATAAGTCCAAATTGGTTCAATGCCTCTATTCACACCGTCTCGCGCCAGAGACGGTCCTGTCTATTCGGAGGTGTTTTTTTTTTTTATCTCGGCAAAGATGCGTCTTGACGGCGTTCATATTTTTGGTATATTTAAATAATGTTTATAAATAGAATACCATGATAATTACAATAAAAAAAACCTTTATGAACAAATTAACATTTATTTGTCTTCTATAGTCAAAAATATTTGAATTTTATAATTTAGGCTGTATATCGGCTTTAGGACCTTTGCTTCTCCTACAACCTGGCGAAAGCAAAGCGCGAAAAAAAAAGAAAATTAAATCATAATTTTATTTCTTCATAAGTGTATTGAAAAACGTCGTTTGATACACGTGGTACACATCAAAATGTACTATTTCTTCAACAGACAAGATTTGTCGACTGTTGCTATGAGCTTAGCAATCACTGGCATTTAATTTATATTTTCATTCAATAAATTTTTGTTTCCAAGGCAATAATGTTGTGATCGAAAGCACATTGTCTGTCACCTTGGTGCCATTTAATTATTCAGGTACTTGTTTGCAAAAGACCTGTCGTTTCGGTAACCTGGTTGGATTTCGAAAGCTTAACATTGGGAGCTCTCTGGTCAATATCGTATGGGGCTAAAATAATAGAGCACAATAATTTTGACTTCGACGGTCTTCATCATCATCAATTCAGTCGAAAGACGTCCACTGCTGGACATCGGCCTCCCCCAAAGGGGGGTTGACATAATCGCCACGCTTGCCAGGCGGGTTGGCGATCGCAGTATGTGTGTGTTAAAATGCATAGAGAACAAATCTGCCTATTCTCTTAGTAACTCCCTTAGCCACCTTTCAAGTTTTACGACACCCACGGGAAGAAATAGGGCTACTTCGACGGTCGTCCGTCTTAAAAGCGAAATGCATTTGACTAAAATCCACACTAAAACTGGCACAACTAAATATAAAGCCATTCAAACAATTGTATTGTGATCAAAGCCGCGACACGTTGTACCTATAAAGCATCTATCAGACTGCTACGCCTTACCTACTTTAGCGGTAAGCAAGAAAATAAAAAAAATTGGCTATAGAGGTACCTTAGCGATTAAAGAGATTTAAGATAGATAGGTACCTACTATAAAAAAATTAATGTCTTTGTTAGCGATATAATCCTTTTTCTGGAGAAAACTATAGCTAATATTACGCCTTATTTTACGAAAGGGTAGGCAGATGTGCGCAGTAGGTAAATTTCGCCAGTACGTCCAGGAGACGAACAAGTACCGACTCTGGGCTGCTATTTAGAAATACCTGATAGAAAACTGCAACAAAACTTTGTATTACTTTGCCAACGGAATACAGACCGTCAAAATCTATTCAACGGGTCAACCTGTCACAAACCTTAGTCAAAAAAGCTCATAAAAACCATTTGAGTCATAATGTACTAATCTAATAAAAACCCCGAACCGCACCTATCTTGACATCAGGCCCTAGGGTTGCCAACTTTTTTATATATTTTATAGTATTTTCGGCTAGTAGCCATTGCCTGTAAAAATATAGAAAAAAAAATATAGTTGATATGTTTCAAAAACATTTTTATTCTTTAAATGCATATTTTTGCTACCTACTATGAACCCTTATTAACAGGTTTTTAGGGTTCCGAACCTCAAAGGGAAAAATGGAACGCATAAAGGATCACTCGTGTGTAGTGAGACGTCTGTCTGTCCGTCTGTCACAGGCGATGTGCTCCGAATCTACTGGACCGATTAAGTTGAAATTTGATACACATAGCTAATTATGAACTTTTGCGACCCAAACATGAGAGTGTAACGTAAATAAATGAATTTTGAATATGGGGTTCTCCACAGGGAGAATAAAAAAAAAAGGTTTGAAAACTGTAACGTGTAACAAACATATCAAATGAAAGGACCTATTGTGAGGATTTCAAATAGGTATATATTTTTAATAATTTTAAAATTATTCGTTTTAAAGTTGTTAAAGAAAATAGATGAAAATTGACCATGGGGGTTTTTTTTAATGTCTCATAAATGTAACTATTTTTACAGTCTAAACTTTAAATTAAGGTTTCAAAATACCATTAATTCAGCTTTAATGAGATTAATACTGGCACTATTGCGATCATCTCGCCATTTTGTATTGAAATAAAAATATAATAATATATTAATTTAAGTACCTAGGTAGTCGTTTCGCGTACTATAATTTTTCTTTAGAAATATAGTCCTTAGGCCTGTAAATAGCAGGAAACTATTATAAATATAATAAATAATATACCAACCCTACTGGATTGGCAACCCTAGCAGGCCCTGAGCCCTGACAGTCGGTAATCAGTATACCAGTTTTTATCACAAAAACGTTACCCGAGGCGAAAGTACGCACGCCTCAACCTTGACCCAGCGTGCAATAATATGGTTACCGTTACGTTATTACAAGTACAAGTAATGTAGATCGATATGAATTGTATTAAAGATTTATTTGCGATTTGATTAACTGTTTTAATTATCTGTGATACTGTGTTCATTGTTGTCGAAACAAATAGAAATTATTAAGTAAGTAACCTAACTAACTGAGCATATTCTTATTGCCAGGGACCTTTATAAGGAGAGTTCTTGCGCTGGTGGAAAATAAGTTGGTCTTCCAAAAATAGAGTAAGCCTACAACAGTCGTGGACTACTTTACTGTGCCGAAGTAGGCTGATGAAGATGTAGAATCAATCCGCGAAAGTAATCAACGTAACGCCAATCAATCGGGTAAGTAGGGTTAGTGCTTGTCATTGGGGTGAGGGGGGTTAGCCATAATCGCCACGCTTGGCAGGCGGGTTGGCGATCGCAGTATGGCATTCTCTAGTAAGTCCCTTAGTCGCCTTTTACGACACCCACGGGAAGAAATGGGATGGTGCTATTCTTTACGTCCGGGACCACACGGAAGTGACAGCTGTCACTTCCGTGCGGTGCCGGACGTGTTGAAAGACTTGAATGGACTAGTCCAGGAGAAGTCCTTAACCAAAAGGTTTGACTTGACGCTGATATCTAACTGAATTATGATAATTGATAAGTGATAACATTATAGGTACCTTTCCCTTTTTAAAGTCTGTTTTTTTTAGCTGATCTGAAAGCTCTAAGCTTGTAGCTCTCCAAACATGTATATTTATACGTTTCAGCCCCAAAAGGCAAAATTAATAATATTACGGAAGTAGGAAAAGGGAGGAGCTCGTGGCTATGTAGGTTATATAAGTACGTAGTCGGTACGGGTCGTCAGAAGTTCGAATAAATGAGGTTGATGAATATTTCATTTTGGTTTCTGTAACAGTTCCAAGTTTACCTAAACAGCCCACATAATATTAGTGCCGCCATGATCTCAATAATTTTCTTTAAAAGACCGAAACTTATTAACAATTTTTTTTCAGGCCGCCTCGCTTTCTGAACCGAGGTGAAGCCCGAAAAAAACTGAATCAGACGGAAACTACTAAAACTATGAATATAGCTAAATACCGAAATATGATAACATTTTATGGGCTAGTGTCTAAATGACAGGCGCACTTGGCGGTTGAGGGTAAGCTTCGTTTGCCGCGGTCGGTTCGTGGATGGGTGACCATCATAGATATAAGAAAGAAGGTGACCATCCATTACTTATCCGAGACCCCTCCGTGCCTCAGAAAGCACGTTAAGACGCTGACAACAGGTAAACCGCTGTCACTGTCAGACTGCATACAAAAGAAAGAAGCGCAATACCACAAAGCTTGTAATGTATTGCAAAATATGGCATGAAGTAATTATTTATTTAAAACAAAAATAAGTTGAGTAATCGAAAATAAAAAACAACCAAGTTGTGCATACAAATAAGACGTTCTTGTTATTAATTAATTACCAACCGTACGTTGATATATAATACAGATATTTTGGATTGAAACTCAAAGTAAAGGGTTAGCTTACCGTTCATTTTTATCGAAACGTCTTTTGGTAACAACCAAATTCTGAGAATTAAATATGTTCAAGAATAACATAGGTATATTTTTTCCGCTACCACAATAATATATATATATAGATAGGGCAATTTTTCTGTTTAAGACAAGCCTACTTTTACCATTTGCCTCTTGTCAGCGCCTTAAGGCGTTGCTCCCAGCTGTCATTGGTAGATCTTTGACAGTCGTTACGGGCCAGGCAGGTGATGCCCAAAAGTCTATAACAACCAGCAGTTCAGGTTGTAAGACTTTGTAAGACTTCCAAGGGGTACCTATCGTGTTAACTAGTACCTAACTGGGTTGTGAAGGTCCTATGGGCAGTCGCTCCATAATATTGTGAAGGTCCTATGGGCAGTCGCTCCATAATATTGTAACATACTTAGAAAGAAAAGAAAAGAAAGAAAGAAAATACGTTTATTTGCGGTAAACATGACGCAACAAAGAACATAAACACAAAAATAAAAAAAGGTTGGGGGAAACATGCGTCACATCCACGCAAAACGGCTATCGCTCAGCATTATACTGCGACCCTAAGCAAGACAGAGCCCCAGCTCTGGTTTTCAGTGCCAGCCGGCAATCAGTTCCAGATCGAATCGGGATTCAGGTACATTCTATTCAGCTGCATCCGGTTATAAGACTGGAAGCTGACCAACGTAGTGGGAAAATGCTAGGCCGATAGATTTTTTATTAAAAGACCATATTTTTTACGCAGAAAGAGTCAAACTAGATTGTAGACAGTACAAAAAGAAAGGTCTGAAACATCTAAAATGGATTCGGCATTGATAATAGATATTTTTTTATTGCGACAATACTCTCCTTACTTTTTATTCATCTAGACCTAAACGGCTGCACGACTGTTCGTTGCATTAGAAACTAAACTACTTAAAAATATTTATATCAAAATAAAAATATCTTCGGGACAGAAATCTGTTCCTAACAGCAATTAAATTAAATTAATTATCTAAAAAAGTCAATTTTACGGTCACGTTCGTTTAAAAAGAAGGGGATTTCCTCAAAAGAGTTAGATCTTTTTATTTATTTAGGTACTCAATACTTTATTGCATTCCACAATGTCTATGCTTATGTGGTAAAGTTGGCTTTAGAACAATCGTGGACTTTGTCGGTTACAGCAAAAGAAATATAATAGGTAGAGATGAGGACTTATCTTTTATCTGACAATGTTGGTGCATCTGTACCTACTGTTTCCCCACATTATTATGCCCTAACGAAGCCATGCATAAATTTGTGTTTTTTTTAACTTCACGAAAAGCAAGTAGGTACATCGACCTCATTCGTTGTGTTGCGATACCTTCGGACCTGGGGGCCTAAAATGGACGCTTTGGCAGAATCATAATATGAAACTGCGTGTAATTCATATCCCGCAATTCATCTGTTTGACAGTTTGTATGGAGTTTCGTAAAATGGCCCACAAATTATTAATTGAAGTCTAATGTCAAATATCAGCTGTCAAACAGATGAATTGCGGGATGTATGAATTGTACGCAGATCATATTATGATTCTGCTAAAGCGTCCATTTTAGGCTCCCTGGGCAAAACAACGATTCACAGCCATAATATGATATGGCTGGTTTTATCATATACCAATCATAAGCACCATGGGTAGGTGTAGGTATTACCTAGCCATGGTGCTTAAGCTCGGTCCTATAGGGGTTCCCGTTCCAACATGTATCGTTTAGGCAGATAAAGGCTGGCGACGACGACTGTGACCTTCTCACCTAGGTGGTGGTGTGGTAGGTACCTAACTATCTACCTACCTAATCCAAGTTTTTTTCAGATTTCAACTGCCACTGACGACAGCCATGTCCTGCGGCCAGGACTATTAAGGCGACGATAACCGACTTTTAATGATTTTATACTGAAGATCACGTCTAAACGAGTGGTGTTAATGATTTGAAAAAAATATATGTTAAATGAGAGCATTTTCTCAATGACTTAATATGTGAATATTTTAGATTATGTTTATATTACATAGTGTAATTCATTTGTAAAGTTATGTCTAACGCGGATAAAAAACTGAGAATGGCACAAAATCTACCAAGCGTATTTTTCTGAAA
Organism: Tiliacea aurago; assembly: GCA_948098905.1. Classification (NCBI taxonomy): domain Eukaryota; kingdom Metazoa; phylum Arthropoda; class Insecta; order Lepidoptera; family Noctuidae; genus Tiliacea; species Tiliacea aurago. Next base: position 1,253,455 of record OX402598.1, on the reverse strand, counting down.
TCTTCACCAATTTAAAGATAATATAACTATTGATCTTTTAGTATAGGCGTTTTATTAAAATACTTTTTGTTTTGTGTATAATAAATTAATAATGCGTCAAATTGGGGACAGTGCTCCTTGATGGGCGAGTCCTATTACTGGCTGAACGTACGACGCGTTGCGTGAGCTCAGTACAGAACACGCAAGCTAACCACTCAAGGTCACTGGCATATATCTGCGTCTTAAATGACAGAAAGCCGGACTCAACTCTAATGAGTCTAAAGTTGACTATAGGCACGAATAACCTTGCTCGATCTCATAGGTCAATCGATCTACAACCCATTTCATCGATCCACGAGCCTAATAATTGAACAAAGAAACAGCCTCAGAGCATCTTACTTCATCCTTCGACGGTCAAGGGATCACGCGCGGTTCTGACGGAACATGAAACATCAGTTTCATAAACAATTGACTAACTTCGTTACGTGATTGACAAACGCCGCCGTGACAAACCGTTGCTTAACAATGCTCTGTTAATTTACAGTCGATATACACTTTATTGGAAGGAGATTGAGGCGATTTTACAATGGCTAAGGGTTATTAAGTTGGTAAAGATGTCAAACGTGCTGGCAAAAGTATTGTTTGATGATTATTTTGCACGTTTCTGAAAGTAATCGCGTTAGGTTTAGTAGGCTTCCTGATTTATGAATAAAGATCGTGAAAATAATTATGTAGGTAGGTACCTACCTACCTATTTCAGCTGCCTGGAGTTGCCCATAGGTAGGTTAGGTACCTATACTGAAAGCGCGGTCTCTATTTACCTACATAGATCACCACCTCTGAGAAGCTGAACCTGAATAAGTAGGTAGTTATAACGATAGCCTTTTTAAATATTAAATAAATTGAACCCGTAGAGGCTTTTTGCCATATCTTGAACCTATGACAAGCCCCAAAACCAAGCAAGCGTAGGTGTTACCCCGCAAATAATAAGGCTCATACCATATACATTAGCCGTCTTACTACAAAACAAAGTTTATCTTCAGACCCAGGTTTTAACCATGGAGCCATTATTGAATTTCGAACTTTACTACTTCCGTCTATAAAGTCCCTAACACAAAACTGACAACTTAGTACCGAACTAAGTTTTCAGTTTTGTATAAAGAACAGTACCTACCTATTTCAATCACAGTTACGTTCTTATTACAAAAACTGGTTCCATGGTTTAAGCTTGTCAAAATATAAATCTTGTTTTTTATAAATACGGTTTAAGGACCCTTAAACCGTATTTTTATAAAACAAGATTTATATATCATATTTATGGTACGTAATGTAGGTAGGTACCTATGCCTTCGAGGCATTCCCTATTGGTAAACTTTATAGTAATATTGACTTATTTTAAATCTGTAATTAAGACAACAAAGACACTTTCAGATTTATATCTAGGCACTGAATACAATAGGTACCTAGGATAAAGTTGTCCAACTGGACAACATTGATAAAAAAAGATTTTTAAATTAGAAACACTCAAAAAAAGGTTTCGGCGGGCCATTTAGCCAACCGTTTAAACGGCTGAAAAATAGATACTGTTATATCAGAAGATCGATAACTAACTAATGCAATGGATGGGCGCATCTATGCATGGCCATAGCATACGCGAGATACCTAACTATGTACCTATTTATAAAGAACGAAATATACCTATAAACAATGATATTATGTTAAACAGATATGTTGTGAGCGCGCAATCGTGAAGACTCGAAAACGTCCTAATTGGGACGTATTGACTTTAGTCTGCGACACGCATGGCGACGAGTAATACGCTTAGTTGAAGCAGCTAAAATATTCAAAAAATGCCAGCGTGTGTATTAAGAAAGAAGAAAGATAATTATGATACCAAAGTTAATAAAACACAAGGGATCTCATACCACATGTAAGTACGCAATATACTTCGATTTATTCATATATTTCAATTATTTTCTTAATATTCTCATATTTGGAGGTTAGAAAAAAGAAAGAAATGGAAATACATTTTTTGTAGACAAGGACGCATGCACTCCATTCACAATTAGTCTGTGATGCCAACATTCGGTGATTGGTGGCCAGAATAATGTTTGTTTACATTCACGCGCAATTGACAACACTAGCTGTCTCTTTTTTTCTTGTTGCTTTTCTATCATTTTTACTTGTACTAGTGAAATGTAAAATGAATAAAAGGTGGGTAGGTATGTGTGCTGCCGCCGCTGCGCGGAACGCTTTTTTCGGTTATTTTGTGAGTGTATAACATATCTGTATATAATACCTATCATTGCATATGAACAGTTGAACTGGCATTATGTACCTATATCATCGGAAAAGTGCTAGTGTATACGGCCCAGATAAGCACTGGGGGACGAATGATAATGGAAGAGACTAACTGTAGGACATACGAATATTTTTTCCGTACGGGATTCAAACTCGAGACCCGTAGTGCAGAAGCTGAGCCACTGCACCAATCAACCGTTCCATCTTTACTCTTAAAGGTAACCTACCATAATGTAGGTCGGCTACCTTTGAGACTTGAGTTTTGGACCCAGCAGCTACCGATTAAATTTCACTAATAAACAATAACCTTGAAACATAAGTCACAACCTCCTTCCAACAATACAATAAACAAAAAAAAAACTATTATCAAAAGCCCATACCGGTGCACGGCCACCGTCAAGTGCCACATTTAAAACTATTACAGTAATATCCACCGTAGTGCGTACGCGACGGTTGAAATCGCTGCTCCAATGGCCCCTGCACAGACCTGCAACCGCTAACGCTGTTATAACTAAAATAAGAAGTGCACAACATCTGCAATATTTTGTGCAATTCTCGGTAACAAGTGATCGAGTTTGCTAATCTAGAATCTAGATAATATTTTTAAAGCTGAATTGTTATTGGTGAAATAGAGGCCTTTCTCTTTTAGTGTTGTAAGAGGGTGAAGAATTAGTAAAAAAAAGGCCTATTTGCAGTGAAAAACAACGGACTTCAAAAAATCGACTAAGTGAAAAGTATTTTACTGAAATCTTTGAGTATAAATACTCAAAGACTGAAATGCGTCTTCGATACTTTCTCTATCTTGTAAGTTTGTTTGTGCTTTTTCCTAGTCTGATTTATTTGAAAATAAATGAATAAGTTCCTACATTATCTATGATTTTCAAACTTTTTAGAACACACATAATTATACCTACTTTCTATAGTGTTCACTTCTCACACTCATTTTGATAATTCTGGTACACACGGCTACACATCAAGCTATACATTTCCAGTATAAGCTGGCCTCTCATTGTACGAAAATCCTATACAATGCGAGATCAGCCTAAACTGGATATGTATAGCTTGATGTGTAGCCGTGTGTACTAAAACCGTAAAACATCTAACTTGAAAACTTGTTATTTCTAAAATACGAGTTTCATAAGTACATCTAATAAACGTACAATAAAACATCAAACGTATAATAAAATAGTAACGAAGTCAGTGTGACTATAGAATATTTTTGAAAAAAAAGTAATTGTACGAGTCTGTTGCCGAAAATATAGTTTTTAGAATTTTTGTCTGTAGGTATATGTTCCGGGTTAGCGCAAAAACGGCTGAACGGATTTGAATGAAATTTGGCACACAGATAAGTAGTTTATAACCTGGATTAACACATAGGGTACTTAACTTTTAATTAGAAATAAAAAAATATCATTGGTAGTTACAAAATCTAACTTTATTTATAAAAAAAACACGGAAAATCTTGGTCTAACACAACACAGTTACAGTAAAAAATTAAACAAAAACTTGAACATAACGCATTCAGATAGGTACAGCATCTTGTCCTCTTAACAATAAATAATTCATGGATCACACGATCACACAGAAAGGGTTAACAATGTTAACATTTAACGTATAGGTTACCTATGAAGTTTTGTACTTATAGACACATTGTAACTGCAAAAAAGATGAGTGTTTAAAATGTAGCAATTCAGGAGGTTCTGCATCTTAGCCCTAAGCACCCGACACAATAATATTATTCAGTCTCCTTACTGCAATTTTAAAAGAGGATTTGTAAAGCTGATAAGCAGATCGTATTTCAATGTTTACAATTACTTACATAGTGTTAGACTAAAAAATTAACAATAAATTGTAGTTGCACTTCAACCACACAATCAAACAATAGGTACGTTTACTTTTATACCCATACAAATATTAAATAAAATATTCTTCTACACAATCTGGTGACGAAACGGTTGAAAAATCAACCGTTTTAGTATACTTCATTTTACTTGTAAATGGTCACCTGAACATGTGGAAATTAATCATTCAGCTTGTTTATAATATTTTAACAGTCCTTGCTATTAGAAATCTCCATATGCTGGTGGAGTACGATATACCAAGAACCAGGCTAAGAAATACTTCGAAAAAAATATACCGTTTATAAATCAACAATTATTATCAGATAATATTATATTTTTTTATTGGGATATATCCATCAACCCGCACAGGGTCCGCGTGGTGGCCCACCCCCTCTCACAGACAGAGGAGGCCTGTGTCCCAGCAGTGGGAACATTAAAGACTGATTATGTATTGGGATATTGCTAATTAATCCCAGCAGTTAGTAGGCCTATTATTGCATCAGTTATAGGTACCTACTTCTGAGGTTCATCATAAACGTTTACAGCCCGACTGCGCGACAGCAAATAGAAGTATTTTTATACTCCAATTGTTTTCATCCTGACGTGGAACATGGACGAAATATGGAGTTTAATATATATGCTGTGTATTTATGTCTTATCTTGAGGTTTTATTGGCAGATATTTAATCAAATTGATTAAATATCTGCCAACTTGATAATTGAACTAAAAGTATAATTACGTGGTATTTGTGCACTATTTAGACCAGTTGCTAGTAACATATTATTTGAATATTAAATTACATACCATTCCATATTTAGGATTTATGGTTGTATGCAATGACGTATTCATTGGATGTATGTATTTGAAATGCACTTTTCAATTAGAATGCAAAATAATGTTAAAACGTTACGGTAAAATGATTTCAATACACTTCCTCAAAAACTGGTTCATATCGCACTACGATTAGGTTCATAATGCAATGTATTTCACACGCGTGCGATTTTTTTATTTTCCAACACGTGTGCGGGAATAAAAATTGCCACAGATAAATGCATGCTAGTTTTAGCGAATTGTTTTAGAAACATTAAAAAAAACCCGACCATCTGTAATGTACTACAATTCTTGCAATAAATAAATTTCATTTCATTTCAACTTATTTAGTTTATTTACTTTATTTAGTCCAAATTAGTTTAATGCCTCTGTTCACATCGTCTCTCGCCAGAGACGGTCCTCTCTATTCGGAGGTGATTTTTATTTTTTAATCTCGGCAAAGATGCGTCTTTACCGCGTTAATGTTTTTGGAATATTTAAATAATGTTTTTATAAATAGAGTATCATGATTATTACAATAAAAAAAACGTTTATGAACAAATTAACATTTATTTGTGTTCTAAACTCTAAAATATTTGATGTTTCTATTTTTCATATTAGGCTGTTTTTTGTTGTGTAAAAAAAAAACAAATTTTGACACAGAATCATTCTTACACGTATTGTAAACGAAATTTAGACCATCACCTGACGAGACTTATTTTAAGCACTTTAGTTTGATTTCGAAAGTGTTTTACATACTTACCAGTGACGATTTTTTTATCTAAGTAACATACCGCTTGGTTAGATTATGAGTCATTCAAAGTTCCAATATAATTTTTCGTAGGAGCGAAATAGTGCGATTTTCAACACGTTACACCCGGTTGCTGGAACGAAAATTATCGACGAATCAACATTAAAGTTTAAAAAGCCACGTGATGTGATTGGCTGTTGGAAATTCATACAACTAACGGGCGAACCCAATAACCTACATATCACCAGTTTCGGCCTACTGGAGATAGTAAAATATATCTATCGATGGTTTTAACGTCCCAATAATCTATGAGACATTATGGAATCTTACCAGCCCACGCTATCTACTGATGGGAGGGTGTATCGCCTACAACAGATAGCTATTTGTGTGAAAATGCCAAAATATGCGTCCCAATCAGTGGCGGATTTACACATTTGCCGCCAGTATAGTATTTAAATTTTGCCGCCCCTAACGACCTCTACAATTTGATACGTTACCTAATTCACAATAGTATTTAAAAAAACATGCGGGGCATTCTTTGGGGACTGCCGATAGAAGTGAGAACAGTATACATGTAGCTCATGGAAAGCGTTCGGTGACGATGACGCGAGTTCCATGTGTATGTTCATCCAAAAAGTGCTCAACGCGCCTAAACACGTTTTCACTTTATTGGCCCATAATTTGCCGCCCTAGGCTCCAGCCTACTCAGCCTGCTGGTAAATCCGCCACTGGTCCCAATATACGATTTGTTTGACAGAACAGTACTACAGATGGCAGATTTGTCTATTCCCCGAATTGCAGGGATAAACGTCAAGTAGCCAAGCTAAAATGAACTCTTTATTACGTGCAATAATGATCATAGATGTTTTTTTTATTTAAAGTAATAAAAAATACTATATTCAAATATCTCGAAAGTGGTGCGCCCTAGGCAAAAAATAACAGAAATATAACCCCCCCCCCCCCCCTTAGTGACACCCCCCCCGTGCAAGCACCAAGCGCCAACATGAATTTAAGTTAAAAAAAATCTTACATTAATGCATTAAGTTAGCCCATGAAACTCAAATTTAATTACGGTTTTTGCAATTTGCAGGTCAGTAACAGGTTGTATTTTGATTCGCGGCCCTTACAAATATGGCTCTACAGAATTATATCTTAATCCAGTAACTTATTTAGAAGTAAGAAACAAAGAAATTTAATATAACCCTAATTACACAGTCATGTTGTTTTTTAAAGTGATATTGGTTGTAATGGAAAGCACGGGAGGGCGAAGTAGAGAAACCTACTTATTTTTTTCGTTAGATAGATAGCCTTTATCAATGATTGTGAGACGCCATCCGAGGATAGATATAATTATACTATCATCAATAGCGATCTGTCTTTCACTGAAAATAAGTTATTGGGTTCGGCCGTAAACCTTCGATCAATAATAGAACTAAACACGTAGTATTATATTATCTGTGACTAAACACATCAGTTGGTTATAGCAAATTTTTGTGTTCATTTTACTTTCAGAAATCGGGCATTGAAATAGTACAAAACCTTTACCCAATTTTGTTCTTTTTCTTTCTACATACACCGACAAAAGTGATTGCTTTCACAATCAAAATACGAGACCAACTTAATACTTACAAATGTTGTATCATACATATTTTATTTTGATTTTGTAATTTACCAAATACATGTAAGTACTTTCTTGGTAGACTATTTAGTTGAATTTCTATCTTGTAGTGTTGTAAACTTATAATCAACGTAAAATGCGTTACCTAGTAGTCTGGTAATTAGACTGAAATAAGATCAAATTAAGCCCAAATCTTTTTTAAATACGGCGCTATTGACCTATGAAGGACCTATCACTATTGTGATATATACCTTAATTGTGTCAAAGTAGATCTACCTACTCAATAAAGGACACATGCCTGTGCTTTCAATACCACATTGAGAATTGTACAGAATTATAATTATTTTAATAAGTATGATATGATAACGAAAATAAGAGTTTTCTTCAGACACACTGCAAAACTTTGTATGAGTATATTACAAAACTAGCAAAATGATAAACAGCATAAGTTATGTATTAATTTATTGAAACCATACATATAATGTAGACACATACACTGCACTTTTGATACTAAACTTAATACTGGCAATTTTATCATTCTATGTAATAAATGTGTATGATACGACATCAAAATATGCTCTAAAACGTATTGATTGTCTAAAACAACGTAGAAAAGTCCAAAACACTAAATTTATATACACATCAACAGTTTATGCGTCGCTAACGATTGGTTTTACTTCATTTAGGTGCGAAACTTCTTCGTTCGACAATTCTACAATTGACACATTTGATACATTTGAGTCGTCACATCCATTTACATTTGAAACGTCTTTAACTTCATTTAAAAACTTAGAAATAACTTCGTTGACATCATTTATGTTTGTTTCTATGATATCATCTACTTGATTTGTGACTTCAATATCTTTTGTTAAAGTTTCTTCAACCGGTGACGCAGATAGGCTTTCATTTGAAGTTGATTCTTTGACTTCGTCAGTTTTAATTTCCTTAATTTCTACCTTCTCGGAGTTCTCTTGTGATGTTCCTTCTGAAATTTCGTCGTTCACAACTTCTAAGTCACAGAGGTTGATGTTAGCATTATTGATTGCCTGTAATAGGTTCTCTAGCGTTTTTTCGTCAACCTTCTCTGTTTCATTTTGAGTCGTATCCTCGCTGGTACTGGGTTGAATTTCTTCTGTCACATCTTTTACATCATCACTTTCAGCTGTTGTTGTTGCTGCTTTCTCGGCTTCAGCTCTTGCTTTCTCTGCCTTATTCTTCTTAGATTTAGATTTCTTCTTCTCTGTTTTCTCTGGTTTTTCCGGGGCGGGTGACTCTTCCTTCTGTTTGTTTGTGAGGGTGTTTAATTGACTCTGTAGGTGTGCGAGGGACTGGCGCAGTTGGGCGCAGTTTGCCGCCATCGCGTCGACCTGTAAGATTAATAAGTTTCCCGTTACATTAACTATACATAGAGTAATGACGGAAATTTCAAGCGATATACGTTTACATTTTCGTAAGATTTTTCTTTTGGGATATTATTAATTGCACATCAAATAAATAATCATCTATCAATTTATTTCCATCATTTATATACTTTTTTACATCAAATAAACTGACTGCACAGCAAATTAACCAGAACGTACATAAATATTTTGCCAGATTGAGTTAATATTTTGCCAGATTGTGTTATCTGGGTTAGGTTAGTGACCCTTAACACGCGAAGACGAGCGAGCGTCAGATACCCTCTAACTGTTGGTAAATTCAGTTACCAAAACAAAAAGGGATATAGGTACGTGGTATTGATGAAGAGCATCAGTACCACGTACCTACGTGTACGTCCCTCTAAATTATATACTATTCTAATATCCCATTTAACTAAATGACTATACGACATTCAGCCATCTGGTTAAACGTTGCGCTCAATGACTTGGCTAGTTGTCTTGTTAGTAGTCGTTTAAGATAAATAGTGGTGCGCCACGAATATAAATTGTTGCTATTTGGTTATAATTTGAGTTGAGTATTTTGCTGTGCAATCAGTAATTTTGATTGGAATTCGAATTATTTTTAGATAAACAATGTTTTTTTTTTATTTGCGTTTAAATACTACCCGTTTTTTATTAACTTGATATTTTGCCTCCAGAATTCTAGATGGTAAGTGATCACGGCCGCCTATACATCTGTCGACCTATTCTGTAAAAATCTCACCATGCTATCTTAGGTGAAGTGAGCTTTCAATAGTGTCAATTCCTAGCATCGATGACACTGACAGTTGACTCCACGCTCACTTCAACTAAGGTTTCACGGTGTCATGGCTAAAGAATAGCACTGCTGCAATATCAGAGGCTTCCCAGATGCGATGTCATCACAGAACAAAAGCTAAAATGTTACATCATCATCATTTCAGCCGAAAGAGGTTCACTGCTGGACTTAGGCCTCCCCCGAAAAGGGGGGTAAAATGTTTCATGTAAAGTCCATTTCACGAAAGAAGTCCCGCAGACGTGGCGCTGCAGGCATGAGTTATTTTAGGAATGTTGCTAACTTAGCGTATAATAATAATTAGTTCCACTTATTTCCGCGGGACTTCTTTCGTGAAATGGACTTTACCAGTAATTACACCAACACTCATTCCCTTCAAATTGACACAGCAATTGCTTGGCGGCAGCTATATTATCAGTATACACGGTGGATTTTTGAGACGGGGCAGTAAGGGCAGGTACCTTAACCGTTGTAGCTACAGGAAAATGGTCTTTAGAGATTAATCGTAAAAAAGTCGTTTGGGAGTCTCATTTCCTACGAAATGTATGGGAAAAGTTTTTTGCTATTTCTGACTTTTCTAGTATTCAAACCTCAGTTGGTAAAGTAGAGCTTTTTGATTCTTATAAGAAACAGCATTATCAAAAGTTTTTGTATAAACTGCCCATTTTCTTGTTGACTGTACATTTTTTGCAAAATCTGTTACTGCTGATCAATATGTCTCAAAAAGTTATGAACAGTCTGCAGCGGCATCAACATCGCCGCATGCGAACTACGCGTCACACTGACGTCACGAAAAATCCTGCATCGCGCAATTAGAGTTTACCACGCGACCAGCATATATACAACGTCTCGACATCAACCGTCGGGCAGTTGCCCACCAGACACAACACCCGTCTGGTCGGAGGATCCTCCCTTTTCTATAGAGGATGAGTGAACTTTACACCCTGTTCCTCATGCCTCTAAGTCTTTTAAGACCGTTTTCCTGTAGCAACAACGATTAAGTTACCTACCCTTACTGCCCCGTCTCAAAAATCCAACCTGTATAAGCACAGTGGCCATGATAGAACTTCCCTAGCCCGCACAAGAATTTTTCTAATACAAAAATATTCGACCGATATCTGTCGTCGTATCCAATTTGAAAGATTATAAATAATAAAAATCTTTTATTAGCAGGCATCGTAGGCCCATAGCGTGTTAGTTTACAAGTAACATAAAAACTATGTTAGTAGTAAAAAATTAAGCACACAATACAATACAATATTAAAACATTATCCCTTTCATTCATAAAACCCTCCTCCAGAAAAAAAAAAAAATTGTTGCAGACACTGCAATTATACTTCACATACAATTTGTATTCATACATAAATTCATGCCTTCTTTCCATGGGGGTAGGCACAAACCATAGGACGCCACCTGCTCAGATCCTTACATATTCCTTTTACTTTGTTTACGTTCATACACCTGGTCATACAAGCACGCCGGTTGCGAGTACTACGCACCTGACCTTTCTGAAGAACATCACCAATAAGGTGACCTTCCGGGCGTGGTCCCGGCATTTCCACTCACATCTGGCTTGTATTTACCTTTTGTTCGTCGCCTTTCATTCGTCCTCTCAACATGACCAAACCATCTGAGCGTACTCTTTTAAATTTTTGTCACTGCGTCTTCTTTTAACAACATTGCCATATGGCATTATTTCCTCAGCCTGTATTTTATAATATTTTAATGGCCTGGTTGCTGGGACCTTTTAGCCAAGTCTTTATTTAGTTACAAAACTTGTTATTATTGATGAAATGAATTATATTATGCATGATGATGATATCCCCGCCCGCTTCCCTTGAGTTTCAGTAAAGATGTGGCACTTTAATGAGACCTCACACGGACTTCTTGAGAGAACTTGAAGCGAAGTTGCACTGTTATGTTTCATTTGCCTACACTAATGCACGTTCACAAACACTTAATGGTTAATAATCCACCATTATTACACATTAATATTCGGATAAACACAAATTTAGAAAAATTAAACGAACTGCTGAACATGACGCTCCACTTTCCCGCCAAGAAAATTCCCTCAGCCTGTCATTTAAAGTTACAACACAGATTATGTACTGCAACTGCATGCAAGTTGTATTCAGTCAAAAGTAAAGCAAGTTAGTAGTTACCTTGGCATTGGAGGCGGGTTGCTGCGCCTGTGACGCGGGCGGCGCGGGCGCGGGCGCGGGCGCGGGCGCGGGCGCGGGCGCGGGTACGGGCGGCCGCTCGATGTTGTTGTCCTTCAGAGTGCCCAGCAGCGCTGTGCGCTCCGCCTGCAAACAATGCAATCTTATTTATTTGCAGTGACCCATTCCTACTTTACACGGTTTGTACGACTTGACAAAACATTGAGATTGCTTTATTCTATTCCTTTTTATCTTTTTTTTTTGTAAGCTTAATAATTATTAAAGAATTATGCACATAGTCTTCCGGAATAAATGATTTAAATCGGTGGCTCTAAATTTTTTTGGCGACGGAACCCTTTTGAAAAACGATATTATATGATGGAGCCCTAAAATAATTAAAAATGGTTTTTTGTGTATTCTTTAATACCTGCAGCGAACGGCACAGCCCCTGCATGTGCTGCAGCTGTCGCGCGGCCTGTATGTATGTGTGTGTGTGCCCACATACCTGCAGCGTGCGGCACAGCCCCTGCATGTGCTGCAGCTGTCGCGCGGCCTGTATGTATGTGTGTGTGTGCCCACATACCTGCAGCGTGCGGCACAGCCCCTGCATGTGCTGCAGCTGTCGCGCGGCCGCGGCAGCTCGCTCCTCGCTGGCCTGGCGCTCGCCGCACATGTCTAGTAACGCGGTCTGGGACGTCTCCCAACGTGTCTTCCATGATAGGGACTCTTTTTCCAGCTTCTTTATCTTCTTTGACATCTGGGAAAGAATGAAAGGAGTTGAAAATCTTTTGATGACAAAAAAAAAACCAACCACGTGCGTGTCCGGACGTCCGGACCACGCACAATGAAGGGTTCTGTAGTTGGGATACATTTATCCCAAAAACACACGTAGCATTTTAGTTAAAAAAAATCTCCCATACATCCCATACTTCTCGCTCCATTCCCCGACTGCAAATGGAAGTTTGTAACAGGGTTGATAAAAATCATGTTTTTTTTTGTTTGTGACATGTTTTTTTTATCTTTTTTTATCAATTAAATCATGATATTTTTTATTTTATTATAGTTTTTTCTTTATTTTGCACCGTAAATGGTAGATTTTGATTTTGTTAACTGACAACTCTAAGAAAACACTTGTATTCCCCTAAAATGGTCTAACATTGATAACCAGAGATCGGAATAGGTATAGGTAGAGCTTATTTACCTAAACTTCTAGGAAGGAAGTAACATAGAGTAGATAATACCTCCTCTAACATCCCGGAATAATTATAATGACGTTTAAATCTCGCGATTTATTTTATTTATTTATCAGAAACAATTTACATTGTGTTTGATTACATCTTAATTAATAATATTCATATAAAGTCTAAAATATCATGCAACAATAATAATAATAAAAACATAAAAAAGCATGCTTACAAAAAACAATAATTAAATTACAGTTCGTCCATTGAGTACAAATTTTTGTCTAACAGAAATGCTTTGAGCTTAGCCTTAAAAGAGCTAGTGTATAACAACATTTTCAAATCCGCTGGCAGTCTATTAAATATTTGTATAGCTTGATAATGAGGGCAATGCTTGACTATGTTGAAATTAGGTACAACTTATTTTTAAATTCCTTTCTACGAGTATTTTCTCTGGCTAATATTTCCTCCCCAGACTCGTATTCATGGATATTTTTTTTTAAATTAACTAACAACACAAGTATGTACAGGCTGGGCAATGTTAGAATATTTAAACGTATGTACGTACGAAAATTTACGTATTGCTCTTTTTGGAGAACGAAGGCTCGCTGAGAATTATAACCATAGCTTTTCCCCCAGAACTGTATACTGTATCGAAGTCTCGATTCGACAAGAGCATAATATACCATCTTTAACGTTTCCGTATTTATTACATCTGTCAATGTCCTTAACGCATAACACGCAGATGATATAGTGTAGTCTATGTGTGCTAGTTCTTTTTTTCCAATTCAGCAAATCATCCAAATGTAAATCCTACCTACCACCTAGAAATTTGACGTCTCTCACTAATTCTATATTTTCATTGTTAAAGGCATATTATCTTTATTGCCTGCAGTGGTTCGAAACAACATGATGTTCGTTTTTTTAATATTTATTATTAATCTATTTGTATTGAACCAAAACTGAAAAGCTGCCAACGTTGTATTTACCTTGTCTGTCAGTTCACTAATACTTTTCGCCCCTACTACAGCGTTGTCATCGGCAAAGACTACGAGATTTATGTCTGGAATTTTTTTTTTTATATAATTTATCAAATCGTTTGTGAACAAAATAAACAGAATGGGACCTAATATGGAACCTTGCGGTACGCCAGTGGTAATATTAATCATCAATGATTGGTGATGTTTTTGATGGTTGATGTTTTCCGCTGTCCATTCTGTTCTATAGTGCTAGTTTCTACATACATTTTTCTGTTTCTTAAATACGATGTAAATAATTGCAGGGCTCTGCCTCTGACACCATAATAATTTAGTTTAGCAATAAGTAGATTGTGATCAATCGTATCAAATGCGGAAGATAAATCTAGAAAAATCCCTGCTACCTTTAACTTATGATTTATTTTGCTAATTACATCATCTAAAAGTTTATAAATGGCATCTCCAGTGCCAATTCCTTTCTGGTAACCGAACTGTCTATCATGTAGAACTTTATTTAAACGAAGATGAGTCAATAGCCGAGATTACAATATTTTTTCAAAAATTTTTGAAAGAGTTGGTAGTAGCGAAATTGGTCTGTAATTTTTAGGGTCCGTTTTTGAACCCTTTTTATAAACCGGCACAACTTTTGCAATTTTTAATTGTTCCGGAAAAATAGGCACAAGGCAGTTGTTAAAGAATGTAGATAGTGGCCCAGCCAATATTATTATGTGCTCTTTAAGTATAGCAATAGGGATTTCGTCATAATCATGGAGAATTTGTTAGTCATAGTTTTAATTATTTGTGTTATTTCTTTGGGTGTAGTAGGCGTGAGTGACATATCATTTACAACCATTTCGCAACTTAGTTGAAGAAGCAATAGAGCTTCCGCCGTCTTAGTTTCAGCTGAATCACAATTATGGCAGATCTGTTTTGCTAAAATGTTAGCTTAATATTTTTTCAAAAATTTTTGAAAGAGTTGGTAGTAGCGAAATTGGTCTGTAATTTTTAGGGTCCGTTTTTGAACCCTTTTTATAAACCGGCACAACTTTTGCAATTTTTAATTGTTCCGGAAAAATAGGCACAAGGCAGTTGTTAAAGAATGTAGATAGTGGCCCAGCCAATATTATTATGTGCTCTTTAAGTATAGCAATAGGGATTTCGTCATAATCATGGAGAATTTGTTAGTCATAGTTTTAATTATTTGTGTTATTTCTTTGGGTGTAGTAGGCGTGAGTGACATATCATTTACAACCATTTCGCAACTTAGTTGAAGAAGCAATAGAGCTTCCGCCGTCTTAGTTTCAGCTGAATCACAATTATGGCAGATCTGTTTTGCTAAAATGTTAGCTACAGCAGTTGGCGAGTCTATGATTTGATCGTTAATTTTTAGTAAATGGGATTTCTGCTGTACTTTTTTTAACTTGTTTGTGCGGTTATTAATTAATTTCCAAGCTTCTTTACTTACATTTTTAGAGTTATCAACTTTATCTGCAACCGCATTTTTTTTGGCTATGGTCATGACTCTTCTATATATGCGAATATATTTATTTTTATAATTGAGTACACTTTCATGAACATGATTACCAGCATTTGTGCATAAAACTCTTCATTTTACTAGACGTTTTTACTCCTTTAGTTACCCACTTTAACTGTAATCCCCTTTACAAATTAATTTTTATGTCCCGTTTTTTGTAACTTTTCCGAAAAGTATTATTAAAATTTCTCAAATAACAATTAATTCCCATTGAACTCCAATTTTGATGCAATAGTCTGTCCTTAGACTAAAAATGGATTATTTTTATTTCCTATCATATTTTCTAGTAATAAATCCCCTAATTGTGCTCCATGTCCGTCTCCTATACCATTGTGGTCAATTTCACATCTTAGTACCTGTTCTTCTTGTAGATTAGTTATGATATTGTCTAAGCAGGAATACGAGTTGTTACGAATGAAAGTGGGGCTATCAAAAAGACATCTAAAATTGTAACATGCCAGCAGACTCAAAAACTGCACGTTTATTGTTTTTCAGAAGCAAATCGACATTGTAATCTCCGCAAATAATGCATTTCTTATTAAACAAAAACTCAAGTAATAGTTCCAATTTCCTCAAAAAGATATCAAAATTCTTATCATTGGGATTTCGATACACACAACATACATACACTCCAGTTGTGGTATCCTTTATGCAGCATACCTCAAAACTCTCTACGGCGTACAATCTATCAACTGCTATTACATTCTCTAGTTTCTTATCTGCTTGAGCTAAAATTAAGCTCCCTCCTCTTTTTTTCCTATTTCGTGTATTATAAGACGCTAATTTGTAACCATCTAAGCTAAAAGAAGTTACTGACACACTATTCAAGAAATGCTCAGTCAAGCATAGGTAGTCTACAGTTTTCGCAAGAGTTTGTATATAGGCTTCTAATTCGTTTATCTTGTTAGAAATACCACATATATTCTGGTGAAAAATTATTAAATTTGTACAAGTCATTGGAATAGTATTAAGATTGTTACTACATTTTACAGATACATCATTGTTACTATCCACGAAAAAAATCTGATTGTAGAGTTAAGTCGTTTGTTTTTATCACCGTATCAACATCATCAGTCTGAACCCCAACATTTTTGTAATTTATTGTTTGTACGCTAGCATTCTTAGTAGACTGTTGGCTACTCCGAGTACTCCGACTGACTATATTTTCAGTATAAGTTTGATACTTATATTTATAATTTGTATGTAGAATCTGTCTATGTATTAATCTACAAGCATGCAATTTACGCATGTAAACATCACTATGTAACGATAGAAAGGTGGATTTGTACAATTACCGCACACAAATTTTAGTAGTTTATTTACACTATTTACGTTCAGAGAGTTGTGCTTGTAAATTTGACCTATCAAAACATTAGTGGATTTTAATTCACATAATGTACAATATAAATAAGTTTGAATATTCATAGGATTGTTGTCATTTGAGCCAGCTAATATTATTACAAAATCGGTTTTACTAAAGTCTTTACACATACTTGCACATGATTTCAAAACCTGCTCAGTAGTTGCACCTTGCTTAATAAATGACGTCACTATGAACTTTGACCCCAGATAGTACTGCAGGATTTCACGAACACCACATCCAGCTTGGTCAGCGAAGATCACAACTTGTTGAGTAGCTTCTCTTTGCGAATAAGTTTGTGAGATAAGTGTCGACTGCTGGTTTTCAGCAGGAGTACATTCAATATTAGACTCTGTCTTCGAAGTGGGAATAGACTCATCAACAAATTGCGAATTCAGGATTGGGTTGACCGAGAGTGTGAATGAATTGCAGATGACATCTTTCGGTGACTTTACCTCCAGGTTTCCCTCAGTAATACGTCCCGATAAGGCTGAATTAAATGAATTTTCGCAACTATCACTATTATTCTGTGCTAGTCCGACAGTATTAGGTGGATAATTAGTCACCTTAGGAGACGGAATTATCTTTGTAGGCGTCGAAAAACAACTTGTCCTTATTAAATTTAATTTGCGTGAAGACTTTGGTGTCATGCTTTTTCTCTCCAATAAGTTTACCTTCTTATACGAGGGCGGGTCAATAAGTCCGTGACTTTTGGAATAAAACACAGATTTTTTGATAAAAAATAATTTTATTTTTCAACGTAGTCTCCCTTGAGCTCTATACACTTTGTCCAACGCTTCTCCAATTTTTTTATCCCTTCCAAAAAAAAATATTTGTCGAGGTCCTCAAAATAGGCCTTTGTTTGCGAGATGACTTCATCATTGGAGTCAAATCTTTTTCCACCAGGCCATTTCTTCAGGTTTGGGAACAAGAAGTAGTCGCTCGGAGCCAAATCTGGAGAATAGGGTGGATGAGGGAGCAATTCATAGCCCAATTCATGAATTTTTGCCATGGCAACTGCACATGTGTGCACCCTTGCATTGTCTTGGTGGAAAAGAACTTTTTTCTTGGCCAAATGAGGTCGGTTTTTTTTCAAATCGTCATTGAATCGGTCCAATAAGTTGGCATAATATTCCCCATTGATTGTTCTTCCCTTTTGAAGGTAGTCAATGTGGATTATCCCGCGTGCATCCCAAAAAACAGTCGCCATAACTTTATTGGCTGACAAACCCACCTTGGCCTTCTTCGGCGCCGATTCACCCTTAGAAACCCACTGTTTTGACTGTTGTTTGGTCTCTGGTGTGTTGTGATGGATCCATGTTTCGTCCACGGTTACAAAACGGCGCAAAAACTCCTCCATATTGCGATTAAACAACACCAAACCTTCCTGTGAAGTTGTTACACGATTGCGTTTGTGGTCGACTGTGAGCAAACGCGGCACCCATCTTGCGGAAAGCTTTCTCATGCCCAAGTGATCATTCAAAATTGAAACCACTGAGCCATGCGAGATCCCTACGGCTTCCACAATCTCTCGCACTTTCAATCTTCGGTCGGCCAACACCATATCGTGAATTTTTTCTATTGTTTCGGGCGTCCAGGACGTTCGGCATCTTCAGTGCTTGTACGGCCACAACGAAATTCAGTAAACCACTTTTTTACCATTGAAATCGATGGTGCAGAGTCCCCATAGTATTTATCAAACTTAGCCTTGGTCTCGGTAATGGTTTTTTTTCGCAAGAAATAATGCTTAATAAGCACACGAAATTCACTTTTTTCCATTTTCTCCTCAAATTAGTGAGTATTCTGATAAAAATAGCTGTCAAACACAAACTAACTGACGCAGCAAGTTTAAATTTTGACAGGAGTCAACTGACAGATGCCTGTTGACAGGAGTAGTGTTGCTGTTTCAGTAAAGAGGTCAGAAATTCAAAAAGTCACGGACTTATTGACCCGCCCTCGTATGATTCCATGAGTTTTTGATACTGACCATTATCCATTTTCAGACGGAAATTTTCACTATTCAAATTATCAATCTCTTGGTGTGCGCTTTCTAGTTCTAAGGTTAATCTTTTTATTGTATCTTTTAGATCCAAGGTGGTGTCGCTTTCATTCAACGATGTGCTCGGCAAACTCATCATAGTAGAATCTAGTAACGTAGAATTATCATTTAAAATATTGTCTAATGACGTCGATCTCTTTGGTCTACGAATAGTGATGTATTCCGGATCCATTTCGACTGTCAAAATCGATTAAAAAAAAACACAAAAAGTAAAATTCCCGACGGGTTTCGAACATGCGACCACTTGTGCGGCGAGCCGCTTCAGTTACCGTTACGCCACGGCGCTACTTCTAAGATACCTCGAAAACATAGATATGGTTGTTGGCTTGTTTAATGATTCATAATTTTTTTTTAATATTTTAATTTATTGGATTCATAATTACAAATTACCTATTGATTTGAAAAATCATATCATATTTAGTTGTGTGACAAAACATATTTTGAAACAATAGAAATCGCCACAGCGCGGCAGCGGGGCGAGTACGGCCTACTGTGACATGACTTGAGTCACACATTTTATCACAGTTTGAGCGATAAAACTGTTTTGACATAAAATGCTAGTACAAATTGACATGACATAATTTATCATGTCTTGTCACAAACGTCTTGACACCCCCTTGCTCGGCCCGCTGCTACCTGTTCCTGGGCACGAATAACCAAATATATGTACACCAAAATGTATGTAGATATGTATTCGAAGCACAAGTTTTAATAAACCAGCCAACTTAATTTTATTTTACAATAAACTTGAATTTGACACAACACTAGTACGTAACACTAAAAAATGTTATTTATATTCTTCAAATCAATAATTTGTAATTATAAATAAAGTCCAATAAATAGTTCGTGTTTTTTAAATCCCGGAATATTATTTCCGGGATTTTAGAGGAGGTATTATTCACTCTATCATAATAATCATAATCATTTATTCATTTGCGAATAAGAGTACAAAAAGAAGGTCTTAAAACAAACAATAGTGTCCATTAGCCATATCCTACCGTAAGGCATGCAAATTTACACACATTATATGTTACTTCCTTCCTCGAAGTTTAGGTAAATAAGCTGTACCTATTCCGATCTCTGTTGATAACTCTCTAAGAAAAACTAGGGTATTTCCGGGCTTCCCCTAAATTGTCAAGTTTCATGCGATCGTTTGCCGGATAAATATTGCGTCGCGCGTCGTAAAAAATTGTGTAATAAATGTGAATATGTAATTCTCATTTGTGTTGTGTTCTGAGAACGACTGGACGTAAAAAATATCCTATTTGGCAGCATTATACTGAAATACATGATTTAAATAAAAAAGGACCTTGGGCAGTGTGCAATAAATCATAAATGCCATAAAGAGGTACAGGGAATACCGTAGCGATTAAAAGACCATTTTAAATCGCGAAGCACATAAAATTAAGTAATCTGTGAACTTTTATGAAAAAAATTAAGCTTGATTTAAATCAAGATTTTTATTTAAAAAATCACTTGATTTATATCAAATGATATAATACAATCAACGCTGGTTAGTAGTCGCAAAAAAAACGTGATAAAACTACAAATTAACTACAATTTTCGGACTGATTCGTTTGCTTGTGCTGTGAGACCTTGCATTTTGGCAAAATTCATAATTCTAGGTCAACGGGAAGTACCCTTAAAGGTTTTGATTTATTAGCGCAAAAAATACAGCCATTTATGCGACATATTTTGTGTATCAAAATATGTCGCATAAATGGCTGTATTTTTTATTGCGTTACCTAAGTAACGCAGTAACGTAACGTGCACATATTTCTACAAATTTGGCATAAGGACAAAAAAGACTGTCTCTCATCTCCTCATCATCATCAAACAATCTCACCTTCTCCATTTGTTCCTTGAACCCTCCGAACATCTGATTACTCTTGACCAACGCGTTCTGGAACTCGTCATACTTGTCCGTGTATACTGCTAGCTGACCGCGAAGACCTGCAAAATAAACATTATTCTTACGAACTATTGTTTTATTCGAGAAGACATTGAAAATGGTCCTATTATATTATATACTCATTTATATTACTTGATATTATCTAAAAGTTGTGGCTGCCTCTATCTGATTTGTATGTTTTTAACCGACTTCCAAAAAGGAGGAGGTTCTCAGTTCGACTGTATGTTTTTTTGTATTTTTTTTTTTGTATGTTTGTTACGCGATTACTCCGTCAATTATGAACCGATTTTGAAAATTCTTTTTTTGTTTGAAAGGGTATACTCCCGAGGTGGCCCCATTGCCACCAAATCAGAATCTGATGAGGGGATCTCATGGAAATTGAGAGAAACCCTCTTAATTATATATGCATACTTATAGCGATTTGGGTATTTTTTAAAGTAACTCGTGCATTTGCTCTCCGAAAGCACCATTTGGTGAAGTGGAACTGATGATGGAGACCACCGATGGCCACCGGAACAATATAATAATGAGTACCTATTTAACGGGTTGCGATTAAGCAATTTATGCTCGTCATTATGCATATGGTGAGTGGCAGTTCTCCTGGTTCTTACCAAGAGAACTCCTCAACAATCAACGTCCCGGCATCGGGAAAAGCAATATTTCGTAAAAGGTGATAAGCAGTTAACATTAAGCTATTGTAACTTACATAAATTCGAAACTGACGCACTAAAAAGTGAGAAATAAAAAACTTTTTACAAAAAAATAATAACCGACTACCAAAAATAACACTACAAAGTGAAAAATAACTTTAATTTCGGAAGTCGGTGGTAAAAAACTCAAATACAGATCGAAAGACACCGAATTCCGAAATTAAAGTTATTTTTCACTTTGTAGTGTTATTTTTGGTAGTCGGTTATATTTTTTTGTAAAAAGTTTTTTTATGTACCGTATTTTTAAGCATTTTTTGTAACATGTACCTTTTGTTGGCAATCCTTAAACAAATAAATAGAACTTTTGATGATTTCAACATGGAATACCAAATCTCCTAAGGATGGCACAATACCTACTGCCGGAGGCTTTACATGAGAATCGTTCGGTCCAAGGTGCTGTATGCCAGTCGTCGGGACTGCCGCGAGTGATTGCTATCCATACTATCCTAACTAATATTAGAAATGCGAAAGAATAGAATACTCTTTATTATGTACACATAAAAATAGATTTATGTTGAAATTTGCGAAAAAGCCAAAAATTAGGAATATTTATTATAACATGGGAGCATCTGTAGCCAAACTAGGACGAGTCCTGTATCTCGGCCACCAGACCCCAAAAAACAAAATAAAAAGGGGGGGCACACACTTGACTCTAACAAAATATAGCACTTTAAACCTTAATATTTCGCAAACGGATCCCTGAATTGAAAAATGGTTTTCACAAACCCATTTTCGTTTTCCCATTTTTTTACGGCCTATCCAACGATACCACACACCATGGAATAGACCAGAAAAAAATATCATCCCCATTTTACAGATGGACGGACGGACGGACTACGGAACCCTAAAAATTGTTGAACTGATGGCATATTCACTGGTTTCGGTCCCCTGCAACTCCATGATCTTGGCTCTATACTGCGCGAGCGTGACCTTGACCTGTTCCATCTCAGCCAGCATTCGTTCCTTGTCAGCCTGGTGCTCCAAGCTAGCCTTCTGCATCTTAGCGTCTGACAGCTGGGATTCTAACGCCATCTGTTTTGCCATTTTTTCTACCTAGAATAGAATAGAATAGAAAATGTTTATTTGCGTAGAATACCTGATGTTGCCCATTATTTATGTATCATGTATTGTGTATATTATCATTTTTTGGAGATCTTAAATGAACAAATACATAAATAAGAATGTAGGTATACAGGTATATGTAAAATAAAGTTTGGTGCCAGGTACATTCTACCATTTAGCATGCAAAAATGTGTGCTTTTATCTGATACATTAGGTAATTGCCGACTCTAATTAAATAGAGAGATTAATTGTTTTCTTTTAGTAAATGAATACCTGAATGTCGTTAATAAGAATTGGATAAGTCACAGAGATTCTGAAGCGGCTATTTCGTCGTTGAATGACACCTCAATTTAATTAATTTAATTTGTAAAAATCTAGCACTTATATAAAAACTAGTAATAGATTACATAGGAGCCCCTATGTAATCTACGAGTAGTACTAGTTTTTTAATGATGTAACGTGTTTTAGAACTGAATAAAGTTTTTATTTTATATTTATTTAATTGATTAGCTACACATCAACACAAAATCTTGAAAATATTCTAAATAATAATATTCTATCTATTTATCTTGATATTGCAAGCAACCCAATAGTTGGAAGGGATATTTTCCGTCCAATGATGTGGAGTTACTCTTACTACAATGTTTAGCTGTAACTTGACTCTCGGTATTGTATGTTAATGTGTTGAATGAGTGTAACAGTATTGCTACACTGCAACTGTTGCTAAATAAATTACCATCTCGTAACATCAAATGTTGCGGTAACAATATTGTGCGTTTGTTGCTCAAGATTGTTTCCAGTGTATTCGGGGCTTAAGGCACCTGTCTCTATAAAAAGCCACGGAGGCAGCAGCTAGTCTATTTTTACGTCTATTAAGCGAGAAAATACTACTTTTACTAGAGAATGGGCAGCAGCGTTCTCTATGCATTTTAACACGATACTGCGATCGTCGACCCGCCTGCCAAGCGTGGCGTTTATGGCAAACCCCCCCTTTGGGAGAGGCCTATGTCTAGCAGTGGACGTCTTTCGGCTGGAATGATCAAGCGAGAAAATAGTTGATAGCTAGTCGCTTCCTCATCGGCGGGGGTACAGGTGCCTAAAACACCCCAATTTCTGT
Organism: Tiliacea aurago; assembly: GCA_948098905.1. Lineage (NCBI taxonomy): Eukaryota > Metazoa > Arthropoda > Insecta > Lepidoptera > Noctuidae > Tiliacea > Tiliacea aurago. Next base: position 1,229,891 of record OX402598.1, on the reverse strand, counting down.
TTACCTGTTGTTCCCTCAACTGGTACTGCTGCACCACAGACTTGAACTTCTCGCTCATGGTGATATTGTCATCTCGGAGTTTGGCATTCTTCTCATTGTTCTGTTGCAACATGGCAGTTATCTCTGACAGCGTGTTCTGGAACTTAGCCTGGGTCTCCTTACGACGTTCCTCTTCTTCACGGATCTTTAGGAGAGATTCTTCCTGAAAGATTGAGATGCCGAAATTAGGTAATATAAGGAATTAGATTTGAGACAGACTTAGGCTAGTTATAGGCCGACACAGGTCCTCACCGGACATGGTTGTTTTGGGAGGTTCCTGTTCAGGATAAAGCGGGAGGAAACGCCCGGGTGTCACCACTGTGTGGATCGCCCGGAGGACACGGTGGAGCATACGGTGGAGGTCTGCCCGGCTTGGGTGGAGCACCGCCGTGTCCTCACGGAGCCGATCGGCGGCGGCGATCTCTCGCGTCCGGCCCTGGTTCGGGCCATGGTTCGGAGCGAGAGTGCATGGAAGGCCGTCACCTCCTTCTGCGAATTAGTAATGCTTGCGATGGAGGAGGCGGAACGCGTGAGGGAGAGGCAAGGTTCGCGCCCTCGCGCCCCTAGTAGCCGCAGGAGACGCTCCGGGCGTCGGGAGTCGCAAGCCGATTTCCGGCCACCGTAGGCGCGGGCCTTCGGACGGTGAGCGATGGGTAGCTCACCGTCCGATAAGGACCAGGCCCGGGTCGACGGCGCGTCGTATTCCACGCGCGTCTCAAAGAGTTGTCAGCACCAACTGACGGGGTCCGCTAGGGCCAATGCCTGCCAGGGTTGCGAGTTTGTCCAAAAGGGATATCGTGGCCCTGGCACACAGGCAAATGAAGGAATACGGGTGGGTTTTAGTCAGTAAAAGTCTGACACGCCCTCCCGCTCCGCCCAGAGCGGGAGAAGTTATTTGATAATTTCCCACCCAAAAAAAAAAAACATTTGATTGGATACATCGAGTCTTTATTTAAGTTAAAAGTTTGAGTATTGTTCTGTAATACGGAACTTAGAATCACTATGCTAAAATTATGGTTGACCTATGATTGATAACTTCCAGCCAAGGATTGCGGAAGTCGCACTTGATCCCATAATCCCTAGTGGGAAGGGAACACTGGGGTGGTTTTTAGTCAGATACCGCCTTATTACAAAACAAGATTTATATTTTGACATGGCTTAAACCATGGAGCCAGTTTTTGTAATAAGAACGTAACAGTGATTGAAATACCGTTCTTTATACAAAACTGAAAACTTAGTTTGGTACTAAGTTGTCAGTTTTGAGTTTAGAGTTTACTTTACCATAGTCGGAATAAAGTTCGATATTTAATAGTGGCTCCAAGTCGTAAACGCTCTTAGACTGAGAAGCAAGGGCACCAAAAAGAAAGTTTTTTTTTTAACTGTCCTCTTTTACCTTTTCTGGACAGCATTTATTAGCATTAAAAGTTGGAAAAATTGCACACCAAGATAAACAAACAAAACAACTTCAAAATACTGCCTACTGGCATACTTATAGACAAAAAAATACATAATAATATTTTGTATGGAAGAAGTAGACACAAGTTATTATAAATTACAGACTATACAGGGTGTTAAAGTAACTGCGCGCCATAGCTTAAGGGTAGTTCAGTATCGATAAAGGAACCCAGGTATTTGCGCCGAACCATTCATTCTGACGAATGAACTAGGTTTGGCCTGCCCAGGGAGATGTACTCATCCCCCGAGCTACTATAAAGACCGGGTCAATGACCGTGTCACAGCCAGTTCTTCTAATTTGTTGGCCGCATGAAGACCTCTTCAGCGCTGCGCCTATGAACTCATGAGCTTTCAAGATTGCTCCCCGGGGATAAAGTACCCAAAAGTTTACCTCGCTAGCGAGTCGTGAAAAACATTTAATTAATTAATTTAAATCATAAAATTCGTCGCGCAAAAAAGGTTGCAGCCTCCAGAGAAAAACCAGCACGATCCAGGTCAAGCAGTCATCTTCATAAGGTAAGGCCAGCTTCTTTCTAATCGTCTGATGAGTGAATTGGTGGTGATTTATCGCTCCTTCCTTTCCAGTGTATATAATTTATTTAAATAAACCATTGATAGTCATTCCCGCTTCCCCATTTAAATTCTTATTTAAAGCATTTATTGCCAGCCCGCAGGATTAACTAATTAATTGAATCCTATATATGTTCCGCCACACCACCAGGAAAAAAAACACAAAATTGAAAACACAAAAAAATATTTGCAAGATCAACCTAATTTAGTACCTACTAACTTAAAATAGCAATCGTTTAGGATTAAAATTATTTTATTTGACCGTCCTAAGCCCGTTAAAGTATGAAGAAAAAAAAAATTATATCAACTAATTATCTGAGTGTGGAAGAGGGGTATCACATGAACTCCGATCACTCTCCTATATTATTACAACTAAGTCACAAAATATTACTAAGAGAAAACCACCTAACATTAGTCAACAAGTTTACAGATTGGGAAAGTTTTAGTTTAGACCTAAAAACTTCATTAAAAAGCAAAGATCAGCTCGATTCTGAAGTAAATAAGTTTAGCAATAATATCCAACAATGTGCATGGAACAATACACCACAGATTACAAAAAAAATATAGAGGAAATACCTACCCAAAGGAAATAATAGACCTATTATATGAAAAAAGGACTCAAAGAAAAAGATGGCAGCAAACTAGGTTCCCGCAAGATAAAACCCTATTGAATAACCTTACGAAAAGATTGATGAGAAAAATACAGACCTTTCAAAATGAGGCTCTCAATACTAACCTACGTCAGTTAACCAGCGACCATACAACGCAATACTCTCTTTGGAAAGCGACAAAGTCACTCAAAAGGCCAATTACACCAATTCCCTATCAGAGATGTTAACGGAAAGTGGGCCATAAGCAATGAGCAGAAAGCTCTTAGATTTGCACATCACTTAGAAGAAACCTTTCAGCCAAATGACGCGTCTGTAGACAACCTACAATTCGCGAATATTCTGCAAGATCAAAGAATTAAGCTTGTGACCCCGAAAGAAGTTGCAAACGAAATTCAAATCACTAGCCCTAAAAAGTCACCAGGGTTTGACCTAATTACGGGAGAAATCCTAAAACATCTAACGCGTAAAGCCATGGTTAAGCTTACTAGGCTCATCAATGCAGCATTCATGTTGAAGCATGTTCCTGAGCCATGGAAAGTTGCTGAAGTGATTATGATTGCAAAGCCCGGTAAACCACCTCACGAAGCATCATCATACAGGCCCATTTCCCTGTTGCCTATACTATCAAAGCTGTTTTTAAAACGTTTAAAACCTATCATAAACGAGAGAAACCTGATCCCTGACCATCAGTTTGGTTTCAGAGAGAAACACTCAACAATAGACCAAGTACATAGAATTACCGACATCATTGAGAGAACACTCGAAGATAAAAAAGTCTGCTCAACAGTATTTTTAGATGTGGCACAAGCTTTTGATAGAGTTTGGCATAAGGGTTTGATATTCAAGCTAAGACTTATGTTGCCCAATGATTTTGCCGATATCTTGCAATCATACATTACAGATAGAATGTTTCGAGTAAGGCGCGAGGATGCCTTTTCCGAGTTAAAAATTATTAAAGCTGGCGTACCTCAAGGTAGTGTGCTGGGTCCAGTCCTCTACCTGCTGTATACGTATGATATACCAGAGCTCGAAAATAATACTATTGCAACCTTTGCAGACGACACCGCTATTATGGCTACAGGTTCATGCCATACGGAAGCAATCAGTAAGGTACAAATTGCTGTAAATAAGATTCATGACTGGGCAGAAAAATGGAGAATCAAATTGAGTGAATCGAAGTCACTTCACATTGATTTCACCAACAGGAAATGTGATTACCACCCAATCTTCATAAATGGCCAACAAGTGCCATACGCAAATACAGCCAAGTACCTTGGCATAACGCTTGACGTGAAACTGCGCTGGAAAGCGCACGTTAAAAAGAAAAGACAGGAGCTAGACATGCGTTTTAAAAACATGTATTGGTTGATTGGACGGGATTCCTGCATAACGGGATACATAACAAAATTTTATTATACAAGCACATTCTTATGCCAATATGGACTTATGGCATCCAACTCTGGGGCTGTACTAAACCGACCAATATAAAAATAATACAAACATTCCAGAATAAGGTACTCAGGAGTATGGTTAATGCGCCCTGGTATATAAGAAATGACGACCTCCATCGTGAGTTAAAAATGGAACCAGTCACCAACCTAATTCAAAAATTTGCTGAGGCCCATGAACACCGACTCCACCAACATGTGAACATCGAGGCAATTCAGCTGTTAGACCAAACAAATATAGTGCGAAGACTAAAACAAACAAAACCTTTTGAGTTAGTGTAGTGTAAAAAGTTTAGACATAATAGTGACAATGACACACTTAAAACACATGAACAAAGTGTTTATAATAATATATTAGACTCTAAGAAAGTGGAACGGACTTGTTGAAAGTACAATCAGCACTATTCTAAGTTTTATAATAATTACCACGTAGCAAATTAACTTAGATTCAAATTACTTATTAGTCTTATAGGCTAGATTGTAATTAATTATTAAGAACCTGGTTCTTTTTAATAAAAGATAAAAAAAAAAATAAGAAAAAATTTGACCGTCCTAAGCCCGTTAAAGTATGAAGAGACTTATTTTTATTATGTTTAGTAAAAAATTTTGTTCATGTTTTTTTTGTTTTTTTTTTCCTGTGTACCTTTATCGATACTGAACCTACCCCTAAGCTATGGCACGCAGTTACTTTAACACCCTGTTTACATCTTAAGCCTTATTACTAACCTTGATAGCCTTATTCTGTTTCTGGAGCTCCCTGCAAAGATTCTCCAACTTAGACTTAACAAGAATAGTCTTATTGAACTCCAGCTGTAACTGATCCTTTTCCTTCAGCAGCATCGCATGACGCTTGTCAGACTGTTTAATGTAAAACTGCATTTTCTTATTATCATCGGCAGTCTGTACGTATTTCTTACAAACTAGAGACAATTTCTCCTCCAGCGTTGGTACCGAATTCAGTGATTTCATGAACTGTTCTACATTTTTATCATCCCTTTTTGTCCGGTCATCCCGTTTTCCTTTTTTTACTTCAAGTGGTGGTGGCGGTGTTGAAGTTTTCTCCTGTAATTTATAAATTTAATATGATGAACAAACAAACTTTATAAACATTTTGGTTGAAAACTGAAATAACTAGGTATTTCTTTTAGGGCAAGGCTCTTTAATGGGAATGATCTACTATATTGACTTTCGTTTCTAATGTTGAGAAACTATGGTTTAAAGTTATTTTATTTATGTAAGTACTCATAGAATATTATTTTTGCTTGTAAAAATTATACTTTAAATTATAAATTCTTTTATTAGACTACTGGACAAATAATCATAATCAAAGTCAAAGTCAAATTGTTTATTTCAAATAGCCCCATTTAAGGCACTTTTGAACATCAATATTTACAAAAAAAATAGAATTGATTCTAATCGCCCTCTCTAAAAGGTAGTTTCGTATGGAGAAGAATGGGCAAGAAACTCAATTATTTATTAATTTGCGAATATGGGTACAAAAAGAAGGTCTTAAACAAACAATAGTGTCCATTAGCCATATCCTACCGTAATGCATGCAAATTTTTACACACTATATAATATGTTTATCCTGTAAATATTCAGTGAAAGAGTAACACGCTTTTCTTTAGTAACAGTGTTTTGATATTGTTTTTAAATATACTTATATCACTTATGTCCAGGAATGAGTTTGGTAAATGGTTATATATGCGTGGAGCCATACATAATATACTTTTATTTAACAACACTGTTTTATTAAAAGGTAAACATATATTGAATTTGTATCTTTTCAAATACATGTTGTTTAGTGAATTCCCTATAAAAAAAAGGTACATATCCCTCAGTACTGAGGGATTAATCTACCACTCAGATAAGTATGTGTGCAATATGTTTACACACAAAGTTATCAACTAACGATTATATTTAATCATAAAATGTACTAGTAGTGAACCATACTAGTGTTACTCCATGTTCAAGTAACAATTATTACCATTAAAAATATATACAGGGTCTTTCAGGAACTTAAAAAGAGAGGAAGCTATTTATAGCTATTCCAAATGAAGGAATAAATGAAGGAATAACTTGACCTAAATGCAACAATTTCTAAGACCCTTTATTTGTATTCTGTGCGTCTTAATCACACGAAATTTGACTCTGACAGCTAAAAATGCCGAATACGTCGATTAAAAATATTTAGTAAATATCGTTCAAACAGCATTTTTATAACTTCTGGTAACATAAGGATTTAACAATTTAAAGTTCCGTGAATTACAGGTGTTAGCTAATAATTTGGCAACGGGCTGCCGTCAACCATAAAAGCAGAAAGCATGTGAAACGTGCTTCCGAATAAAAATATCAAAAACATTACGGGAATTGGCAAAGTGCCAACAAACTTTAAGGTTAACTATTTCTCCCCTTTTCGACATAATTTTAACATTAGACAAGCTTTGTTAAACTTAAAACATAGTTAACTATCCATCTATTATAATAATAGTAGCACAATTCGAGCTAAATGCCGGTAACTTGCATGCAAAGGAGTTGAGTCGTTTACCGACATCCGATAGCGTTCTATTAATAAACCGCTTGGAATAATACAAAGTTAACACTTACAGTAGCAGTTTTGTTTGGTTGCACATTTTCTGTGCTTTCTTTTTGAGTATCTTCCGTTGCTGTTTCCATTTTCAAACAATTTAACTCTTCTGAAAAAATTCTAAACAAAACGGAACAAGACGTTTCTGTTAGGGTTGTCCACTGTAGAGGTGAGACGTATATTGTAAACGAGTCTCGAGTATTTAGGCGTAGGGCGTTTGACACGGTACTACCATACTCGTCGCGTCCAGTTGCGAACTTGCGAGTTGCGACTCATTCGGACTCGCTCGGACTCGGAGACGTTCGGTTCAGCACTCAATGTTTGCGAGTCGATTTATTTGTTTTGTGTTTCTAAACCTAATGCCCATACTAATAAAATCATTATTACTTGGTAAGCAGAATGCATTATTATTTGTTTGCAAGTCAATTTATTTGTTTTGCGTTTCTAAAACTAATGGCCATACTAATAGAATCACTATTATTTTAGTAAGCGGCGTGCATGCTGAGGAAACACTCTAAGTTACATCTAGATTATGATAAGCTGCAAAGACGCAAAGGCACTTCCGTGTGCGATTTAGTCCAATGCCCATGCCGTTACAAATTTTCCAGCAGCTCTCGACTGTATAATAAAGTAAATAAACTTATACCATAAACTCCCTGACTAAACACGAAAATCAACCTAACAAACTGGTTGCAGAAGTTAACGTATGACGAAACCGAGAATCTAATTACAAAGGTCTCTTAATAAAAATAGAACTAATACTGGATTTAGATTAGGCCAATTTTTGTTCTTAATTTGTTTTTGTTTTTATGTTGTTGTTTGTACTTGCATGGCACCCAATACCAGTTGTATATCTGGAGGAACATTGACTCCTAAAACACAGGCTTTTAGCCTAGTTTAGGAGGCATCAGTTCGCCCTTAAGTACATTATAGGACTATATTGTACAACATTTATTTAATACTTGTGTACTTATGTATGTCTTCAAAGTATACAAATAAACATTTTTTTATTTTTATTAATTGTACATGGTAAGTACATACCTACATAGTACGTATGTATGTACTACAAAATCTGACAGTCCTTAGCAAGTATGAAGGGAAATTTTCAATAAGATTGAATTATTAGATATAATTTTTTTATGTAAATTTAGAAAAGATACCCGGGCGTACCGCGTATACTCAAATAGACGTAAATAATCCATAAACCGTAATTTATACTCCATTACTGGATCTCGAACTCGAGTTTCCAAAGACTCGCTAGGTAAGGAAACGTCAATAAACTCGAGACGCCTAAATACTCGCAGGCCTAGTTTTTGGAATAAGTATTTAGGCGGATGCGTACTTCTAAGACTCAGTACAATTTTACCTAGTATATCTCACCTCTAGTCCACTGACTGTAGTGTAGGGATGGGTAAGGCGAAAGGAGATCGATTAATCGAAGAATCAATGTTTAAGGCCCAAAATATCGATTTTTTTAAATCGATATGCAGTACTGAATCGATTCAGTGAATCGATATTTCACCCTTGAAAATCGCCATTAAATTTTTAGGGTTCCGTACCAAAATGGTAAAAAGGAAACCATAAGGTGAGACTAATTGTCTGTCTGTCTGTCTGTCACACCTCTATATCTCAAGAACTGCTAATGCTATCAACTTGAAATTTAGAATAGTTTTAGATGACGTTTGCCCAACTATTTTGCAAATAAGAAAGAAATTTAAAAAAATATACCTTTTTTGCAAAAGGGACTGAAAGGGAAAAAAAAAAAATTAAGTGGGGCTTCTAGGGCATGTGGGGTATCATATGAAATAACGCTGTTTGCATATTCCCAAACATTTTTTATTTTTATTTTAGGCAGCATAGTTTCCGATTTTTGATGAAAAATGTAAAAAAAAACTACCGTTCTACCCTTATCTCCGAAGTTTGCATAGATAAAAATCTGAAATTATTCTATGTGATAGAAGTTTATGTAAAGATTACAGGAAAAATAAAACGATGTCTCTAAATAGCACAGTTTTTCAGAAATCATCAACATCATATATACGTACCGGAACCCTCGGTGCGCGAGTCCGACTCGCTCTTGACGGGTTTTTTTTGTTTATAACTCTATTTATCACGACCTTCACACAATAGCCATGATGTATAATTATGACTTAAGTATGGTAGGATCATGTTCCTTGTGAGCGCCTTTTTAAAATTGCTGGCAACATTGCGAATGAGGAACCGCTTGGATCCCAGTAAAGTCAACGCCATGAGACGAGATAAATTTCATACTTTGGGATTTAAAACTTTAACTGAAATTGCGTATGGTTCAGTTTCCATTGCAACTAAAATTATTTTATGACGTTTAGCGATAATTTCTTCATTCATAAATCAACTTAGATATCTTGAGTTTAAAGTTAATAGTTGTATAATTTGCAATTTTATGTATTTATAGCTTCTCATGACGGTTACTTTAGACTTGACAAAAAACGTATTAAAAAGTTTAGATACGAAACATTGGGAACCTTAACTTTTTTCAAATAATAAATACATTTTGCAAATAAATGTCTTCTTTCATACGATCTGACTTTGATATGGAAATGAAAATAATTGTTATTATCGAATTCCCAGAACTAAAAAAAAAGTGATTTTACCGATAACAGATCATTTAATAAGGTATCTTTCTTACTTTTCATAAAATGGATTTATATTTACATTATAAATGCAAACATGGAAAAAAAAAAAAAAACAATCTTTTAGACCTCAATTTTTTGTGAACCGGTACATCTAAACCTATATAATATGTATCCTACATATTGTATATTTTTTCCCTTTGACACTTTAGTATATTTGGTAACTAGGTGTACATATCTCAATCGCTTATGGATAGTGAGTATAGTGACATAAATAAAAAAAAGAATATTTTGTTTTAAAACATGCAATTATACCGTGGTAGCTATAAGTTTTTTCGTAACTTCATAACTTAATTCCTGGAGCCAGTTCCTAATCTTCATTTTACACTTAGTTTTGCTAAGATCATAATTCGATATATATATCTTATTGTAGAGAAAGCAACCAAGGTAACAAAAGAAACTATTAAGTACTGATGACTGTCCAACAAAATATTAAATGCAAAGCGGATTCACGCTAGGGGGTGCGTTATTTACACTCATTGCGAAAATAATTACTATAATTTTCGCAATGTGAGTAATATTTAAAAACGATAAATATGAAAAAAAAACGATCGTGCCTTACAGTAGTCGCTTATGATGTGTACACATCAAACATCAACAACAACAACTGACATCTCACCTTGGTTATACTATAAGCAACTGAGCAGCGAAAGATAAAAACCTCAAAATTTTAAAAAGCTAAATATCTACTGAAATATTAATTATTCATTACTAGTGGTCGCCTGGTCGAAATACGACCCCATCTACTTACAATTGATATATTACTTACAAATTCCGTACTAAGTACACTAATTCCATGCTAATATAAAGTACTTACTAATTCCATGCTAATATAAAGTACTTACTAATCCCATGCTATTAAAAAGTACTTTTAAGTCGACTTAAGTACTTATTCCATGCTCAAGCTTACCACTTCCGTCCCTTTTCACGAAATATCACTGAACGCAAGAGGAAAGATGTTACACATAAAAAAAAAAGTGTGATGCTTGGCGAAATGTTAAAATAATCGAGTTTGTTAAATCTTTAAAATGTAATCGATGCACCCAGCTTTCACATCTATAATCGATTAAATATTGAAAATGCAAAACATAGCAACACAACAAAAGCACGTTCAGAAATTAAGTATTCTGAAATAACCAATTATACTCAAAAAGTATTGATTTGTTGTATATTAGGTCATTATTATTTACATATTATATTCATTGATACGCGAATTCTTCATTATTAAACAATAATCATTGTTTTTGAACGTTTTATCCGGTGAAAACTAGATATTTTCGGTTAGACAAATAAAGTTGCAATACTTATTAATTTCTCCTATTATAGAAGGTTTTTCTGAAATGTAAGACAAATTCAATGTAATACTGCATCATCCTCTTATATCTTAAGGATATGATGAGGCTAAAAATGAGATAAGTAAGCTCATTCTTAACGTTAGCACTTTGGTTAGCAGTCTGTTGAGTCTGTTCTACGGGGGATACGCTAAGGTAGCCCGCGAAATTCAAATTTTCTTAAGTTTTTGGTGTGGTTTTACAGAATTATAATCATTAGAATCAGCAATACAACTTTCTAAGTTCATAGATTTTACGAAAAGAGTTTAGTTGTATTGCTGATTCTAATGATTATAATTCTGTAAAGCCATAATTGTTAAGGCCATGAATCTTAATCAACATACAACCTGACACAGACCTGAAAATTGGATTCCTCAATAGCCATAGGCAGTAGGTAGTTTGTTATGCACTCTTTTCCCTTTAATTTCTGCTTATTATTTTAGCAAAATCAAATAATTTTGATTTTAGGATTTATTCTATTATCTGTATTAGTAGATTTTCTAACCGTAGTTTTCTAAACACTATTGATTCTGCTCTCTCACTCGCACGCATTCCGTCAAAAAGAAGAGAAGCGACCAGTCGGTGAGTAATCTTTTCTCTGATAAAAAATATTTAAAGAGGTACAACGACGCAATTTAGTTTCCATATCAGTCCCGAAAGACATTTTGTGAAATAATTGAGTGTATTATTACTTCGGTGAGTACGTTTATTTTACGAGTAAAATTTTTATGACACCGGCCGCCAGACGTTGGACGCAAGCCGTTATTTTTCAAGATTTTTGTAAAGGTCAATGCGCTTTGATGCCGCAGGACGAGATATCCAACTCTCTGGGCATGGGCGTGTGGATTACACCGCGTATTTGCATATGTAAACGCGTTAAAAATCTGATTCCACCGTATTTTAACACGCTAAGGCACGGATCATTGGAACAAAAGAATCAACCGTTATATTTTGTTTGCCGCATGAATGGAGTGACCGCACTTCATGTACGAACGATAGATTCATTTCTTTTACAGTTAGACATCTAAAATGATACATAATTGCAAAGTTTCATGTGCTCTCATGCTCTCGTGGTTTTTTCTGCTGCCTTGTAAGTAGGTGCGATAAATTTTGTTCCGTTATGGATTCAATGTGCTACGGGTGTGTACATTTTTCCTTGTCGGGAATGTGGCTAGCAGTTTGCATTCTATAAATAAAACTTATTTCGTTGTTACCTGCATACGCATTTTATGTTTTTTTTTGTTATCTTTCTGGTCATGGCATTATGACGCTATTGTAAATAGGATCCATGAACTCTTTGTATGCTAAACTTGAAAGTAACGTAAATTGACAGGTAAAGTTTTTTATTTAAATTCAATAACATTAGAATAGTACTGTTAGGTTATGTAACAAAACTGTTGTCAGAATTACTTGATTAATGTTTACAAAACATGTCACTACTTTTTTATATTTTCTATCTGAATAAAACTCATGGAATAAGTGTAGGAAGTTAGATTGCATTACCAAATCAGTATTTTTACCATAATTCTCTTGGCATTTTGAGGCCATAAGTCCTTGAGGAAAATAATAAAAAACATGTAAGTACTTAAGATGTACATAGTATGTAGTTAGATAAATAAATTGACCATAATCTTTCCATAGACAGTATTTAGGTACTTACTTACTATATCAAGTCCAATGACCTTTCATATCATTTGTCAGAGTTTATCATTTATTTACATTACACTAATGTCCTTTCATGATTGGCGCATAGAACTAAGGTACAGTGCCAAATTAACTAAATCTGTAAATACTTTTCAATATGTTGACTCATGATTGGCAAAAAGATGACTGTCATGATTGCGATGAAAAATACCACTGTTATCATTACAATACAATGAACTGATTGTCTGATTGTTGTAGGACATAATTTGTTTAAAATCTAGAAATCAAATGCCTCTTTGAGTCTACTACCTTAAATTAGTTCTAGTTTATACACAATCCCAGAAAAAACATATCCTTTAATCCCTTTAATCTCAGAAAAGTCAGCCAATGTATTGGCTTCGGCTCTTTATTTTCACAACATATAGTTCTCATCTTAAGTTTAGTGTTCTCATAATACTCTTCTCTCCTGTGGACTCGGCCATGGCCATCTTAGACAGTATGTCTCCATAGAGTTGTGAAAAAAGTATATAAAAAAGTTACGACTATACCTTAAAGAGATACCCTTTGGTTCCAATAATTATTCATCCAAATATCTATGTCCTTTTGTTAATGAAGAAATGCTTATTATTGTGAGAATATTCCAAAATGTATCCCGTAGCTTTCAATTTTCACTGTAGGTACTGTAAATTATCCTGTTATTCCATGTGAAATATAGATGTACTCTAAAGTAAATTCTAACATGCTTCTGTTAGCTGTATGAACATTTTTTCATTCATGTTTTATCAATTGAATAGGCTGATTTCAATAATCAGCCTATAAAACTGCCTTACATAGGCTTCTCTAAGCTACGCTATTACAGATGGTATAACAATTGAAAAAACGAATGGCAATATCTAAAAGGTTTTATACCGAAATTGGCTATATTTGATAATACAATAAACATGTTTGGAGTAAACCCTTACTCAAGTAATGTCTAATATTACTGTCAGTAGGATAACTCCTGATTGTAATAAAAAATAATAATTTAGACCACACCTACATTCATTTCGCAATTCTCAAGTTTACGATCGTGTCAACTGACTTATAAATTCAATCGCAATATCCATAAAATGCTTATTCTCAACAATATCACCCGTATAATATTTCCGATTACACAAAGAGCCTTCAGCTCCGTCAGTTGCCTTCGACCACAAAGGACGCTACTCAACCGCAGACCATTCCCGGAGGTTCTACTCTGAGCCGCCGAGCGTCAGTGCTCCATATTAGCATGTACAATGTTATTATTGCACCCACTTCCTCCAGTGCGTGTATCAACATTCCGATCTAATGAACCTTCATTTATGTGCATGTTTTGTTCGGTATCGTGACTGATAATTAGTTTTGCCCTGCTTTGAAGCAAAATCCATTAATTTTCGTCAGAACAAAGATGCTGAAAAGACATTTCGGCAGTGATAAATAAGTTAGCGACTATTCGACTAATTACATAAATTAACAGTTTTTTCATCCTGCACTTTTTCTGGCGTTTCGCCAATTCCCGTTTGCTTGAAGGCACTGATCGGGATTTCGTTGGCAAGCGAACTTGTTATTACCTTGTTATCCTGTTTTCCTAAAAGCTAGTTTTCGGGTTTAGAGAGGATAGATTTTTATCTAACACACCCAGAAATGGGGTCGCAAGGCTTAGGTTGCATAACATCCGCATCAAATAATGAGCCGATGTTGTCTTTATAGTCGAAGTACAGTCATGAAGGCTTTGGTTAGTGACCAAAAGCAACTAATTAGGATTCTCTTTGACACTGATATTCCCTTGATGAGAAAGCAGAGATAGGTACCTATTACTAGTTGATTGTCAATCGCCTCAATCAGCAATAGTGAAAGCCTGGATTATCGCGTGCGTATGGATTCTTAAGTTTCTCTCGGGCAACTGAGAACTAGACGACAAGCAGTTACATCTCTAAAGTTTTATCTCCAAATTAACGTTGAATCTAATTATAACTTCTGTTTCTAACGGAAGTATGCGACTTCCTTCGTTAAAATATGTTTCGTCGGGACGACACGGGATACAGACTTCTATTTTGTCCCGAAATATTTCTCTTCTTAGCTTATGCTGAGACGAAGGAACATGAGTAACTTTTTCCATTAGCAACTTATGAAAAATCGCATTACTGTCCCAAGGCTTTATGGAGCAACAGTATGCTTTTGTATTTCAGTTCAGACTTTCTGATTACTTTAGTTGGAATCGGGATTAGTTCTTCTTTAGTTAGTAGTTTTCCACTTTTGGGTGTGGTGTTTTGTGCTCTTCTTTTTCTATCACTCTATAATAATGCTCTTTCTGCTGTATTGGTGTGGTTTGGGAAGTATTCTTCTTAGCGCTTTCCTGGTCAATTAGTTGCTCATCGCAAATCATCCATATAAACACTTTGTTCAAGACTATTTCCAGAACATTCGAATTTACTTTGATGATTTCAGAATACTGACAGTCTCTTCGAAAGGAATCGATCTCTCAAGAATACATAAGGAGGTTCCCGTTAATTAAGCACAAATCTATAGAATTCATAAACGTGATGAAATGTACAGTTTCTCTGAAGTAGGAACAAGTAGATAGCATTGCTTCCGAGGTTCGTTAAGTAACCGGGTTACCCTCGGCTGATTACAAAGTTGTGCCTCGATCACAAACTGTATAGATACTGTTGTACGTACTAACTTGTACGTTTCATTATAAATAATTAATTTTAGAGTAGAACGTTCTAAATTACTGTACAATGTGTTGTATTCGAAGGTCTGTTTAAGTACTTATCATAGAATTCATTCTAGTGTTCCTTTATGTTGCGTGTCTATGGATTTTGGGGAAAATAGGTTAATCTGATTTGCGGTAACATTAGGCGCTTAGTTTAGCCTGACTACAGTGTATAGTCACGTCATAATCATGTTGTGATAGTTTGTTATACTTATATGGACGAGACGAATGTTTACGACAGCCATAT
Organism: Tiliacea aurago; assembly: GCA_948098905.1. Classification (NCBI taxonomy): domain Eukaryota; kingdom Metazoa; phylum Arthropoda; class Insecta; order Lepidoptera; family Noctuidae; genus Tiliacea; species Tiliacea aurago. Next base: position 1,214,553 of record OX402598.1, on the reverse strand, counting down.
TAGATGTGAGGCCAGGCGGGGATTGAAGCGACACCATGGCACCAGTCAGGATACCACTAATCTGTTACAATTATAGGTGGGCCCTGGAACTTGTCTAGTACCGAAAAGCCGGTACAACTAGTTCTTAATTCAACAGTGGGTGAACGTGGGCTGTTAATACAGACAAACATGCCCAAGCTGCAATAAAACCCAAATTATTAGGCACGCGAACTTTATTTGCGAGCCGTTTCGCTTCGTGGCCACCTCAACGCCCTAATTTTGACCAGTCGACCTTCCCTATAAGGTCTAAATTCAATTATTTTAAAAATTATTTTAAATTCATCTCGTTTGTCTGCGTCTGCGGCCATCAAAGGAGTATTTAATGCGATCTGCGCAGTTATCTCGTACGCCCTCTGTGCACTTAGCTTGTTAATGTACAAGTTATAAGTGGTTTATATACAGACTTGTTGCCATGCTGACTTCAATAAAGACGCCTGATATTTGTTAGAGTCTATGGAATATTTAAATACAGCCCATGTTCTTGCTTCTTGGTGTCGAATCGAAGGGTCTTTTTGGGATCCAATATCGATTGAGTGGTTTTTTCTGAGACTTGAATGCTCTTTCCAAATACATCTTTCCTTGTTTTCCTGGTCTTTGGACCATGATAAAAATCTGATGTCAGTCATGATGATAAATCTATTTATGATGCATCTTGCATCTTAAACTAACTACGATTGAAACTGCATAACATTGAATATTGAAATCATACTTATGTAGCAGCAGTTAGACCATTGTTACCTAACTCATCGCAGATTTTCCAGGCATGATTAGGATTCTCGTCGCTTATCGCTTTACCCAATAATAATAAACTCACGCTTGTAAGCCGTGAGTCAGACATTAATATCGATCGTAATGTAACCATACCTTCCGGCTGGCTTCCTAGATCGAATGACCGGTTGTAGTCCTTACTAAGTATTGTACAAACTTGGTAATGAATAGTTTTATGTTATAGGGTACGCACACAATGCAAAAGGGCTTCTTGTCTCGAATCATCCAAGCCGCACTTTCAGCTACATTTGGGGATCTTATTTAATGTTTTCTTACTTTTCTTATTGTGATTTCTTCCTTTCGAAATCAATTGCTCATTCGATTTACCTATCTTCACGTTGTTGTTACTCTCATTACTAGGATCTTCATCTTATGATTCTTAATAAAATATTTTCAAAACATTTCAATCTATGTTTATGATGAACTACGCCACGCAATGTAGTAGATGGAAATATGTAATTAAAATTCACGATGTGAGCCGTACCTTGCACGCTCGGCGCGCCCTTACCCATGTGTCCGCACCCTAAAACGGCTGGGTACCGAGTATTGAGTGATTCATCGGGTAAACCTACGTTCGTATTGTCTTTATGTCTAGTTTAAAGCCCCCGAGCACAGACAGGTAACGTAATGTCGGTAGTGATGGTTTCAACATCGCCTGATGTATTGCGAGTTTAGGGATATTTTGAACTAGCCACGTTATAGAATTTATTAGTATTTATTACGATGTGCCTTAATAATTTTACAATTGATTTTTATTAAATGTACTTACGTTGAAGACATTACCTTATCGGTTCTCTTCAATAGGAAATAATTATGAACTCGGAAGTAATACTATTTCTAAGTGCTTTTTAATATGATTTTATTTATATGTTCTGTGTGATAATCTTTGACTTAACATTAACCTCTAACCAGCATGTATGACATATTTCCATGAATGCATCGCTTTTTCGTTACAGTGTTAAACGAACTCACACATTACGTAAAGACATCTCTACTCTATAACTCGTCAACTCTGCTAGGCTGACTGGTAGGATGGCTGCCAATCGCGAGGCTTTAGAAAACTGGTAAGTTTAATATTATCCCTTGCTGAATAAATTGTTTTGTTGCCGTTTTAATGCACTAGAGGTACGGGCAGAACCACATTGACGACACGCGGCGTCATGCAATTTTGGTCGCTTGATGGCCAGCGCTAGCTGACAGGCAATAATCCACCAAATGACAGATGAGGTGATGTGGCTTTGCGTGTTGGTAAAATGTGGATCTGCCTTTAGTGTTTTGATTTGGTAGTGCTCTTTACTTGTTTAGTGCCACCTATTTATGGTTGTCTTTGTACTTATCAAGCAATGATAAAATTGAGCAATACTAAACCAAAACACAGTAATTTGCAGCCGTATTTGATTTTATCTTGGTTCTGATGACTAGCGGTTAACGCGTGTCTGGGTTTATTGATTGTACACGCGCGTTAGAACATCACGCAACGTCTTTTTTTTTGTTATCTAGATTTTAGCGGCCATTTTTGATTTCCGATCTATTAGTGTTTTGCCTTGCTAGAGGACAGAGATAGATATTTGAAGTTACTTCTTTTGTCAAGTTTCTCTTAAACATTGGTAATTGAAAATGGCTGTAAAACCTAGCCTTACACAAGTCTGCAGTTTGGGTGCGGTATTGTGGCGTCCTCCGTAGATTTGAGGTTTTTATTGCCAACAAATTGACCTGTTGTTTACTGTTTTCTGTTTTTGCGGTCATCTTATTGCTTGTGTGATTAGTTCTTGGTACTTTGATTAATGATTGTCATCTTTTATTTCCTTTCAAATATAAAGCATTTTATTCTTCTGGCTGGAAAATTTACAAGCATTTTCGTTTTATCCTTTTCCTATTGCCGTAAATCAAATTGTATGGGGTTGATATTAAACTGTTTTATAATCACGGGGTTGTTACTATGAATACTTGGCATGACAGATAATAGGCTCGACGCACGCTAATACATGATATTTGTATTGAATTTTTGATTCCCATGTCAACGCGCTAGCTAGGTAGGGTAGATGCACGATTTTGAAACACGACATTTTATTTTGTTGTGACGTAAGTTTTTACCCATTCTCCTTTATTGATTTGTTTGCATCTTTTTTTGGGAGTATGTTTTATATTTTTGCTTGGTTTGTTAATAATTGTAGTAAGTAGGTCTTGTATGTGAATGTGTTGATGATTTTCAAAATATGAGGTGTTTTACAGGGCAGAAATTAATGGTAGGTACACACGGCTACACATCAAGCTATACTTTTCCAGTTTACGCTGATCTCGCACTGCACGGAAATCCTATACAATGCGAGATCAGCTTATGCTGGAAATGTATAGCTTTTAATGTGTAGCCGTGTGTACCATGTCCTGATTTTAGAATCTTCACTAAAATTAAGTAAGAGCAAATTCTTTCTTGGAAGTGGTAGTTCTATCAGAAATGTATTAGTTTTTGTACCAAAATGCATATTAATAACAGGAAGATCTTCCAAGTCACATTGTTTGAATTCATCTATTACCAACTAAAAATAAACCGCAACTTATCCAAGCATGACGCATAGAGTTTCTGAAAGTTAATTAAAGTTTTACATTGACTACTAAAAAAGTACCTACTTAAAATTACTGCTATCATCGGCCAGACAGGACTAGCTCCACAGTTATTATTTAATTTGGCTGCCATCTTTTTTGCAGATTGTTTATTTACCGCGCAAACAACTGTCGATAGGACGCCATCTTGGAACGCCATCTGCTAGCCATATCGTTCCGGTCTTGTGTTCAATTGTATTTAGATAGCATGCTGTTATAATAGCTGGAAACTTGTTATTAGTATCCGTTTGTTCTTGTATAATAAGTAAGTATTAATGTTTACAGCTAAATATAGGTTTTCTACTCTTTATACTATCATTATCAATTTATCATTTAGGTCGGTCTGTGAAACGGATTGAAAGAAAGAAAAGTGTTTTGGATGGATATAGAAAACCATAATTACTGCTAAGAATAGGTACACAAGGCTGATGCTGATTTCGCATTGTATAGGATTTTCGTACAATAAGAAGTCGACTTATACTGGAAATGTATAGCTTGATAATTAATTATGTAGTGCAGCAGTGTGCTGTGGCAATGTTCAAAATATTCTACTGTTGAATGTGGCCTGCCCAGACTGCCGCTAATTGACAATCATATTGGAAAACTGCCTCGTTTGCTCACTGAGTGCCCTTAGAATATCATAGATTGGTGTTCGACACAAATGCTCATTCTAATATTGTCAATTTAGCATCAAGAGGAAGTTCTTTTGAATGTGTTCTAGATTAAAAATATTAGACCTAAAGAAAGTTGACCTTTTTCCGAGGCTGTATAGTCGATAGACTCTAATCCCTCCTATCTCAAGGGCACGTCTTCCCTACGTGAGCACTATGTGGGTCATTTTTTTTTTTCTTTAAATGTTTTCCTTTCTTTTCTCAGTTAAGTTTTAATGATGGTCTGACATTTTGAGCGCTTTATGCGGCCTACCCAAATGTCCTTTTTTTGGTACTGTTCGTCGAGTCGTTGAGCTCCTTAAGTTTTGAGTTGAGCTGCACGATTACTGACAAATGCTTACACTGATTGGTCAGGTCCGCTCAAATTTGCGTGGTTCTTTCCTCAAAAGACCATTTCAGACACGGATCTACATGGTCCTCACATGATCTGACCAAGATTATGTCTGGACTTTAAAAGAGACTTTGACCCCTGAGTTTGTTTCGCCATTTCTTCTCAGGGGTAGTCAGATAGGAAATGTCGGCTACATCTAGATTTTTTTTTTTTATATATGACGTGTAAAAGTGATTTTAATATCCTATTTACAGAATAAACGATTTCATTTCATTTCATTTACCATTATCGCGCCCCCCGGACTACTCTCTGATATACAATGGTCTCTGTAGTCTCATGAAACATGAGGATTCAGGGGCTAGTGTGGATCTCTGGGTTCATTCGAGCAATCGAGTCTGGTACAACCACGCTGGGGTCGATGCATTCATTCATAAAGAAAGTTGATCTTTTTCCGAATGCTCATTCACCTATGGCTTCTTCGAACGAGATTGTCTCAAAAACAGCGATTAGATTAATCATGATAAGTACTGTTTTATTTTGAAAACATTACCAAGAAACTAAGTTAGTCACAGACAGCCATTCTTAGTCAGTCGTGATTCAAAATTTACTGCTGTAACGAATGGGTGACGTATTTGTTGAAAAACTTCTAAATAAATAGCTTACTCATGGATTATCAGTATTATCACTTATCTTCATATAAGTGAGATTACATTTGATCAATTTTGTTTATTTAGAACCTCATTTGAAGATAGCAGTTTGACTTGAGTGGATCGTCAAACCTAAGGTACCTACCTCATGCGCTTTTTATTTCGCAGTCCTTCTTCAAACGAGTGTACTTAGCACATTTAAGACGTCCCCTGGGGTCTTTCTTCTATTTTAGCGAAATCAAGCTCTATCTAGCCGGATATCGGTCCACAACAACCCTTGACAATCCTTGAGGTAATGTTTCTTCAGCTAAAATTACTTCCCTGCTGCAAGAAGTATTATTAGGACTTGTTAGTCACAAGCTCTCACAACAAAAACCTGAGTGAGTGGATATCAAAATCAATCCAACAGTTTCCGAGATATTACCGAACAAGACAAATCAAACGACGGACGCGTTTGGGAGCATTGATTTTTCATATGATAGTATCTGAGTAAATACCATTTCTAATGGATTCACTGATTGCCTTTATTCGAGGCTATCTAGATTTTGATAAAGTAGATCAACGCATGTTATTACATTTAATATTGACGTTCATATTCGTTGGGGTGAGGAGTTACAGTCTAGTCGTTCTAACACGCACGGTAGTTATTCACAGGAATCCTAGCTTTGACCAATATTTTTTTTTTCGACTTGCAACTTAGGTAAGTTTTTACTGGTTTCACAGGATTTATTTTAGTGTGCTTTGTGCCCTATGGTGGTTATTCCACTGTAGAATACTCACACGGAAGATTACAATCTGGTTTTAGTCGGTAGGAAACCAACATACATGTCATAGATTCCCACTGGTAGAAGGCAGATGTGAACATGTCCACTCGGCAAAAGGGTACCTAATACAATATACAATACGAAAATACCTTCAGGACACTAAAATCGGATTTGAAATAAGCTTGATTTACAGTTTACAAGTCTCCATTATTATTAGTGCCTTTGTTTATGCGCTTCGAGTGAATAAATAAATATATTTTCTCTTTGTTTTCATGAAGGAAGGTAATGTATTTAATTTTATATTGTTCTTGTGTGTATTTGTGAGGACGTTTTGGCGGTGTGTGTAATTTGTGAATTTCTGGTATATTTTTGTGTTATGTGCTTGGATTTATAACTAAAACTGTGTTGTTAATTGCATTGTGTAAACAAAGTACAGATAGGGATTTCCCCTTTCCTGTTATTATCAACGATTGCTGATAAAGATAAGCAGCTTTATCAGTTATTGTTATTTTAATAGATTGAGCGCCCCTCTGTTAAAGGATCGGGGATACGGTTGGTTCAATTGGTGTTTATTCGATAATTGTTCAGGCATCCATGGAGACTATCTGTAATCAAATCGACTATTATTCCTGGAATAGGGGAGTTGAGTTATTGAGTACATACGGGGACATTATTTCTAAAAACTTTTTTGAGAATTTGACGTAGATTTATTTAATACGTTATTGTCATAATTTTGGTAAGTATTACATATTTATGAAAATTTCCTTTTTTAACTTTGGTACTTATAGAATTTATTAAGCACTAGCTGCGCCCCGCGGTTTCACCCGCGTAAGTCTCGATCCCGTGGGAATATAGGGATAAAAAGTAGCCTATATGTTAATCCAGGGTGTCAGCTACCTCGATACAAAAATTTATCAAAATTGGTCCAGCCGTTTTTACGTGAAAGGGTAACAAACAAACATCCATCCATACTTACAAACTTTCGCGTTTATAATATTTTATAATAATATTTTATTAGACCAAGAAGAGTAAACATGTTACACAATTTGTCTTAGCTCTTATACTTATGCTTAAAAGTAAATCAATTACAAATGTGTAAATTATTAGCATCTGCTGCCGAACTAGGTTTATAGCCTGTGTTTCAGCATGCAGCGCCTCAAGCCCTCGAACTGGGTATGCAAGTGTGAGCTTACAAACAAAAGCGAACAGCTTAGAAATATTAGTAGGATACATTATAATGTTGATGTGTTTACGGTTTTATACCTATCACATTTACATGCCATTTGCCGTGCCACTGATTTACAACCTCTTCAGAACTGTAATTCAATGTCACGTTCAACATTTCAGTGATTGCAATAGCAAAACATGATCATCATCATCTGCCCGCCTTTTCCTATGTTGGGGTCGGCTTCCAGACTAACCGGATGCAGCAGAATACCAGTATTTTACATGGAACGACTGCCTATCTGACCCCCACAACCCAGTTACTGGGTAATACGATACCCCTTGTAAAACTGGTTGTCAGACTCTCGGGGTTCTGACGACCCGTAACAATTGTCAAAGATCTACGACAGCCGGGACCACCGGCTTAACGTGCTTTCTGAGGCACGGAGGAATCTTGTTATGAAAAGATGGTCACCCATCCACGGACCAACACCGGAAAGCGTAGCTTAACCTGATCGATCGACCCGTGCGGCTTTTATTACTTAGCCACAAGCCAATAGCAAAAAATTATAAGGGAATAAAAGTTTATTATTTTGATTTTTTATTGTGATCTTTTGGTAAATTATACAAATCGACATGGTTAGCAATAGCATTATTTTTAATTAGAATTTTTAGAATTCAACATTTTTCTCCAGTTGAGTCAAGTATTATAATCTTGTCCTAATCTTCTAGACTGCGCTACCACATAGCCCTATACTCCATTTGAAATAAGATTAGACATTTAAATAAACCTTTTTTACAGTGTTCAACCGATTTTGACTTCTATTGCGTTGGTGGCACGACATGGCAGCTGTAATAAAGTTGGTATTGTAACCACGTGTTTGCTTTTAATGCCATCCTTATGCCTACGGAATAGAAATCAAAATCGGTTGAATGGACTGTAAAAAAGTTTATTTAAATTTGTAATCTTATTTCAAATGGAATATAGATAGAAGTGGTGAGAAGTGGATATAGAGTAGGGCAGGCCATTGTCCTGCCGCGTGGGGAAATCCAGGCTAATATTAATAATCTTTTAATGCCTGCTGTTATTAACGTCAGCACAAAATGTTAAAATATTATTGTAATTGTATGTAAGTATTATCTTCAATTCTCTCGGCCATCTTGTTAACATCCTTTCCATTCATACGCATTTCATCTATCTTTTCTTTGGTCTTTACCCATCAACATAAGCTTGTCCTAATATCGATTAAAATTAAACCAGAAATAATTAATTTAACTTCTGACCTTTCACGACCCAGTTGAACACGCCTACTACATATATTTTAACCCTGAACACATTAAGGGCTGTGCCCAAAGAACTGTACGAGGTCAATCCAATTTAAGAGTAATTTGGAGCATGTAAGCCTAGTTTAACTTCAGCTCTTTTACACGTCAACCATTTGTCATGAAAAACCTATAAAAATGTACCTAATACCTACGTATTTGTATTGTATTTATGCCCATTAAACGGTTAGTTTATGACGAGTCGTATTGTTTTCTAGACAATGTAAGTGATGTGTCTTTAAATCAAACTGCTCGAGTGTTTCTGATTTGAGCAGTTGCAATGATTAATTGTCCCTTGATTTGTTGCGGAATCAATTGATTGAATGCAATTTATTAATAAAAGGTTTTATTGTTGATCTATATTATATCAATAACCTATGTAGTTGTTTTGAAATTGACTCGTGAGAAATTATATTAAAGATTGCTTTCGACTTTTAAAACATTGGTGCCTACTAATTAGACAAAGACGGACGAGGTTTATCCTATTTTCGAACGTCAAAAATTTATTCTTACTTCTATAGGGACAATCACGATTCAAACTTCATTTCTGAACAATAGACTTGCCCAAATTGGGTTTCATAATAAAATTAATATATCGCAAAAAAAACTTGATTAACGCACATCACCAAATCATTGCATTGTTATACGCGTGAAGGCTTCTACATACCGGGGCGCAGGCACCGCTCGTCCCACGACACGCGGGGCCTTTGTGCCGTGTCGCGTCGCGCGACAAGTCGCGCTGGTATGTAGAAGCCTTCATTCAAACGATGTGCCTACGCGCATGAATATATGAACTTTCGATCTGAATATAATTGATTACTCAGCTCTCGATATCATTATATTTCTATGTAAATAATGAACGTTTGTAACGAACTCATACCGTTTCCTTTTACGTGATAATTATAATGATGTGATAATATTATTGTATGAGACATTCTGTCTGTATTATTTTTTGGATTGATAGAAAGATAATTATCGAATTGGCAGGAAATTGACGTCATGGTTTCTTATCGATACTGATTAAGCAGTCAAGGAATGACGGTGTAGTCGAAATAAATTGTGAAATCCGAAAATTACTGTTGTTAATACTTTAAATTTGCTATTGATTGATTCCAAATTAGAAAGGGCGCCGTGAAATTAAAGAATTCCTAATTATATAAAGATAAACAGTCTTAAATAATTGGCTGCCACATATACGACACTGTTTGCCCTTTTCCCATAAATAGTAGTTTTGAAGGCCTTTGCACGAATTTTATCATAAAATGTTAATTTATTATGATATATTTTTTTTAGCTTAAATCTTATTTAAGACAAGTTAATGACTCTTACTCTTTTTGGATTGCCTAAAACCGTAATCTACGTCAATGATGTAAATTAACCTAATGTCAGATTATATGAAACAAGCCTTCAAATGTCCTAGTCCGAACTCCGAAGTAATGTATAGCTCCAAAGTATTTTCGTAATACAAGCACGACTCGCAGCTATAGATTGTAATGGAATCTTCCGCCGGCGCGGGTCAAGGTCGGGAAAGGACTCATTCTTATTCTGGAACATTCCATTCCGTATAGGGATAGTCGATCGATACACAGACCCACTTATATAGGTTACGTTATCTAAGTTGGTCACAATACGAGCGATCTTAAAAGCCATCCAGGATATTATTTTACTAGCTTCTGCCCGCGACTTCGTTCGCGTAGAAATGTACTTTACCTTAAAATACTTATATTATCTTCTGGCACTGCAAAAGTGCAGCTTTCCATCAGGGGACGAATTTTAAATCGGATCAGTACTTCCATTACCTCATACAAAAAACAAATTTTACCTCTTTATGATATTAGTTTACATTACATGACTTATCATATAATTTCTTTATCCCAAAGTGAAAGTCTATTGTTCTCTAAAAGGCTTGTTGAAATAAATTAACGATAATAAAAATGGCGACTCTCATAAAAAGTTCCTAAAGTGGCTTGAGAAAAATGTTACTTAAATTACTTTTTTCCCACGCGAAAGGCAAGGAATTTACCGTGAGAGAAATGAAAGTAATACCTTGTGATAAATTATTGCAATAAGTTGAAAACTTCCATACATCCTTGCTCCCAGCGCCCCAGAACAAAATTCGCTTTTAACCGACTTCCAAAAAGGAGGAGGTTATATGTTCGGCTGTATGTTTTTATACTTGTAATTTTCTGTTCAGAATATTCACCTTTCAAGTTATCATCCGACCACAATGAACACTTGGCTTGTTCAAAATTATTAACAGTTCAAGACAGCAATTCTTTTTTACGCATACGGTGTGGGTAATTTTGAATGGCTTAAATTAAGCCGTTCAATGGGTTACCCGCACCGTATCGGTTTTTTATCGAAAACCCTTTCAATTGGTTACCAAAATTTAATTTAAGCCGTTCATAAGGGTTACCCATATCATAATTATGGGTTTTTGTTTAACCGCTTAGAAAAACCCCATCGAAAACCCTTTCAATGGGTAACCAAAATGGTCCCTGATTACAACTTGACAAAACATTGCGATTGCATTATAATAATATTTATGTTTATTATGAATATAATTATTACACATATAATGTGTAATAATTATATTCCCAAAATTTTGAGGAAATCTGCATCAAAATCCATTGTGTAGTTTAGGAGAACTTTTTTATAACTGACTTCCAAAAAGGAGGAGGTTTGGCTGTGTCTTTTTTATGTATGTTCACTGGTTTTGAAAATTTGTTTTTTTGTTTGAAAGGGTATGCTCCCGAGGCGGTCCCATTTTCACCAAATCAGGATATAATGAAGGGATCCCATGGAAATCGGGAAAATCCTAAAATTTTATAGGCACACCTATAACGATTTGGGTATTTTTTGTAGTAACTTGTGCATTATAGACTATATAATCATAGAAGCTTGCTTATGACCACTACTTCAACTATTTTATGCTATGATGTGGTTGACGGCGGTGCACGCTTGTACCTAGATAAAACCTTTCGTTTTACACATGATTATGAAGTAAACTAATTAGGATATTATAGTAGTGACACCGCATGTTCTATTTTTCAGGAGAGGTTTTTGTGCAAAACATGCAGTGTCACTCAGGCCGGCTTGTACCAGAAATCACAGATGCGTTTACAACTAAACATGTTTAAACATAATTTTGTCTCTATTATCTTCAAACTATTGACAGAAACAGAATGATGTTTAAATTCGTTTAGCGCTAAACGTATTTGGTTACCTATTTGTGATGCAAGCGGGCCGGAGTGACACTGCATGTATCTGTTCTCTTTTTATGGAGAGGTACCTATTATTAGTATTATTACACATGTTGGTCCTTAAATTGATAGACAGACTCCTTAATTCACGGTCTTATCCTTTAATTCCAGTGCAAGGATGACGTCAACATCGTTTAACGTGGGATTGAACGACAACGTGAGGGTCTCAAGCCGGGTGCTTCGCCCTCCCGGCGGCGGACACACCGATATCTTCGGAGGGGAGCCCGAGCCCCAGCAGACAGGGCGTCGTGGACCGCCTGCGTCCACCATCGGCTCTGTTGTTGGTAAGAAGATGCTACTTTATTTTTTTTTAATCTGTAGGGTCAGGCACGGTAAAAAAACGGCCCTAAAAAGAATCAAAGAATGATTCTTTTTAGGGCCGATTTTTTTATCGACAGACACAACCGCTAAAAGGATCCTTTGGTGGTCGAATGACGTTAACTGGGGGGCGCTGTTGTTAAACAATTGTACAATATTGTTTTGGAAAATGTATTGAAAAACAAGACGGCGGCGTTAGTTCCGATCTTGACCACGCGCCAAACGATCCTGGTATATTTTTCTCTAAAGAATACATTTATGACAGTTTAATAGCTTTTGTAAAGTTATAATTATGTTAAACTGTCCTAATTATTCTTGGGATAAAGAAAACGGACTATTGAAAAAAAGTCTTTGTTTCATTGTTACATCATGGTGTGAATAAAAAGATTCATGGGCTGACTGCGATCTTTACAGAAGTAGATAATCATATTCGTAAAAGATTGTTTATTTATTGCAAGTATGTGCATAATTATATATATTTTTTTTTTTAATAACGTTGCCCCACAGGAATTTCTCCTGTATCGTGGGTGCATTTACAAACATTTAAACTTACATACACAAACAGCCAGACCCGGAACAACTACTTGTAGGTCATACAAATATTTGTTCCGTGCGGGAATCGAATCCGCGACACGCAGCGCAGCAATCAATCGTTAACCACTGCGCCAACCGTATCGTCATATAATCGTAAATTAATTCTGTAAGATAATTATATTATTATGAGTCGTGTTTCACTCGTGTGACCTCTGGCTATTATAGGATTTATTATGTCTTTCAGTGAGAAGCGACTAAAATTCGTTTTTAATCCCAGAGACTAATTTGACGGGCACGCCACAATTGTGGCGATAAGTCCCCTCTTTGAGGAGTGGCTAGAGAGGCGCCACGGCGTCCTCACCTTCCGCCTGACGCAGGTCCTCACCGGACATGGTTGTTTCGGGAGGTTCCTGTTCAGGATAAAGCGGGAGGAAACGCCCGGGTGTCACCACTGTGTGGATCGTCCGGAGGACACGGTGGAGCATACGGTGGAGGTCTGCCCGGCTTGGGTGGAGCACCGCCGTGTCCTCACGGAGGCGATCGGCGGCGGCGATCTCTCGCGTCCGGCCCTGGTTCGGGCCATGGTTCGGAGCGAGAGTGCATGGGAGGCCGTCACCTCCTTCTGCGAAGCAGTAATGCTTGCGAAGGAGGAGGCGGAACGCGTGAGGGAGAGGCAAGGTTCGCGCCCTCGCGCCCCTAGTCGCCGCAGGAGACGCCCCGGGCTTCGGGAGTCGCAAGCCGATTTCCGGCCACCGTAGGCGCGGGCTTGCGGACGGTGAGCGATGGGTAGTTCACCGTCCGATAAGGACCAGGCCCGGGTCGACGGCGCGTTGTATTCCACGCGCGCCTCAAAGAGTTGTCATCAGCAACTGACGGGGTCCGTTAGGGCCAATGCCTGCCAGGGTTGCGAGTTTGTCCGAAAGGGATATCGTGGCCCTGGCACACAGGCAAATGAAGGAATACGGGTGGGTTTTAGTCAGTAAAAGTCTGACACGCCCTCCCGCTCCGCCCAGAGCGGGAGAAGTTATTTGATAATATCCCACCAAAAAAAAAAAAAAAAAGAGACTAATTTCACATTTCAAATGATTGTTATTCGTTATTTTTTTTTCAATTTGGTGATTGACATTTGCACCTGCCAAATTAGTATCCGGAATTAATACACCAACAATCAAAGCGGAAACACATTATTAAAACGCGTCGCGACGCGACCCGATGAAACGCGATGCGTGTTGAGTCGAATCAAATGTATTGTTATCTATAATAGACCAGAGTCACACTATGAACATCCGACGCCACACCACACACTATGAACATCGGACGTAGCGTCGCGTCGCGTTTTAATAATGTGTTTCCGCCTTAAGTCTTCAAAACACCGTTACCAACATAATAAAATGTTACATTCCAGGTCCAGACGAATCAAAGGCCGCTAACGGCACTGAGCATACCAGCCAGAACGGACAGAAGAGTCCCCAGGAAGCTGCGCCGGCACCCATAGCCCCGGAGCCAAAGGCGGCCCCCGCAGCCCCTGAGCCGGCCCGCGCCGAGGCCCCCAAGCGCGTGCGCGTGCCTCCAGGCGGGTTCTCGTCAGGGCTCTGGTAAGGCCAGACGCACACAAGCTTAGATTCCTCACGCTGAAGATTCCCGGGGACCAGTTGTTTACATTGGCCGCACATCTACATATTTCACTTTTCGGATCTTGGGACGAGTTGGTGTAAACAGTTTTGGCACACAAATTGGAAAGTCCTGCTCTAGGATAGAAATTTTGAATGTAAATAAGTCTCAAGCCAAATTTTATTACCAAATTGGGCTTATCCATGCGGCATGACGTCATCGTCCGATGTAAACGCTTCGTTAAGTTTATTTAGGGTATGCTGTGCCTTTTCGTTTTCTAAAGTTGCGTCGGTTGTAGATAGTTTCGTTTAAATGTGATCGCTGCCTGGTCCCCTAACGGGTCTCTGAATGTTCGCTTGATAAGTAACGATGGTTCTTTTACAATCCTCGCAGAAAGGAATTTCTTGAATATTTACTGAACTGGAACATTTTTTTCAATACTAGTATTATTTACATTTAAAGTTAGGAAATTATTTTTCGTATATTTTAGTCTTACATAATATCCAGCTTCTGTGTCAA